>JAFEMH010000972.1:0-569782 GCA_022495995.1 Adenophora triphylla var. japonica | reverse complement strand
TAAGGCGATTATTCCACAATCCAAACTATCATCTCGTTGTTGTGGAATGTCTCACGTTTCAATTCTATGAAAGTATCCACGTCCTTTTGAGTCTCCTCTATTCGTTTGTACGGTGCCCACGACATGATCAAAAAGGAAATAGAAAAAAGCAATCAAACACCCGGGTAGGCTGAATTCAAAAAAATTAAAAATAGTAATTTGAATGGTCCTATAGCCTTTGCTATAGGACACAGCACCCGTCATATTCAAAGCTATAAAGCATTTTAAAGGTCCTATAGCAGTTGCTATATGTCCTTGTAACATTATACCCAACATATTACAGCTCATATATAAAATATTACCATTAGTTTTCCGTGTGTTGCGTAGTGGTCTTTTCCTTTTGTCCTCTTCATGGAGTTGTAAAATTTATGCTCCCCATTTTCGGTGTCAAGCACTAGCTTGATGTCCAATGATCGTTACACCTGACACCACGATCATTCCATGAAGAGTGAATTGGAAACAATATAAAAATTGTTTCATCATCCGCAAATTGTTTGATGACATTGTTTATTCCTCTCTGTATTTCTTCTGAGTTCTTTTCCTTCAACCATTGCTTGAAACAAATAAATTTTAAATGTAAGCACAAAGCTGATAATTAACTTTAATAAACAAAAAAATTTGAGGCGTAAGTATCTTTTAAATCAATAAATAAGACTTACGGTAGCAAAACTTGAGACAAAATTAACTTTTGACCTTTGGCGTCCACCAGATGGAGGGGGGAGTTCCTTGTATTTGTCCCTCAAAATATTTAGGTAAGCATCCATTACCTAAAATTCCATTAATAATACAACAATTGTTACTGGATCAATACTCATCCAGGTCCTATAGCAAAGGTTATAGGACCTATATAAATGCACATCCAAATCAAAAAGCAAAAAAGAACAGGTCTTATAGCAAAGGTTATAGGACCTATTACAAGTCATATACCACATCATCAAACAATCAAACTGAATCAAATCATCTCCAAATCAAATGCACACTATAACAGGTCCTATAGCATATGTTATAGGACCTGGAACAGGTCCTATGCCACATAAATAATTGCAAACATAATGAAGCATGTTAACTCAGAAGCATATTAACAGTAGAACAGGTCCTATAGAAAATTTTATAAGCAAAAAGCAAACAAGTCACATCCAAATCAAAAAGCAAAAATAGAGCATTTGACGCAGCACGGAAGCAATACGATTCGTGTTTAGCGCACTAAACACAAGAATTCACAAGCAATGAATCCTCAAGAACACAAATCTGGAATCCACCAGAAAATTAAAGAGAAAACCTCTTTGAATTGGAAATCAATAATGAATAATTTCTCCTCCAAAAATAAAAGACTAAGTATTTATACTTCTACCTAGGCAGTAAATAAAAAGAGTTCCCAAAA
This sequence comes from Adenophora triphylla var. japonica, assembly GCA_022495995.1. Lineage (NCBI taxonomy): Eukaryota > Viridiplantae > Streptophyta > Magnoliopsida > Asterales > Campanulaceae > Adenophora > Adenophora triphylla. The sequence goes on along the minus strand of JAFEMH010000972.1, from coordinate 568,362 downwards.
TAAATAAAATACCAAAATTAAGAGTTTTTCCGTAATTAAAAAGGAATCAGTCTTCAATCCTCCGTCTCGAGCGCGGCCGCCCTTAGGCCCAGCGCGGTCGCGCACCTTAGCCGAGGCTCACGCCAGTTCTTCCTCGTCTTCAGCGCGGTCGCCCTCCTCCCGAGCGCGGTCGCGCACCTTGGCAGCTGGCACTGGTTGACACCGTCTTGAGCGCGGTCGCGCGCCCCCATGAGCGCGGTCGCTCTCGCTCTGTATCGATCTCCTCCGCCTCCAAAGAACTCGACTGAGTTCTCGTCAGATAAAGAACTCCATCCGCATGATACTCATATATGTCCGCCACGTTGAAAGTATTCGAGATGTTCAAATTATCAGGAAGAGCCACCACATATGCATTGTCATTAATCTTCCGAGTCACCTTGAAAGGCCCATACTTGCGAGGTTGCAATTTCTTGTACGTGCCAACAGGAAAACGCTCTCGTCGAAGGAAAACCATAACATCATCCCCAACCGTGAAAACTTTGACCCGTTTCTTCTTATGCAGCGGACTTTATTCTTCACTCCCGTTGCCTCCAATTTGGCCCGAACCTCTTCTTTGGCCACATACTTCATTGGCCATATTTTGTTGCTTGGCTCACGCCACGACCCACTTGGTAAAGGTACCAAATCTACAACATGCCTTGGCGTCGACGAATAGACTACGAGAAAATGGTGATTTACAGTAGCCATAGAATGGTACTTTGTTGTAAGCAAACTCCACACTGCGGTAATGCCAAATCCCAGCTGCTTCGGCTTGTCCCCACAAACACTTGATCATGTTTCCCAATGTCTGTTTGTAACCTCGGTCTTTCCGTTCCTGCGTGGATGAGCTGTAGAACTCCGATTCAACGCAGTACCGAACATACGCCATAATGTAACCCAAAAGTGGCTCAAAAACTTAGTGTCCCTATCTGAAGTAATGGACTTAGGAACACCATGAAGACGTACCACCTCTCGAAAGAACAACTTTGCAATATTAGAAGCATCCGAGGTCTTCTTGCAAGCAATAAAATGAGACATTTTGGAAAATCGATCCACTACTACGAAAACAGAATCCACACCTCGTTGAGTGCGAGGTAAACTGTAACGACCCTAACCCTAGGCACTAGTTTTAGTATAAAATTATATGTTTTACTATTAATGATAATATTATGTGTTCATTTTTATCTGTAATTTATTATATTAGGATAAAATGATAAGGAAATAAATAATGTTCTAAAGGAAAAATAAGAATAGAAAATAAATAAAGTAATAGATTGGAGTGGTGATAAAATGAACAAATAAAATGTTATGGATTGGGAGGAATTATTTTAATTTAGTGAAAGAATTGTGTGGTGGAAGTATGGTGTGGGAAGGGGGGGGACCTTTCCCTAAATTACTCTCCATCCTTCCCAAGTCAACACACCATACTCCCTCACCCTTCCCCCTAATCCGGCCCCCCCTCTCTTCCTTACCCATTTTGTACTCCTTCCCTCACTTTCATTTTCTTCTTCATTCTTCTTCTTTCACTTTTCCATGGAAGCTTGGTGGAAGCCTCCCATTTCAAGAACTCCTACCAAGTTCATTTCTCAACCAAATTTAAATCCAAGTGTCCTTTTGTGAGTGATTCACCTCAAGGAGTTGTTCAAGCCTAGGAAAGCTTCATTTCATCTTGCATTGGCTAAGGTGAGTTATTATGACTTCCTTTCTTTGTATGCTTTCATAAATGATTTGATGTTGTGATTGTTATTATAATGGTTGTTTGATACCTTGGAAACCTTCTTGGAGTTTGGGAATTAGTTAATGTTATGGAATGTTATTGTTGTTCATAAGAAATGATTAAGAGTGTAAGAAAATGTGTTGAGTTGGATTAAGATGATTAATTCATGCCTTGGAAACTTTAATGGGGGATGGATGTTTAGTAAATGAGATAGGTTGAAGTTAATGTTCAAAGAAGAAAATCTAGAAAGGTTAAACATGAAATGGGTGGGAAATTAAGTGGTAAATAATCTAAGTATATGTTATCTTGGGTTTGGATGATTTAAGATGAGATAAGTAAGGTTAGAATCCTTCTTGGGTGTTCTTGAATAATCAATGGTAGAGGAAGGAAGAACTAGGGTTAAAGGGGTTAAAAACCTAAGTTTGGGTGGCGGGAGGCTTGGGCGGTCGCCCGGGGCTGAGCGGCCGCCCATGCTTGGCGAGAAACTCACATTTCCTTGAAAACCCTCTTGGGCGGTCGCCCAAGAGGTTTGGAGCAGTCGCCCAAGACCCCAGAAATCCTAACTTCAATTCGAACCAGGAATTCGTTTAGCAATCTTGTGAGGTCATAACTTAATCATATTAGATCGGAATTGGATGGTTCTTGGGTCTAAATTGGGTGTTTTTCTGAGTACTTTCTGAGATGTGATGGTTTCATAGCTAAAGAAGTTATCCTTATGTCCCAAAAATCTGATTTGGTTACAGCGGGTAGTATTGTACGTTAGAAGTTGAGTGGAAATTGAATAAATCATAGTTAATTCATACGGACTCGAAATTGGATGGTTCAAGAGTCCAAATTGAGTATTTTTAGGTGATCTCTCAAATGGAATTGGTTTTATAAACTAAATATGTAATGATCATTTCCAGATATTCTATTTTACCATGTGACTATATTGTTTATCCCCTTTGTGGATTATTTGGCAAGTGTTATGTGGCTCCCCAAGTGTGGAATATTTGACAAGTTGTATGTTTATCCCAAGTGTGGATAGGTTTATTATAGGGTTATATTGTTATCCCATTTGTGGATTTATTGATGATATTGTACCTTACTTGGAATGTTATACATTGTTGGAACTATGCATAGTGTGTTACATGATTATTGCACTATGGTATGGATTTAGCATGAGTATATTTTACCATGTGGTTATATTTCTCATCCCGTTTGTGGATTATATTTCAAGTATCTATTATGTGCTTGAACGTGTTGATATTTTATGTGATTGGGGGGTATAATGGATTTCAATCAGTTATTGATTTGTTCTCTAAGTGATTGAAGATTCATCATACCTGTGACCTCTCCCCCTCTGCGGCCACAGACTGGGGTTCAGCTTCTATGGATATGTGCAGTCAGTTCATAGGAATGCTGATGTCTTATATCTTCCCTGAGAGACGGGTTTTATAAGATGTGAATATGCTCTGCAGTTCACGAGAGATGAGTTATAAGCATAACTGTCTCGGTTACATGATATTGGAGTCCAGTGGATATGCATTCACAGACATAGTGGAGTATTGATACCCACAGTTATACGACTTATTGTTCAGACGGGAAAGGTAAACAAAGGTAACGGAATGTGTTTACTGTTTTACTATTATGTGAGATGTGCCTGATTATGTGTTGCCATGCTACGTGTTGCATCTTGTATGGCATCTTGTTGCATCCATAATAGCTCATTGAGATTTATTCTCACCCCTCTCCCTTTACTGTTTTAGATTCCGAGACAGGTGGACCGGCCAAGTAAGGGCGGAAAGGAGTTTAGAAGTGGTATTTTGGGAATTGTCGGGTTATGTTTAGATTGGTGTAGATAGTGTATTTTTTGTATAATTCGTATGGAGGGTGTATTTATAAATCTTAATTTTATGTTATAACCAATGCCCTTTTGTAACTAAATTAGTTTCTTACTTCTTAAGTTAGTCAACTATTACTCCTTGATGAAAAGGTGTAGAGTTATTTCGAAATGGTTTTTAACAATTGTTTTTATATTTGAAAGTTAAATAAAAGTTTTTAAAAGTATAGGATATTTTGGGTTAGTTTGAGGACGCTCCACTCGGGACACGTGTAGGTTCCGGGTCGGGTCCTCAGGTTTGGTATCAGAGCTCGGTTAGAGTTCTCGGGTAGAGTCTAGCTGAGTGAGAGTGTGCGATAACTTACGTCGAGAGTTTAATGCAGGAATTTGTCCAAAGACAGAGAATGATATTGACCATCCAAGGAATTAAGGAAAGGTGGGTGGTGGAAAGATAGATTCCTCCACCATCATTTGAGATATTTTACTGTCTCGGGAGTTAGTGGTTCATACTTTTACAAATCCTCGTTCATTTCATTCTCATGTAGCATTACATTTCATTGTTATTTGCATAATTGGCCTAAAGGTTGCCTTATGTGCTGGAGGTTTTACTCCTATGGGAGAGTACCTCGAATCATTCTTGTTTATCAGGGTGGTTGTGGTTTTGAAGTATCCATACGTGGGCATGTATTGCCGTTGGATTGGTCGAGTTACCAATCCGAGAATTTTTGATTATATTGACCTGAATTATTTGAGTAGTTGTGGTGTTAGGGGAGGACTGTCGCAAGAAGCGAGTCTCCTTATCTATGTTTGACTTGCCTCCGTGTGTGGTTGAGGCGGATAAGTCATTATTTGCTATTATGTCATATATGTGTAAATGTCGAAAGTATGGCCTAATTAAGAGTGGTTTTACGGTTGTATAACTTGCGTAAGTATTGATACATTGGTGTCTCGTGGTGGAGACTAGATATATGAGACTAGTATTGAAAGTGATAATCTAAGTGAGATTTTATGAGTTATAAATTATCGTGAGTAAGAGATCTTATAGAACTAATATATCTTTGCCTTAGGTGCTATAAGTATTCTCTAAGGAGAGATTGATTGAAGTCTTGCTACTAAATTGAATAGGAAATCAGATATTTTTGTAAGTAATATCACCCTATAAGTTGACTAAGTGGTGTTTTGCAAGTGAGTTTCAAAAATGGATTTTCATCAGGTATCATACCAGGATATTGAAGCTGAGTAGAGATAAGTCACTATTTCGGTATTCGGATCCCTAGATAGAGTATACAAAGTGGGATGATGGAATTGATGATTCAACTTGAGAAATTAGTTGATAAAGAAGATATCTAGCTTAGCGATTCTCAAGGTAAGGGATAAATTGTTACCGTATTTAGAAAAGATGATACTTGGTGGTTAATTATAAGGTTATAGAGATCTCAAATTGGTAATCGTAAGCAATAAGTATTCGTTATCACTTGTTGATAATTTGCATGACTGATTTTAGAAATTTGTAGGATACTCAATGGTTATTAGTTGAATTTTTTCGGAGTGTTACAATTACAGTAAATATTTGCTTTAAGGATATACTTAGGACAACATTTACATCTAGTATGACCGTTTGGATTTGTGGATTGTGTATTAGTTATGAAAAGGTAAATAGGGTAAATATGAAGAAGTATAATAGATGTAGTTATTGGTGATTTATAGGATCAACTTCGTAAATTGATAATATATGTGTGTGGTTATTTTGAAAGACGATTAGCATTAAATGAGGAAGGAAAATGAGGATGAATCTTATGGGAAGAAAGGGTACTTTAAGATGATTACACCGTATAGGTTGACTTAGTTGCGTGACTCACATAAGGGATTGGTGTGATGCTTGGGAGATATTACGTTATACGGATTTTGAGTTGTTGATGGTTATAGGGAGGTAAGCTAGATTATACCGTTAATGTTTAATTGAAATTTGGGGATAATTGATCTAGGTGAGTTCCAATTTTATTTTCTTATATAGAAATTATGGTATTTGATCGGAAACTAGATGTTTACAATATGTTGTTATTAAGTATAATTCCAATATCGAAGGTAAAGAATAGATGACTCAAATTAAGTAAAAGTGTTGAATGTTTAACTTGAGGAATCATTGAATTGAGGATGATTTAACCAGTTATAATCTTAACGATTGTTTTAGTGTTATTTATCGGAGATAGTAATAGTATTGCGAGATTGTGTTTTCTTGTAAGAGAATTTAGTTAAGTATAAATATTGTGAATGGTGGCTATACTATAAATAGAAGTTAAACAAGAATATTATGTTGGAATTGTTTAATTGTGTTTTAACAATTGAAGTGTGTGTTGAACTTCGGTATGAGCAATTGTGCCCTTCGGGGATAGTTGATTTAATAAGGTCGATAAACCATTTTCGTGTAAAGTAAAAATCATGAGTAATTTAACTATCTACCACTGGTATGGGACGGTTGTAGATAATTAAATCACTCGAGTTATTTTGTTAGCTTATCAATCCTTTGAAATTTACGAGTGGTTTAGTTAATTAAACCGGTATGGGCCGGTTTTAAATAAGTAAACCATTCGGGTCTCTTTGGATCTCTTTTTATATTATCATTTGAAATTCTGAAAGGTGTTGTAAATTTTCGAAAGACATGTTACTTTAAAGTTATAGTTCATACGGAAGCAAGTAGAAAAGCAACCTAGTTTCCCTATAATGATTAATTGTGTTCAAGTTTTGGTCCGAGAAATGATTTGATAAATGTGGGGTTATTATTGTGTCGGTCCACAATAGACTCGGTTTTGTTTTGGAGTTGGATCGGCTCCGTTGTGGGCGGCCAACCCTTCAATTTGAATATTGAATTGTCACTAGTCCTGAACATAATTGGAACATTGAATGGTGATAATAGAATGTTGACGTTAGAAGATTTATTAAAATACTTAGAGTTCTAGGTTGAACTTAAGAGTATTAAAACGATGGGTTTTGTGATTTGGTTATCTTGGAAGTAAAGAGGAGTATGTTGTTTTGTTTATAGGAAGTTGATTGTATTTCTATTCTTTATATATAGTTTAACGAGATATTGATTGATAGAGTCCTCACATATGTTAGGGGATAATTCGATTGTATAAACCCCATAGTGATAAATGGATTGGATAGACATCATTGGAGAAAGATCCTTTTAGAATGTAGGGATGCTATTAAGTTTAATCTTATGAAAATCTGAGGGATAATTACTTATGGTTGATGATATGCTACGGGCATGATCAATGGAGGTTAGTAGTCAATAGGGCGTATGGTTACCAGTGGTTAAGTGCGTATAATAGTAGTTAACCTTATATCATTGAGATAAAATTGTATGAAGCATAGTTTGGGAAGAAAATATCGATCTCTAATTTGTTGGGGTGAGTTTGGAGAGGCAAGGCCTAAGGAAAATTGGCGCCAGAGTTCGTTAATCCATTTGAAGCTTTGGAAAGGGTTGGTGATTTGACTTATAGACTGGCTTGGAGAAGTTTATAGAGTATTTGAAGTTTAATGTGATATTGTAATGTAATTGGTGACATAAGTTGTGATACTTTTAATTATGTATATTTTGAGGTCGTGAAAATTCAGGTTAATGATAATTGCATGGTATTCATAGAACAGTAGGTGGTAATATCGTATTATTAATGGAATTAGGAATCGTGGGAAGAATTTGAAGTTGAGTTATACGTAAGTAATCGAGGTGAGTTGAACATCTAGGTAAGTACCAGTCAAATTCGGGACGAATTTTCTTTAAGGGGGAGTGAGTGTAACGACCCTAACCCTAGGCACTAGTTTTAGTATAAAATTATATGTTTTACTATTAATGATAATATTATGTGTTCATTTTTATCTGTAATTTATTATATTAGGATAAAATGATAAGGAAATAAATAATGTTCTAAAGGAAAAATAAGAATAGAAAATAAATAAAGTAATAGATTGGAGTGGTGATAAAATGAACAAATAAAATGTTATGGATTGGGAGGAATTATTTTAATTTAGTGAAAGAATTGTGTGGTGGAAGTATGGTGTGGGAAGGGGGGGGACCTTTCCCTAAATTACTCTCCATCCTTCCCAAGTCAACACACCATACTCCCTCACCCTTCCCCCTAATCCGGCCCCCCCTCTCTTCCTTACCCATTTTGTACTCCTTCCCCTCACTTTCATTTTCTTCTTCATTCTTCTTCTTTCACTTTTCCATGGAAGCTTGGTGGAAGCCTCCCATTTCAAGAACTCCTACCAAGTTCATTTCTCAACCAAATTTAAATCCAAGTGTCCTTTTGTGAGTGATTCACCTCGAGGAGTTGTTCAAGCCTAGGAAAGCTTCATTTCATCTTGCATTGGCTAAGGTGAGTTATTATGACTTCCTTTCTTTGTATGCTCATAAATGATTTGATGTTGTGATTGTTATTATAATGGTTGTTTGATACCTTGGAAACCTTCTTGGAGTTTGGGAATTAGTTAATGTTATGGAATGTTATTGTTGTTCATAAGAAATGATTAAGAGTGTAAGAAAATGTGTTGAGTTGGATTAAGATGATTAATTCATGCCTTGGAAACTTTAATGGGGGATGGATGTTTAGTAAATGAGATAGGTTGAAGTTAATGTTCAAAGAAGAAAATCTAGAAAGGTTAAACATGAAATGGGTGGGAAATTAAGTGGTAAATAATCTAAGTATATGTTATCTTGGGTTTGGATGATTTAAGATGAGATAAGTAAGGTTAGAATCCTTCTTGGGTGTTCTTGAATAATCAATGGTAGAGGGAAGGAAGAACTAGGGTTAAAGGGGTTAAAAACCTAAGTTTGGGCTGGCAGGAGGCTTGGGCGGTCGCCCAAGGGGGCTGAGCGGCCGCCCATGCTGGCAGAAACTCACATTTCCTTGAAAACCCTCTTGGGCGGTCGCCCAAGAGGTTTGGGCGGTCGCCCAAGACCCCAGAAATCCTAACTTCAATTCTGAACCAGAATTCGTTTAGCAATCTTGTGAGGGTCATAACTTAATCATATTAGATCGGAATTGGATGGTTCTTGGGTCTAAATTGGGTGTTTTTCTGAGTACTTTCTGAATGTGATGGTTTCATAGCTAAAGAAGTTATCCTTATGTCCCAAAAATCTGATTTGGTTACAGCAGGTAGTATTGTACGTTAGAAGTTGAGTGGAAATTGAATAAATCATAGTTAATTCATACGGACTCGAAATTGGATGGTTCAAGAGTCCAAATTGAGTATTTTTAGGTGATCTCTCAAATGGAATTGGTTTTATAAACTAAATATGTAATGATCATTTCCAGATATTCTATTTTACCATGTGACTATATTGTTTATCCCCTTTGTGGATTATTTGGCAAGTGTTATGTGGCTCCCCAAGTGTGGAATATTTGACAAGTTGTATGTTTATCCCAAGTGTGGATAGGTTTATTATAGGGTTATATTGTTATCCCATTTGTGGATTTATTGATGATATTGTACCTTACTTGGAATGTTATACATTGTTGGAACTATGCATAGTGTGTTACATGATTATTGCACTATGGTATGGATTTAGCATGAGTATATTTTACCATGTGGTTATATTTCTCATCCCGTTTGTGGATTATATTTCAAGTATCTATTATGTGCTTGAACGTGTTGATATATTATGTGATTGGGGGGTATAATGGATTTCAATCGCTTATTGATTTGTTCTCTAAGTGATTGAAGATTCATCATACTGTGACCTCTCCCCTCTCGCGGCCGCGCATCGGGGTTCAGCTTCTATGGATATGTGCAGTCAGTTCATAGGAATGCTGATGTCTTATATCTTCCCTGAGAGACGGGTTTTATAAGATGTGAATATGCCTAAGCAGTTCACAGAGATGAGTTATAAGCATAACTGTCTCAGTTACATGATATTGGGTCTGGTGGATATGCATTCACAGACATAGTGGAGTATTGATACCCACAGTTATACGACTTATTGTTCGTACGGGAAAGGTAAACAAAGGTAACGGAATGTGTTTACTGTTTTACTATTATGTGAGATGTGCCTGATTATGTGTTGCCATGCTACGTGTTGCATCTTGTATGGCATCTTGTTGCATCCATAATAGCTCATTGAGATTTATTCTCACCCCTCTCCCTTTACTGTTTTAGATTCCGAGACAGGTGGACCGGCCAAGTAAGGGCGGAAAGGAGTTTAGAAGTGGTATTTTGGGAATTGTCGGGTTATGTTTAGATTGGTGTAGATAGTGTATTTTTTGTATAATTCGTATGGAGGGTGTATTTATAAATCTTAATTTTATGTTATAACCAATGCCCTTTTGTAACTAAATTAGTTTCTTACTTCTTAAGTTAGTCAACTATTACTCCTTGATGAAAAGGTGTAGAGTTATTTCGAAATGGTTTTTAACAATTGTTTTTATATTTGAAAGTTAAATAAAAGTTTTTAAAAGTATAGGATATTTTGGGTTAGTTTGAGGACGCTCCAGCTCGGGACACGTGTAGGTTCCGGGTCGGGGTCCTCACATAAACCCAACACAAAATCCATAGATAAATCGAGCCATATATCATCAGGAATAGGCAAAGGCAAATAAAGACCAGTAATTTGAGATTGACCTTTAGATACCTGACAAACATAACAACGTCTGACGATAGCACCCGCATCCTTCCGCAGTTGAGGCCAGAAATAACGCTCCTCCAAGCTAGCGATTGTCTTGTCACGCCCCAAGTGTCCACTAAGGCCTCCCCCATGCAAGTCTCGGATCAGCTTCTCACGTAACGACGTCACAGGAATGCACAATCGATCTCCTTTGAACAGAAAACCATCACGGACATGAAAATCTGCACTCGGGTGCTTGCCCACACACTTAAACCATAGTTCCTTGAAATCAGGATCTTCCCCATATAACTCCTTCAAGAACTCAAACCCGACGACTTCCCCGAGACGAGTGTAAGTAATAAGGAAGCCCTCCTACTCGCAGCGTCCGCCACTTTGTTACGAACCCCTAGGACTTATGTTGGATAATGAAAGGAAACTTCGCAGATAACTAACCCATCGAGCATGCATCTTGTTTATCACCTTCCGACCGTGCAAGAACTTGAGGGCAAGATGATCGAAAATAAAATAAATTCCCTACGAACAAGATAATGCTCCCACCGTCGCAAGGCCCGAAAACACAGAATAGAATTCCCGGTCATAAGTACTCCACTTCGACGCGCCTCACTCAACTTCTCACTAAAGAAAGCCACAGTGTCGCTTCTCTTGTGATAGGACAGCTCCAATCCCTACACCACTAGCATCACATTCCACCCGAAAGATTTTATCAAAGTCGGGTAGGGCAAGAACCGGTGCAAAGACAAAGTTTTTCCTTAATGAGGGCAAAACTACGTTCTTGCTCAAAACCCCAATGAAACTTACCCTTCTTCAAACACTCGCAATAGGAGCAAAGTGATGGTACCGAAATTCCGAACAAACCTCCTATAGAAGGTAGCTAAGCCATGAAAGCTACGCACCTCGCCGATGAAGTTGGGCCGGCCAATCTCTAATGGCCCTCACTTTCTCCTCATCCACTGAATACCATCCTCACCAACCACAAAACCCGAAAAAAAGTAACTTGTTGGTGCGAGAAAATACACTTCTTAAGATTGATGTAGAGCCGATTATCTTTTAGGACTTGCAATACTTGCCTAAGATGATCGAGATGTGCAGCTTCTATCTCTACTATAAATCAGGATATCATCGAAATAAACGACAACAAAAGAACCAATAAAAGATCGGAATACCCGATTCATCAACCGCATGAAAGTGCTAGGGGCATTCGAGAGTCCGAATGGCATGACAAGCCACTCATAAAGGCCATCCTTGCTCTTGAAGGCCGTTTTCCACTCATCTCCCGGCCTAATCCGAATCTGATGGTACCCGCCGCGCAAATCCAGTTTCGTGAACACTCTCGACCTGCATAACTCATCAAGCATATCTTCCAAACGGGGAATAGGAAATCGATACTTGATGGTAATTTTGTTGATGGCCCTACTGTCCACACACATACGCCACTGATTACCCTTTCTTTGGCACAAGCAAAACCCAGACCGCACACCTGACTCATGCTCTCCCTAATAAACCCCTTTCGCAGCAAGTCCTCAATCTGCTCTCGAAGTATCTCATTCTCCTTAGGACTCATGCGATAATGTGGAAGGTTTGGCAAGCTAGCTCCCTAATCAAGTCAATCGATGCCGAATGTCCCTCATAGGTGGTAGATCATTTGGCAATTCTTCGGATAGAACCCCCGAAAATCTCGCAAGTAGTTCTTCAATGTCCCTCTGCAACCCAATCTCCACACCGACGTAACCCAACAACCCCTTAATGACTATAGGGCAAAAATACTCCGACTCCTCAATAGCCGCGCAAGATCCTTCTCATTCTCGAATAAGCATCAACACCGGCTTATCCTTCTCAACCGGCTTTTCAAACCGCGAAACAGAGCTATAGCAATCTTGTGCTTGTTCCAGCTTGAACAACACCACATTATCCTTACCCCTATAGGTAATATCATGATCGTATTGCCATGGACGACCCAATAATACATGACATACATCCATATTCAAAGACATCACAGACAACTTCCTCCTTATAGTGTTTCCCGATAGAAATGGGAACCCTACAAGTACGTGACACTCTAAGTTCTGAACCCGTATTCACCCACCCCAAACCATAGGGTTTCTCATGTGGTTCAGTTTTCAATCCAAGGAAATCAACTAATTTCTCGCGAAACTAAATTTTCAAAGCGGCAACCATTATCAACAATTAAGTTGCATACCTTGTTAGCAATGGAACAGCATGCACGAAAAGATTCTTCCTCCGCCCTCGTCCTTGGAAGATAGCAACATCCGTTGAAGAACAAAACCCACATGTTCTCGGACTCCTCCTCTGCGAACTCCTGGCTCAGCATACTCATCATCCTCCTCCTCTACTTCTTCTTCCTCTTCTAAGAATGCAGCAGTCTGCCTACTGGGGCAAACGTTGGACCTATGACCAAATCCCTGACAGCGAAAACATTTATCTCCCCTCGGCTTGGCATACGGATTTGCTGTTTTCTGTACCGGTGCCTTGTTTCCTGTCGAGTTGCTCGCTGCTACACGGTTCCCTGTCGCGTTGTTCCCCACCGAATCGCTTCTGCAGAGCTACTAGTCGCCCCCTTCTCCTTGTTACTCCCTTCATCAGCACCACCTTGCGGACTCCATTTGCGAAAAGGAGCATTAAAGACCCTTGTACTCGACTTCTCCATAAGCTCCGCCCTCAAGGCCAGAGTAGAAGCATCTGTCAAATTCCGTACTTGATGCAAACCCATCTTGTCTTGTATTGAGCCCTTCAGACCATTGATGTAGCGTGCAACCTTCTGCTCCTCAGACTCATCGATCTCCACCCTTGCAGTGTACCTCTGAAACTCAGTAGTATACTCATCAACCGTCCTCTTGCCTTGAACACAATTCAGATATAACTTATACAAAATCTGCTCGTAATCCGTGTGCAAAACCTTCCTGAGATCAATCGCTTCATCCGCCTCCAAGTCCTAACTGGCTCCTTCCCTTGTCGTCGTCTCTGTACTACTAGTTTATCCCACCAAACTGCAGCAGTACTCTTCAAACGAATCGCTACCATCTTTACCTGTTTATTAGCAGGTACTTCCATGACCTCAAAGAAGCGATCGACATTAGTTTGCCAGTCTAGAAAATCCTCTATACCCATAGTTCCATAAAAATGAGGGATTTCAGCCTTAATTCTATAATCATGGCGATTTTGATTGTTACCTTGTTCTCCATCATCCTCCACGACTTCTTCCTCCGAACTGGAACCATCTTCTACCCGATTTTCAGCCCTCTGAGGACGTCGAACGGGTTCTTCCCTGTCTCCTTCACCCCTAGGGTTTCGATCATCATTCCGATCCCGTTGAGCAGCAACCAACGCGGCGATCTGTGTTGTCAACGCAGCGATGGCGTTAGTAATCCCCTCAATATCAGCCTTGGTAGCCTGATCTCCCATAATCCCTCAGTATGGTGAAAAGACAGGATATGGCCTGCTCTGATACCAACTGACGCAGCACGGAAGCAATACGATTCGTGTTTAGCGCACTAAACACAAGAATTCACAAGCAATGAATCCTCAAGAACACAAATCTGGAATCCACCAGAAAATTAAAGAGAAAACCTCTTTGAATTGGAAATTAATAATGAATAATTTCTCCTCCAAAAATAAAAGACTAAGTATTTATACTTCTACCTAGGCAGTAAATAAAAAGAGTTCCCAAAATAAATAAAATACCAAAATTAAGAGTTTTTCCGTAATTAAAAAGGAATCAGTCTTCAATCCTCCGTCTCGAGCGCGGCCGCCTCTTAGCCTGGGCCAGCGCGGTCGCGCACCTTAGCCGAGGCTCACGCCAGTTCTTCCTCGTCTTCAGCGCGGTCGCCCTCCTCCCGAGCGCGGTCGCGCACCTTGGCCGAAACTGCTGCCTGGTTGACACCGTCTTGAGCGCGGTCGCGCACCCCCATGAGCGCGGTCGCTCTCGCTCCTGTATCAGCATTCATGCAAAATAGAGCATTCATGCAAAATATAGCCTTTGTACCGCAGCTTCGGTCATCATATCATGAGCCAATTCCCACGGTTGCCACATCGCCACATGCAATCCCGAAATGTACCATACACTATCACTGGAAACACAAAAAAAAATACATTTCTATTATCATCAAAATTTTTAATAAATGAAAACAACTTTTAATAAAAGTGGTACTTACGGACGTGCGAGTCTTCCGCATAAATCTGTAAATTTTCTCTTTGTTTCATCATCCATTGACTTGGTTGTGAGACTAAAGTTCTCATTAAATGTTGGTAAGAAAACATTTATGTCTTCCAATTCATCAACATCTAAAACAATTTTACTCCCAACCAATTCTTCTTTTTCTTTTTTCTTCTTTCCCTCTATGTTTGAAACCCTTGGCCTTCTCTTCTTTCCTTCGTACGTATAATCAGGATCCACCTTCCTCTTCCTCTTATCCCCTCTTTCCTTTACTCTTCTTTCCATTGAGCCCATAGTATCAACTTTCTTGTCATGATCCCCCACAGCCACAATGTCCATACCCTTTTCTTCACCGCCTTTTGGTTTCTTTTGCAAACTGTCATTATCTTTTTCAGCCAATTTTTCCTCCAAATTTTTATTTCTCTGTCTCTCTCCTCTTGCAAACTTTTAAGTTTCTCAATCTCTTTGTTCTTTTCTTTAAGCGCGTCGTCAAAAGTTCTCCTCATCTCAACCTCAGCAGCCAAAAAAATATGTCCCTCTTCAATCGCGTTGTTTGTTTTCAGTTCGTACTCCTTAATCCTTTCTAGCAACTTAGCTTTTTCCAGCTTCAAACTTTCATTTTCACTCCTCAACTCAATCAATTCATTTGTCCCACTCCCCTGACCTTTATCAGTAGGTGTCAGACTGGTCCCCAACATTAATTCAAAATTATCTACTAAATCTTGAAGATTCGTACCTCCTCCTTCATCCCCTCCCCAATCCTTTTTCAAGCACTGTGTTTTTCCACTGACATTTCAAAATCATCATCTTTTGCATCCTCATTTGGTTTCTCCATCAACAACACCTTCTCTTCATCTGTCAATGCGAGCTCTTCAACTTGAACCTATGATAAAATTATTATATCGAATGAATATATTTAACGATAACAAGTGATATAAGAAATGAATACATGTATTATAAGAACTACTAACACCCCATACATTTGCTATAACACCTTTGAATGGTCATATAGCAAATGCTATAGGACCTGGGAACATAATATAAACAATTCAATGGTCCTATAGCAAATGGTTTAGCAACTGGTATAGGACATGACAACACTATGAAGGGTCCTATATCAACTGGTATAGGACTTAACAAACGCATATTCGCAGCTAAAAGGACCATTGAATGGTCCTATATCAAGTGATATAGGACCTCAAAAAAAATCATATACCAATTCTATAAGACATTGAATGGTCCTATATCAGTTGATATAGGACCATTCAATGCAAAATAGAGCAGGTCCTATATCAACTGATATCAAACACTATGAATTGTCCTATAGCAACTGGTATAGGATATGATAATACTAAACAATTTACTATATAACATCGTCAACGTGTTTTATACCTGATCACTTCTCAAGTTTTTGATAAAATCCTTGAAATTTGCAATTTTCTTTGATACTTCCCACTTCATACACCTTGGAAGCAAGTTTCTTGTTGCATTGATCACCTTTGTGTGCTCGTTAAACCAATACTACATTTACAAAATAAGGAGAAATATGATCAGTCATATATAATTTTACTTATAGTAAATAACAGTAAATAAAATAAAATTAGAGATATAAATTTAAAATGATATTACCGGTAAGATTGATACACATCCAACAATGAGGATCGGTGATTTATATTTCTCATCTAGAGACTGAAGCAAGTTATCTACAATCGCGCTTGACCAATCATAGCTCTTCATTCTTTCCAAATCATCCACATAATATAAAAACCCCGGAGACATTACCTCACCCTTTGAAGCAAAAGAAAACAGACCCCAATGCTATGAGATTCAGCAATCTCACAACGTCTCCTATATCAACTTCTCTATCACTACTGACCAGCCTTCTCAAGTTTTCCTTCACTTTTTTCATGGTTATTTCATTTGCTTTACAGTTTGGGAATAGCCTCTCAACTATCCCAAGTGAGTGCCTATCCCTTTTTTTCTTCATATCTATCAATTCACTTCCAGAAACAACACCAAATATAGATGTTACATCACTTGCACTCAACCCAACCAAAACTTTGCCCAGCAAAAATTTCTTTTCCTTTGGCTTGTAGCATCTGATCAAATCTTCTATTGTTGAGTCCATCTTCCTCAAGTTAACATCTTTGTTTGAGTTTATAGAATTGAATAGGTTGAAGAAAGGTGATATCTTCAACCTGTTTAAATGAGATTCCCTTAAATCAACCTCTGTCAGGATAGATGATATAGAATGGAGGTTAGATCTGAAACAAGGGATCCAGGTGAGTCCCTTTGCACTTTTAGTTGTTCCTTTTGCTTTTGTTTTTTTGATTATGTTGTTTTCTTTGGTGAGTAACGTACGATTCTCTTATCTTGAGACAGTGTAACATCTGCTGATTTAACTGTTTCATCTTCAATTGATTTTCCTGTCTGAATACGGGTCATTCTCTTATCTGCAGACATCGTAGTTTTTCACCTTTTCATAAAAAAATAAAAAATAAAACATAAGCCACAAACAAGGACAATTCATATATAATGATATAAATCATTTTATATAACAATTGTTACTGTATCAAGGCACATCCAAATCAAAAAGTAAAATAGAGCAGGTCCTATAGCAAGATGTATAGGACACTATAACATGTCCTATAACAAAGGATATAGGACCTGGAACATGTCATATGCAACATATAACAGGTCCTATAAAAAAGAATATAGGACCTGGAACAGGTCATATAATAAAGGATATAGGACCTGGAACAGGTCATATGCAACTTAAATATGAGACAAACAAAATGTACAATATAACAGGTCCTATAACAAAGGATATAGGACCTGGAACAATTGTTACTAGATCAATACTTATCCAGGTCTTATAGCAACATAAATCATCTGCAACATAAATCATCTCCTCTATTCATCCCTCAAAATCATATGAACACTATAACATGTCATAAGCAACATAAATCATGTCCAAGCAAATGCAACATGAAACTTAATCTTTTTCTCGAGTAAGTTGATTGAATAAGTAACTAAATCATCTGCAACATAAATCATCTCCTTTATACAAATGCACACTATAACAGGTCATATGCAATATAAATCAAGTCAAATCCAAATCAAAAAGCAAAATAAAGCAGGTCATATAGCAAATGTTATAGGACCTTGAACAGGTCCTCTCTCACATTAATAATAAAAAATATAATGAAGAAATTTGCCTCAAAATCATATGAACACTTCAACAGATCCTTTATTAACGGATATAGGACCTATTACAAGGCATATACCACATAATCAAACAATCAAACTCAATCAAATTATCTTCTAATCAAACAATGGAAGGCACAATATAACATGTCCTATAGCAAATGATATAGGACCTGGAACAGGTCCTTTGCCACATAAATAATCTAAAACTAAATGAATCATGTAAACTCAGAATCATATAAACCCTAGATCAGATCCTATAGCAATTGTTATAATACCTGTTACAGATCACATAAGACATCAACAAACACAATCAAAATGCCTTTGAAAGGTCCGATACCATTTGCTATCGGACCATCCAAGTGTCTCGAAACAAATTTTTTCACACAACAATTGCTATTAATTGATGAACACTGTCAACAACATCTTATATGAATTGATGAACACTGTCAAAAACGAATTCCAATAAAAAAAATAAAAAACATAAAACATACCTTACAAAATCGGAATAACGCAATTCTAGATCGGATGTTATCAGAGGCGATCTTCAATCTCTTCGTCGATGACCTCCCTCGCGTGGATTTGTGTTTGATTTTGGCCGGAATTGAGGTCTGGATTACGATTCTAGTACTAGAAATCACGGAGACGGCGAGATTTTAGGCAATTAACACCGTTCCATTTATTAACGCCGTTATCTCTTTATGGGCCTTTGGGTTTATTGGAAATTTTAATCTCAAACGGGTTAAAATGGGATATTAGTTTGGAAAGTGGGTCTTAGGGTCCTTAGCTCAAAGAAAAGAGATAGAAAGAGATGTGACGGGTGAGAGAAAGAGAAAAGAAAACGCCAAACACGTCCTTGTGAAAATGGGCTATAAAAAGTGAAGCTTACACCAAGGTAGGAAAGGAGAAAAAAAATATTCTCTCTGACTCACATAATAAATGTTGTAATTTTATTTTTATTTGTCATAAATATTGCATTCTAAAAAAAAATCAATATAATTTTATTATGGTACAAATAATACGCAAATAAAATTTATAAATATTGATAAATTAAATATAATATTTATTATGATGATGGCTAAAAATTTGAAATCAGGTGTCATGGGAATGGAAATGGAGAAGGAACAACTTGTTGAAAAGTTAAATTGGGAAATTATGGAAGAGAAAAAAAAAGAAAGGGAGAGGGACCACTGACAAATGTGCCAAACAGGTCCTTATTGAAATCATGGCGTTTTCTTTTCTTTTTCTC
The DNA here is from genome assembly GCA_022495995.1 of Adenophora triphylla var. japonica. Lineage (NCBI taxonomy): Eukaryota > Viridiplantae > Streptophyta > Magnoliopsida > Asterales > Campanulaceae > Adenophora > Adenophora triphylla. The sequence goes on along the minus strand of JAFEMH010000972.1, from coordinate 549,556 downwards.
TCACCCGTCCCATCTCTTTTTCTCTCTTTTCTTTTTCGTCTTCTCTCACCCGTCCCGTCTCTTTCTCTCTTTTTTCTTTTCCCTCTTCTCTTTTTTTTTTTTTGATTACCCATGTTTTCCGGCTTTGTCGGATCACTCCTGAACCACCAGGTAGCGGCCCCTCAATATACTGGCGGAGGTAAATCGCGGGATATGTCCTATGCAGCCAGGATGGCAGCACCCCTTATACTCCTGGCCCCAAAGGAGCCCTCCTACAAGGCTTTCACACTCTTACAACACCAAATGGCTGCTCCAGCTACTTCTGACGTGAAACCTGTTGCTGTAGGGTTTGGGGCTGAGGTACTCAAGTTTCTCATGAATTTGAGAGATAACATCCATGAGCTAGCTGTTTTCTCAAACGCTGCTGCCCTGAAAACCAGACTAGTCGCCATTTTCAGTCTCAATCACCTTCCCTGGGAAATCACACGGGTTCAGGGTTCATAAATTATATTCAGTCTTCCTGATCTACTCAATGTACTTTTTGGTCTTTATTAATTTCTTTTGAAAACTACAATGGGAAATCAGTTTACTCATTTAAGACAGTGTCCAACTTCGACACATTTGAATAAAGGTGAGAATCGTTAAGTAAATTATGCATCTGCCTTCTTAACCTTTAAAGGTTACTTTGCATCAGTCAAGCCATCAAAGTGAGGTGAGGACAGTTGAATGGGAAAGAACAAGATGGCATAGTGCAACAAGGAATTACGATTCAAAGAACAAGATGGCATAGTGCAACAAGGAATTATACGATTCATAGACATAGTCAGGCATTATTTAATGAAAACTACAATTTTTCATTGTTCCACAATTAAAATTAAAATTTTCATTATGGTTGGTGTTAAAATAAATGTGGCAGCATAAACCTCAAACACAGCAAATGAAATGCTTAACAATGGTTAAGGGGTCAGTTCCCCCCCCCCCTCAATTGTTTTTTGAAATGCACTTATTTAGCACTAGACAATTTACAAATATTGCTTGTGAACTTTATAAATTAATAATTTGCTCCCTTTGGACAAAGAAAAAAATAACACTAAGGCCCCGTTTGTTTTCAGGAAAATGGGAGAAAAACGTTTTTCGGAAAACGTTTTCCTCATTTTTCGGTGTTTGGTAATTTTTCGAAAAACGTTTTCCCCATTTTCCCCGAAACATGTTTGTTTTCCGGAAAACGTTTTCCCATTTTCCGGTGTTTGGTAGTTTTCCGGAAAATAGAGAAAATATTTTTCGGAAAACATTTTCCGCCGTTTCTAAGGAGAACGTTTTCCGGATTTTTCCTAAGGAAGTTGTTTTCCGAAAAATTGTGTAAAAAAAGTGGATGGATAATATTTTAATAATAATAATAATAATAATAAAAAAAAATAATAATAAAAAAATAATAAAATAATAATAATAATAAAATAATAATAATAATAATAATAATAATAATAAAATAATAATAAGATAATAGTAATAATAATAATAATAATTTTCCGAAAAACATCTTCATATTCCGGAATTTCCCATTTTCCCCATTTTCCTAAGGAAGTTGTTTTCCAGAAAAACATCTTCCTCATTTTCCGGAAAACGTTTTCCACATTTTCGGAAAACGTTTTCCTTTTCCGGAAAACATTTTCCAGGAAATCATTTTCCAGAAGTTATTTTCCCCGAAACAAACGGAGCCTAAATTAAAATTTGAACTCCCTTAAAACCAAATTTAGGTATTAGATTAAACAATTAACAGTAGAATGTTGTTACTTAATGTAAACAATTGACACTAGAAAGATTAAAAACTTCCATACAGGCAGGCAGAAGGAAAAGTAATTCAAGCATTGAAAAAATCCCACCCTGTAATTGTTTATAATCAGCATAAATAAACGCTTAATAAGCCAATGTAAGATCGTCCCAATCAAGAAATGACTTAAACAATGAGAAATTTGAACTTAGTCATTCCAATTTCTGGACAGTGAGAATGCAAACACCAAAAACACCAAGAGAAATACAGCTAGGGTTTAGATAAACAATCGCTTACCTGCCAGACAACCACTGATTTCCTGTTCCAACTATTCGGATTCAAAATTACGATGAATGTTCGAAAAAATCAATGTCCCTTCTCTTGTCTTCTCCCCCCGCCAACGGGAAATGGCGGTCGTCGTCCCCGTCTTTGTCTACGGAGGATATACCCAGACGGAAGTTAACGGCTTGTTACCTTGATTTTGGTCGTTTCATGGTATAATGGGGTTTAAAGGGAAACAAAGGAGTCGGTCTTTTTTTATTTGGGCTGGGTTTTGATGGAATAGGATCTGGCCGGGTGGTTAAAAAGGAATTTTTCCAAAAAAAAAAACAAGTGTAAGAGTTGGGCACGCCTTAGCTCATCAGGTGAAAGCCTCTTTCCATTTCATGTTTAATTACTTTCATTTTTTTGTAAATTAAGATTCAGTTATGGTATGTTTCAAATCTTCCATTTTCACTTCTTTGTTCTGAGTTCCTCCCTCTGTCACTGACACAAAGAACTTTCTTCCAACTAATATTTCGTGTTCTTTTGCAGGTGTTCTCAGGAGATATGGCTGAAGACAATCACAGTCCGATTGATTGGTCTAAGGACGAGAAGTTTATGGAAATGATAGAATCCATTTTTTATCAAGTCACCAATTTTGACGAGTTCCTCACTTTTGACTTCAGAACGGAAACCCTTCCAAAAACTAGCATCTACAAGGTTCCTTCGAAGTTAGCAGTTAGAGATGTTAATATCCCACACTTTGTGTCAATTGGCCCTATTCATAGTGGCCGAGCTACCCTTCTAGCCATGGAGGAAATGAAACTAAGGTACTCAGGGTACTTCTTTCATAGATCGGAGAATCCTGGTGGATTCGTGATAGAATGTGGTGAAGCCGTTTTAAATCTTCTAACACTGGCTCGGGAATATTATGCCCACGATCTTGAGAAGTTTGACAAATACAAGCTAATGAAGATCTTGCTAGTAGACGGTTGTTTTCTGCTTGAACTCTTTTTGAGGCATGCAAACGAGCTAATTTTCATAAATAACATTTTGGTCGTTGATATTATAGGGGGCAACCCATGGATGCACAGTGCCGTGTGCCAGGACTTGGCCTTGTTAGAGAACCAGATCCCGCTTGTGGTTTTGAAGACTTTGTTGTCAAAAGTTAAACCATATCTTAAGTTTCGCAATTATGGTGTCCAAGACTACACTCTCCGCTTCTTCAGCTCGGATTTGCATGCTTGTATGGAAACTTCTATTGGTATGGACGAGCTAAATCCATTCCTAAGTATAGAACCAAGGCATATTCTTGAATTGCTTCACAAGCGCTTGTTTCCTCCGATGTTTAGTATTGGCAGGGTAGAGGGAAAGTACGGACTATTGTACGGTGCAACCAAGCTACAAGAGTCTGGAGTCAATATTAAGAAAAGCTTTCACTTGTCAAATGAGAAAGATTATTTCAACAGCAATCTACTCAAGATTGAGTTTGACAGTAGTAAAGGAATCTTGAAAGTTCCCCAATTTTGGATCGGTGGAACAACGAGTTTGATGATAAAAAACCTAGTCACTTTCGAGCAATTTAACTTCGGTCATGTGTCCCATTCGCACCACGTCACAGCCTATGTTATTTTCATGAAAAGCCTGATAACTTCCGAGCACGACCTTGAGCTTCTCAAGCGTAAAGGAATCATCAAAACCCAACCGGGAAGCAACTCTATTGAGAATGCTATGGAGTTCTTTAATGATTGCTCCGAGGGAGTAGTCCTTCACGACGACTTTTATTTCTCTGATGTTTGCAAAGAAGTCGAAAAATATTACAGCAAAAAGTGGATGCATTTTCACAGTTATGTGACTATTTTACAGAGTCGGAGACGGAAGTACGGGGCTATATTAGCTGGACGATATTGCCCGGACCCCTGCATGACAATCGCCTTCTTTGCCGCCACCATGCTCCTCCTCCTTACCTGTTTACAAACATTTTATACAGTCTATCCTTATTACCTTAAGTAGTTTATAGAAGATTAATTAATGTCTTCTATTTATTTCCCTTTCTTTATTTTTATGCATTAAAAACTTCTTATTTTTGTGATGTTGCACTTAAAAAATGGCTTGTGGTATTTCCATTTAACCTAGAGTCATCCCTCAAATATTTTAGATACTTAGTTATTAGGTGGATTTGGAACAGTTTTGTAAGTAATTGTTGCTGCTGCACTCCCCGGGATGTAGCCATAACCTTATGTTTCGAGATTTAATGGGCACACATGAAACCCATTTTATATCTAATTAATTTTGACCACTGATATCGAAATGGAGGGTCGTGGTTGCGTGCGGGCCGCAGCTCAACAACGGATATTTATATGTGTGAGAATATGAGGAAAAACATATTATGCTTCTTTATCTTTTTTAATTCTCTTTTTAATATAAATCCGAGTCGTCACATATATTATTTCAAGAAAATATAGAAAAATAAATTTAATTCACAATTTGTCGGTTCGGGATTAAGTTATAGGATTAGAAGGTAATAGAGCACTAATCCTACCCAATCTTATGATTGTTCTTGATTATAGGAATTTACTAACTTATTCAAATAATCATATTTAAGCAAAAAACATCAAAACATGCTATCAACCAATTAATTTTTGTTAATTAGTTGAAATGTCATATCGTTGTGCTTGAAGACCATCTCAATGATTTGAAGAGATTATAGGCCGATTCTAAGTTTAATGAGTTTTTTTTTTTTTTTGTTTTTTTAGCGAAAAGGGCAATGCCCCCTAAATTTTATTGAAAATTAAAAGGTACAAAGAGGTGATGGAGGACTAAGCCAGAACCATCACAAAAGAAAAAGGATAAATAAGAAGAAAAACCATAAAAATAAAATAAATAAAATAAAAGGTCAATCAAATTGCCTTTTAGGCTTGAGATTTTTTGATTTAGCTTTCGATCCAGATTTTCCTCGTTTCCCTTTAACCTTTTGAAAGCCATCTTCTTCATCGTAATAATCTTCAAAATTATCGCAATCAGCCATTGGAGCCCACGGGTCAACATGAACTCCTCCAACTATACCCCCATAAGTGCGAGCTTCTTGATATGCCGAATGAGAAGTAGCAGAAAGACCGCCTTCCGGTTCAGAATCGCATTTTTCCCGAATAGTAAGAGCTTCTTTTAGGTTTTTTGGGTTTATAAATTCAGGATTAAAATATTTGGGGTTCGGCGTGCGAGCTACAACGGGACGAAGGTTTGGTGGCCCATTCATAGCCGCAATATCCTCAGTAACCGAATTTCCTTCCTTTTCAAAGCAATAGTTCAGCAGCTCCATATTTTCCATATTTGCATTAGCCTCTATTTGCGGAATTACAGCAGCTAAATGTGCTTGGCTACCCACGAGAGTCTCATTGCTAGGTGAAGATCCATAAATTTCGCCTTGACCATTTGACATTTCCTTATTGACCGTACCTTCAATCTCGGCATTCAATCCTTTTGATTCTGAGCAATCTTCTAGAGTAACAACATTGTTATCATCCAAACGTGATTTTACTATCTCGCCCTCCTCCAAATCTTCTACCACACACGTGACAAAATCTACACCTTTCGAGAGGGTTTGCGGCACCTTGGTCATGGACGGAGCTTTAGGAACCCATGCAGTCACATTGTCAGTGGCCTTTTGATGTTGAATATCAGCTTGTTTAGACATCTTCGGAGCCTTCCTCTTCCGACAATCAATGGCCATGTGACCTAACAACCCACAATTATCGCAATATTTGATATTGCCCTCGAATTCCACAGTTTGGAAGAAACCAGAGTCTTTTGACTCCCCGATCCAAACTTTAGTCGGTAGAGGTTTTGAAACATCAACCTCTACACATAACCTAGCAAAACTAGGGTGAGTGAAAGCCAGCGTGCGATCATCCACCCATAGAAAATTCCCCGTCCCATTGCCAATTCTTTCTAAAAAGGCAGGAGCAAAGAAATGTAAAGGTAATTTGTTTAATATAACCCAAACAGCTACTATAGTGCTATCATACCTGAAAGTAAAATCTTTCGATCATCGAAAAGATCGATACATGCAATTGTTGACCATATGCGACTCCTTGGACAAGGCACGTGTTAGATATTCCTCAGAGGTAAGGTAAACCATCACATGTCTAGGGTCCATTAGTCCGACAATAAACAAACCTTGCAACCGCCACTCCTTTGCTATGTGTTCTTGGATAAATCGAAGGTGAGGCCGTCCTGCAGACCTTGACCATATGCGACTCCTTGGAAAAGCCTGATAACTTCCGAGCACAACCTTGAGCTTCTCAGGCGTAAAGGAATCATCAAAACGCACCCGGGAAGCAACTCTTGATGCTGCCATGGAAAATGGTGTTGATCAGGAGCTGATTATCCAGCTACTCCAATGGATACTCCGGCTGGTCTTCTTGGAATGGCTAACCTCAGGCTCTGCACACGCACAAGCAACGGTGAACTAAATCGGGGGTGACTCCGGTGAAACCCCTCCGGCGTGAGAATCAGTAACCATTCACAGATCAAATCAAAAGTATGGAGAGAGTAATGGAGAAGAGAGAGTTTAGAGAGAGAATAATCAAACTTACCTGATAATGCTGACTTTCTCATATTTATATCACAACATAATCATAGGCCATGCTTCATAGGAACACGTGTCACTCACCCACGCGTTGTTAGTCAACCACCCTCAGAGTTAGTAAAAAGTACTACCAATCCCATCATGTTACACTGTTGTGCTTTATGGGGGGGGGGTGCCACGTGTAGATACCCCAATCAATCATTACCTACCAGTCACGTTTGTCGCCTAGCGACAAACCCTTTAAAGCGACAAGGCGTGCTTGATCGCCTATTCTAAATTACGCCCTTGTTACCCAAAATAAAAGGGGGGGGGGCAAGATTGTCTTCTCGCCACCCAATCTTCTCGCCTATATTTAATTTCCGCTCTATGCCGCACTATAGTACATACAATGTTATCTTCGCCATTTTAGCACAGAATATTATGAGGGGGGAAAGTAGATGGCTGCCCTTAAAATCACATCCAGTGCTTGAATAGTTTCTTGGGGTGCATCATGTTGTCTCTCTCTCTCTCCGGCTCCATTTTTTTCGGCGACTTCTCCTTCGTGGAGTCGTGGCCAGCTATTTAGCTTGAACATACAATGTCTCTCTCTCTCTCTCCGGCGCACTATAGTACATACAATGTCTCTCTCTCTCTCTCCGGCGCACTATAGTACATACAATGTTAACCAACTCTTTGAATGCTCTAGGTGGCGGCTATCCACTTTCGTGGAGTCGTGGCCAGCTATTTAGCTTGAACATAAGAGGCTTCTTGAAAAAATCCGGTTACTTGCTCCGGCGAGTAATTTCGGCTAGGTGGTTGAAATTTTCATATATTTTCAAAGGGGGTTTATATGAGGTAGTGTATACTATGAGGGGGGAAAGTAGATGGTTGCCCTTAAAATCACATCCAGTGCTTGAATAGTTTCTTGGGGTGCATCATGTTGTCTCTCTCTCTCTCTCTCCGGCTCCATTTTTTCCGGCGACTTCTTCTTGGTTGTTCAAGCTAGGTGGCAGCTATGTGCTTTCAAAAAGTCCACCTGAGGTGGTGAGGGAAGTGGCTGCCACCTTTGGAAAGTGGTGGAAGCCATGAAAAAACGAACTCTCTCCATGGGCATCTTTTTCGGCGGCGTCAAACCGGAAAAGATGGCGTTTCCCGGCAATGGAATCATTGATGACGCCACGACCCGGGGTGGCAAAGGTTGCAGAGGACGCGTCGCACCTCGGGCAAGATCTGCAAAACAGCACCGTTAGGGTGCGGGGGTTGCCCCGCTATAACCCTCGGACGTAAGGATGAGTATCTGTATATGAGATATATAGAGAGAGTATTGTAGAGAGAGAGAGAGAGTGTGTATTGTGTAGAAAGTAGAGATTAGAGATCAGACCTTTGCTTTGGAGGATTATAGTATTTATAGGGGAATAAGGTGGCACTTTGCAGGGGTCCCACCGTATATACTTGGTATATGTATATATGTGATATATTTAACTGTATGAGACTGTATATATGTGTATAAGTGTATATATAAATATATCCGAAAAGTCAGGGTTCATCAGTTTCGGTGCAAATCTGCTTCACTTATTCTCTGATGGCGTCAATGGAGGTGAAGAACCTTGGGTAAGTTCATCAAGAATTCCGAAGTGAATTTCCAAGTTCCAACACATGTATACATATTTATATGTGTATGTACGTATATACACACATATATATGTGTGTGTGTGTGTGTCAGCAATTCAAAACATAACCAGCAACTTAAAGAATTAAAGGGCAAAGTTATGAAGCATTTTTAATTTCTACTGCAAGTACTTGGTAAAGGGTTAGTTTAGAGTAAAACATGTAGAAATTTAAATTGGGATAATAATTTCTCTTGTTATTCTTCTCACATGGAGGAAGGATTTATATGAGATTACAAAAAGAGTTGTAGTCAAAAGGAAACTCTAAGCAAATAAGAAACCCAAAGGAAAAAGGAAACATCAAATAAGGAAATAAGAAACCCAAAGGAAAAAGGAAACATCAAATAAGGAAATAAGAAACCCAAAGGAAAAAGGAAACACAATCCTAGTCTATTTGGGCTAAAGGCGAAAACCGCTAAAGGAAACATCAAAGAAGGAAACACAATCCCAAACTCGCGTTACACCCTCCCTCAAGTTGGAGCGTGAGGATCAAGAATGCCCAACTTGCTAAGTAAAACATCAAACTGTTGCTTCCCGAGAGCTTTAGTAAATATGTCAGCTAACTGAGTCTTCGTTGGAACATAAGAAGGGGCAATAAGACCATTGGAGATAGCGTCAAGGACAAAATGACAATCTACCTCAATATGCTTGGTGTGCTCATGATAAATGTGATTCTTGGCAATGTGAAGAGCCGATTCACTGTCACGTAAAATGGGAATAGCCTTGGAATGATGGACTCCCATGCTCAACAATAAACCCTTCACCATTTAAGCTCGCATGTAAGAGCCGCCATGGCGCGGTATTCACTCGCGGAAGAACGAGAAACAGAGGTTGTTTCTTAGTCTTCCAAGATATGGGGAATGCCCGAGAAAACGAGCCACCCGGTAAGAGAACGACGAGAAATGGGGCATGCAGCCCTACCCGAGTCACACCATCCTTGAAGAGTGAGATTGTCGCCGCGCGCAAAAGAATGCCTTGCCCGCGTGCCTTCGAGATATCGAACCACCCGTAGAGCTGACCTCTCCCAATGCTCTAACGAGGTTCATTCATGAATCGAGAAAGGATGTGGACCGAATATGCAAGATCCGGCCGAGTTACAGCCAAGTAAATGAGTCGCCCAACTAGGCGTCGATAGCATTCCGGATCTTCCAAGATAGCACCGGTAGCAACACCAAGCTTATGGTTAGGTTCAATGGGGAAGCTAGAGGGCTTCGAACCTAGTAAACCGGCCTCGAAATAATATCCAATGTATACTTTCGTTGGCACGTAAACAGCCATCGTGATTGCGAGCAACCTCAATGCCAAGAAAGTATTTCGTAGACCCGAGATCCTTCATTTTGAAGCACTCACACAGTACCTTTTGAAGGATAGCAAGGCAATGAATCGTTCCCGCTATGATGAGATCACAACATACACAAGCACATTTATCTCGGATGGCACCTTTGGTGAAGGTAAACAGAGAGTAGTCAGAGTAGGACTGGAGGAAGCCATAAGTCTTCAAGGAAGTCAACAACTTGGTGAACCAACAACGAGGGGCTTGCTTCAGACCATATAGGGACTTATGAAGACGACAAACCGTGTTGGTGTTCGGTGCCGCAAAGCCCTGAGGGGGTTTCATATAAACTTCTTCGCTAAGTCGCCATGCAAGAAGGCATTGTGAACGTTCATCCGATGAAGCTCCCAATTCTTGGAAGCAAAGAATAGCAAGGAAAGCCCGAACAGTGACCATTTTAGCCACAGGAGCAAAAGTTTCGTGTAGTCGATGCCTTCTTTCCGATGATTGCCAAGAACAACTAGCCGAGATTTCAAATGGCCAACTCGCTCCGTCAGAATTGTACTTGATCTTATAGACCCATTGACATCCTAGAGCCCGTTTGCCAGGAGGCAGAGACACCATGGACCATGTGCCATTATCCTCCAAGGCACGAATTTCCTCTTGCATTGATTGTTTCCAGCCATCATGAGCCATGGCTTCACGAAAGGAAGTCGGCTCTTTAGCCACTGTAAGAGCTGCAAGAAAGGTACGATATTTCGCAGAAAACCGATCACAGTTTATATAGTGAGCTATAGGATAGGGAGTACCTGAGAAACTGATTGAAGACGGAGAGGCGGGAGATGGACTAGAAGATGCAGAGGGAGCAGTGGGAGCTCTGATACCAACATAGCATGAATAGTATTCCAATCTAACTCGGTGCAAGGAGAAACGGCGGATGGAATAGATCCATCCAAGAAGCCGAATTTGCGTCTAGCCTCAAGAGCGGTCTGTATATCGCCAGCCCAATCATCATAGTTATCACCACGGAAGCGAGTAGGAGTTATGAAATCACCAGGTCGATCTTGGGGACCTAGGTAGAAAGGAGAGTTGTATTCAATCTTCAAAATCGGAGGAGGTCTTCCATCACCACCACCTACGAAGTGGTGCTTGTTCCGCCATCTATCAAAAGCTTGTGTATGCTAGCTCTGATACCATGTAGAAATTTAAATTGGGATAATAATTTCTCTTGTTATTCTTCTCACATGGAGGAAGGATTTATATGAGATTACAAAAAGAGTTGTAGTCAAAAGGAAACTCTAAGCAAATAAGAAACCCAAAGGAAAAAAGAAACATCAAATAAGGAAATAAGAAACCCAAAGGAAAAAGGAAACATCAAATAAGGAAATAAGAAACCCAAAGGAAAAAGGAAACACAATCCTAGTCTATTTGGGCTAGGCGGAAACTGCTAGGCGAAAACATCAAAGAAGGAAACACAATCCCAGCTGCGTTACAAAACAGCCCCTCGTTCAAGAAAAAAAAAGGATTAACACAAATTCTATGTACCTTATGAGAACGAGAAGGAGACACTACCAGAAAGAAGAACCAAAGTCTTGGGAGGTTTGAGCCCACTCCTTTTTCATGAGCTTGACAGACGATTTTGAGCAGCTTTAGTTACTCCCTTAAGGATGATTGTGTTTGACTTCTTCCGTTGGGCTTCATTCTCAAACTCTACAGTAGTAGAAGAATGCTACTCCCTGAAATTTTTTCGAACAATCATTTTGGGACGGAGGCAATATATTACTTTTGACAAGTTACTTTCAAACAACTGCATGCCCATTCTTTGGATGTCGTGATGAAAGATTTTGTGAACCATGTGTCAGTTCTTGTCTTGGCCGTTTACTTGGATTGGATTCCGATGACCTACAAGATGAAGAATAGTGAAACCAAAAGTCTATCAAAAACTGAAATATTTAATTCATGGCTATCTCACATACTGGCACCAACTTGAAGGATCCTCCATCCCAGAAAGAGTTTGCATCTAGTTTGTACCAACAAAAGAATCACATTTCCATAAAACTTAAGCATCAAATCTTCATGTTTTTCGGCAATTAATTTATTGTCTTTTTAGAACATGACATTTACCTACACATGCAAAAAGATCTACCGTCTTAAAACTCCCTCCGGCCGAAAATAAATGCCGCGGTTAACTTGTCAACGTTTTTAACAAATGTGCTTTACTTATTTATTTGTACATTGCATATACAATGGTAAAATTGCACTAAGACTCTTTCCTAAGTTGGAAATGCGACATTTATTTTGGGCCTGATCAAAATGGAAAGTGCTGAGATATATTTTGGAACGGAGGGAGTAGAACTTAAAGGAAATATAGAAAGTTTCCCCACCACCATACACCAACACCAACCCAAGCACATTAATAAGAACAAAGATATGAACACTTGAAGAAATCTGCAGATAAGGAAATAATGGAACATGACAATAGGCAGATAAGTCAGACAAAAGTTTACTGAAAGTCACTACCTGTAGTAGGTAGTAGTGTGAATATATTAGGAAGAAGTTTGTCATATAGTAATAAGTAGAAGCACCATCATGTTATGGAAGCTAGAGCCGTCACTGCACATTCCTTCAAACTAAACACTTAAAAAGTTATTCTGACGCCCAAAAACTGCAACTTAGCTGCATGTAAGCTTTTCATGAATCAAAGAGAATAATCTAAATCAGTGACTCTTAAGATTCAAAAATTGCTACTCCCTCCATCCCAAATTGAATGTTCATTTGGAATTTAAGGATCATTTTAAAAAGGTTGATTTTTAATAGAAAAAAAAAATTATAAACATTCTTGCTATTCACTTTCCATATTTTAGTTTTGCAAAAAATATAATGAATTATGAAAAAGAAAATAAATAAAAAAATTGGGACAAAGTTATTTGAAGGTAAAGTTTCAAAAAGTCATTCATTTTTGGACAAAACAAATCATTCAATTTGGGAAAGAGGGAGTAAATGATACAGTATGAGTAGCAACAAGGCAGCAACTAGGCAGCAACGACAAGGCAGCAACAAGGCAGCAACAAAGGAAACAAAGGCAGCGGCATCGTGGCTTGAGGCGGGCGCCTGGTGGCCAGGCGTGAACATCAGCAACGCAGCTCCATTTTCCTTTTCTGTTTTCAAAGTTTCTTTATTTAGTTTGATGGTATTTTCAGAAGTTTATTTTGATTGATTTTTAATTGATTTTAATTAGGTTTATTTTGGTAGGATTCTAGAATGATCTTAGAGTAGTATTTAAACATTGTTAGGCTAATGTTTTAAGAAAGACTTTTGATATTGATTTTATGAAAATAGTATTGCTGTGAGCAACTGTTAGAGGGTTCAATTTCCGTCTTATTTTCTTAAATTTCGTTCAGTCATTCCTCTCATTATCATATAACCTTTCAGTCGTTATCATTTGGTATCAGTTTCCTGATCGAATTGATGGCTGAACGAAGGCGTGGTCGTGGTGTTCATGGTGTTCGTAGTAGGGTTCGTGCAGCGAATCCCCAGGAATACGATCCCCATCACGAACGTAAACTATATGAAATCAAGAAGGACGAACTGCGAAGAAAGATTCAAGATCTCAAACTTCGTTTGTTACGTTCCGAGGTTCGAGAACTCCAACGATACTTTGATCGGGTGAAGGGTCGATGAATCCAACGTCAGCTAGCACGGTTGGAGGTTCCCACCGATGTGGGCTCGGAGTCAGATCTGTGGTCTGATGATGATGAGGATATCTATCCTTTCGATCGTGATCAAGAACTTGAGTGCAAGAGAGAGGCCGATCCTCTGACTCTTGGCGAGTTTTGTGACCGATTGAATCCTGTTTCCGTGGATTGCTTTGTTGATTCGACGTTGTCATTGATTGGTCAAAACCACCAATCTTTGATGACGATAATTATGAAGAAGATTTTGAGGGTTTTGACCCAGCAGAAAACGACGGATGTGGGAGTCCTTTGCACACTGTTCTGCACGACCGTGCAAGTTTTCAAGACACGCCCGTGCTCGGCGACCCTCAGCCGAACCTGGGCGCAGGTTGTGATTTTCTGGGTTCATCTATTTTGCTGAAAGGAGGTTTTTTTGGTTCTTATTGTTATGAGGATCCCTTTTACGTGGAAGTTCCGTTTATTTCGCAATCTGGGTAAAGGTTTATTAATTGAGAGTTTTTTAGTAAACGGATGGACAGATTGGATGGATGTGATGAGAAGTGCTACTAAGTATACAGTTCGAAGACGTTTGAAGCTTAAGTTTTCAGAGGTATTTCTGAAAAGCAACGACTCAAATTCGAGGTTGAATTTTTCTAAGAAGAGGAGAATGATACAGTATGAGCAGCAACAAGGAAGCAACGACAAGGCAGCAACAAAGGAAACAAAGGCAGCGGCATCGTGGCTTGAGGCGGGCGCCTCAATGGAGCCCAGGCGGGCGCCTGGTGGCCAGGCGTGAACATCAGCAACGCAGCTCCATTTTCCTTTTCTGTTTTCAAAGTTTCTTTATTTAGTTTGATGGTATTTTCAGAAGTTTATTTTGATTGATTTTTAATTGATTTTAATTAGGTTTATTTTGGTAGGATTCTAGAATGATCTTAGAGTAGTATTTAAACATTGTTAGGCTAATGTTTTAAGAAAGACTTTTGATATTGATTTTATGAAAATAGTATTGCTGTGAGCAACTATTAGAGGGTTCAATTTCCGTCTTGTTTTCTTAAATTCCGTTCAGTCATTCCTCTCATTATCATATAACCTTTCAGTCGTTATCATTTGGTATCAGTTTCCTGGTCGAATTGATGGCTGAACGAAGGCGTGGTCGTGGTGTTCATGGTGTTCGTAGTAGGGTTCGTGCAGCGAATCCCGAGGAATACGATCCCCATCACGAACGTAAACTATATGAAATCAAGAAGGACGAACTGCGAAGAAAGATTCAAGATCTCAAACTTCGTTTGTTGCGTTCCGAGGTTCGAGAACTCCAACGATACTTTGATCGGGTGGAGGGTCGATGAATCCAACGTCAGCTAGCGCGGTTGGAGGTTCCCACCGATGTGGGCTCGGAGTCAGATCTGTGGTCTGATGATGATGAGGATATCTATCCTTTCGATCGTGATCAAGAACTTGAGTGCAAGAGAGAGGACGATCCTCTGACTCTTGACAAGTTTTGTGACCGATTGAATCCTGTTTCCGTGGATTGCTTTGTTGATTCGACGTTGTCATTGATTGGTCAAAACCACCAATCTTTGATGACGATAATTATGAAGAAGATTTTGAGGGTTTTGACCCAGCAGAAAACGACGGATGTGGGAGTCCTTTGCGCACTGTTCTGCACGACCGTGCAAGTTTTCAAGACACGCCCGTGCTCGGCGACCCTCAGCCGAACCAGGGCGCAGGTTGTTATTTTCTGGGTTCATCTATTTTGCTGTAAGGAGGTATTTTTGGTTCTTATTGTTATGAGGATCCCTTTTACGTGGAAGTTCCGTTTATTTCGCAATCTGGGTAAAGGTTTATTAATTGAGAGTTTTTTAGTAAACAGATGGACAGATTGGATGGATGTGATGAGAAGTGCTACTAAGTATACAGTTCGAAGACGTTTGAAGCTTAAGTTTTCAGAGGTATTTCTGAAAAGCAACGACTCAAATTCGAGGTCGAATTTTTCTAAGAAGAGGAGAATGATACAAGATGAGCAAAGAAGAACAAGGCAAAGAACGACAAGGCAAAGAACAAGGCAAAGAACAAAGGAAACAAAGGCAGCGGCATCGTGGCTTGTGGCGGGCGCCTCAATGGAACCCAGGCGGGCGCCTGGTGGCCAGGCGTGAACATCAGCAACGCAGCTCCATTTTCCTTTTCTGTTTTCAAAGTTTCTTTATTTAGTTTGATGGTATTTTCAGAAGTTTATTTTGATTGATTTTTAATTGATTTTAATTAGGTTTATTTTGGTAGGATTCTAGAATGATCTTAGAGTAGTATTTAAACATTGTTAGGCTAATGTTTTAAGAAAGACTTTTGATATTGATTTTATGAAAATAGTATTGCTGTGAGCAACTATTAGAGGGTTCAATTCCCGTCTTGTTTTCTTAAATTTCGTTCAGTCATTCCTCTCATTATCATATAACCTTTCAGTCGTTATCAGTAAACATTTTCCATAAGGTCTGCAATCAAATTATGATCGCCCTGACTTCACTCACATTTATCATGCCCTAACCTCACATATTTTTCATTTTATAGAAAGTAATACTCCCTTTGTCCCTAAATGAAGGGCAAATGACAAATTAGTGTCCAAAGTTTAGCGGGGTGGGCCAATCAGGGCCTGATGTTCTAATTTTGTCAATTTAGGGTCCAAAATTACCAATGTTAAGTCAAATTAGAGTTTTTGGACGAAATAGCAAAAAAAAACTTGTGACTTACGTGCCTTGCATGTGGGACTTGACTGGGGATATTTATGGTTAAATTCTCAATCTATCTTTATCCATAGACCTAAATTGACAAACCTAAATATTTTTCAATGAATAATTTTTTAATATATTTTTTTTTGCAGTAAATCCTTTTAATGTTCTAAAACTGTTCATTCTATTTTTGTCACAAATCTCAATATCAAACTCTTAAAGAAGAAGGATCCATCGAATAAGTCTCGATTTAGCATCCTTCTTTGCCAATAAGTACTTTATTGATGCATGATCCGTATAGATGATAACCTTAAAGAAGAAAATATAATGTCTCTTCTCGTCTTTCATATACTTATGCGAACTGGGCAGGTTGGAATTAATTATACATAAACCCTAGAATGATGCGGAATATTTATTCTAGGATAATCATGCTTTAAGTTATCAAAGATTATGGAACGATAGACAAACCTGAATCCATAGCATACTTGATGAAGACTTGATAAACGATTATTGCCTTCCAATTGATCCTTAGGGTTCTTAGAATTCAGATGATAATGGGGATCAAAAGAATAAAACCTAGGTAGGTCAATTGGGGACCATAACCCTATATTTATATTGACCTAGTATGTTAGCCAGCCCATCATAGATTAACAACTAGGCCCTTTAGGTATCTACACATATTAATTATAGATCACATACTTATAAAAGATGACTTGGGCCCCCTTCAACTTTAGTAGATCACTTTATTAGGCCCAAATACTTTAATATTTAATGTGACATATACAATTACTTATAGTGCACATACGTCTATGTGCCCAAAGACTTTATTTATTATACTAGTATATGTAAAGTCCATAAAATATTCCAATAATCTCCCACTTGGACTTACACATGTACATAGTATAATACCTTAGTTTAATTGCATATCACATTATAAACCGTAACATCAATGCTTTACCAAATTGTGTCATCTTAAACCAATCCGGTCCATTAGTCAAATCAACATAAGGATCAAAGAGGTTTTCGTCACTATTAGCGCAACTAGACCCATCAGTGGTCACATATATTAACTCAACTAAATGACATGGATCAAGTATGGATGTGTAGCATGGAATAACATGTAATCTGATCTTCACATGTCTATTCTCAACTGGTCCAACCTTATTTTGAGATCAACCAAATATCCAGAGTGCAAAATTAACTTTATTAACCAAAACTGAAAAACCAAATATACTTATAACAATAAATGTAAGAGCAAAATACAAAACTCTCACTCAATCTAAGCATACTCTAGTGATACAACACCCATACAAGCAGTGTGCTCGTGAAAAACCTTCGGTGTTACAACCTTAGTAAGCGGATCCGCGACCATGGAGTTAGTCCCAATATGCTCAATACAAATCTGTCCACTCTGAATCCGTTCCTTAACAGCAAGATACTTAATGTCTATGTGCTTAGACTTAGACGAGCTCTTGTTGTTATTAGAATACATTACTGCCGACTTATTATCACAAAATAACTTTAATGGCCTTTCAACGCCACCTAATATGCGCAGCCCAGTGATAAAATTTCGCAATCAAATTGCGTGATTTGATGCCTCATAACACGCCACAAACTCTGCCTCCATCGTAGAAGTAGCAACAAGTGTCTGCTTAACACTCTTCCAAGAAACTGCTCCTCCACAAAGTAGATAAACGTAGCAGAAGTAGACTTACGACTATCTTGGCATCCAAAGAAAGTCGAAATCCGAATACCCGATGATCTCAAGTCTATTCGACTTTTACGTAAGTGAGCATATAATCCTTTGTTCTCTGTAAATAACGCATGACCCTCTTGTTTGCTATCCAATGATCCTTTTCAGGATTGCTAAGGTATCTGCCTAAAACACCAACTATGAATGCTAGGTCTGGGCGAGTGCAAACCTGAGCATACATCAAGCTCCCTATAGCCGAAGCATAAGGGATGCTATTCATTTCCTTAGATTCAATCTCATTCTTGGGGCACTGAGCAAGATTGAATTTGTCACCTTTAGCCACTTGGGTGTCACCCATTTTACAATCCTGCATGCCAAATCTCTTAAGTACCTTATCGATGTAACTCTTTTGTGACAATCCAAGAATACCTCGAGAACGATCTCTGTGTATTTGAATTCCTAATAAAAAAGATGCATCTCCCAGATCTTTCATCTCAAATTTCTTTGAGAGAAATCTCTTAGTTTCATGCAGTAAGTCCGTATCATTTGTGGCTAGTAGGATGTCATCCACATATAAGATCAGAAAAATATATTTACTCCCACTGAACTTGTGGTAGACACAATCATCAACTGTATTTGTCGTGAACCAAATGACAATACAACTTGATGAAATTTGTAATACCACTGACGGGATGCTTGTTTGAGTCCATAGATGGATTTCTTGAGTTTGCATACCATATCCTTTGAATCTTTTGAAACCAAGGTTTCTAGTTGCACCATATAAATTGTTTCTTCAATGTCTCCATTAAGAAACGCAGTCTTAACATCCATCTGATGTAACTATATAAATTGTTTCTTCAATGTCTCCATTAAGAAACGCAGTCTTAACATCCATCTGATGTAACTCTAGGTCATAATGTGCCACTAATGCCATAATGATTCTAAAAGAGTCTTTCGAAGAAACCGGAGAGAAAGTCTCTTTATAATCTATTCCTTCTTTCTGAGTAAATCCCTTAGCGACAAGACGTGCCTTATGTCTTTCCGCATTGCCCTGTGAATCCGTTTTGGTTTTAAATATTCATTTGCAACCAATAGGTTTCACTCCTTCTGGCAATGGGACAAGATCCCATACATCATTGTCTTTCATTGATTTAATCTCATCATTCATAGCGACTATCCACTTTTGAGAGTTAGAACTACCAATGGCCTCATGAAAGTTGATTGGATCATCTTCCAATTGACCAATGTCTACCTCTTGTTCATTTAGAAATACCAAGTAATCATCTGAAATGGCACTTCGTCTCTCTCTAGTGGATCTTATTAAAGGCACTTGTTCTTGAGGTTGTTGAGCTTGTTCCTCATGGACAACTAGAGGGATATTGACAATGTCTTCTTGATCCAAA
Organism: Adenophora triphylla var. japonica; assembly: GCA_022495995.1. Lineage (NCBI taxonomy): Eukaryota > Viridiplantae > Streptophyta > Magnoliopsida > Asterales > Campanulaceae > Adenophora > Adenophora triphylla. The sequence goes on along the minus strand of JAFEMH010000972.1, from coordinate 530,548 downwards.
TTTTGTTCTTGAACCACATCAGGATTGAGATCCAAATCATGGTCAAGGACAATTGTAGGAAGAGGAATGGTAACCGGAACCTCTTCAAAGACAAAATCATCTCTAACTTGTCCCCCCACAAGCTCAACATCCTCAAAGAATTGAGCATTTCCCGTGTCAAAAAATTTTCTGGATTTGAGATCGTAAAACTTAAAGCCCCTTGACCTTTCAGAGTAACCAACAAAGTAACTACTAACAGTCCTTGAGTCCAACTTCTTTTCATTAGGCCTGTAAGGCCTAGCCTCAGCCGGACATCCCCAGATGTGTAAATGCCTTAATACAGGTTTCTTGCCTGTCCATAGTTCATAAGGGGTTTTGTTAGCAGCCTTTGTGGGTACCCTGTTAAGGAGATAAACTGCAGTCTTTAATGCCTCTCCCCAGAGTGAGTCTGGTAAAGTAGTATGATTAACCATACTTCTCACAATTTTCTATAAAGTTCGATTTCGTCTTTCAGCTACACCATTCATGCTAGGTTTGCCTGGCATGGTGTACTGAGGGACGATACCGCATTCCTCTAGGTATTTCGCAAAAGGCCCAGGACGTTGTTCACCTGATCCATCATTTCTGCCATAGTATTCACCACCACGGTCAGATTTGACTTTTTTTTATTGTTTTGCCATGTTGATTTTCAACCTCGGCCTTAAACTTTTTGAACATATCCTGTGAGCGCCTCCCAACTCCCGGACCTATAAATCGTGTCCCAAGATGGAGGGTCCCAAAATATACCATTTCCAAAAAAACTTTTCTTTTAAATCCACTTGAAAAGTATAACACCCTATTTTAAAAACCATTTCAAAATAACCTCCCTACATAGAGGTGAAATTTGAACCTGCTTCTACCAGCTATAACCTGAATAATTTACAAATACTACAACTGCCATGGCTTACACAAGCCAACCTTTAAAACAACCCAAACCCAAGATTAAGAACAACATTACATACTGAAAATGTTTTATAACAGTTTCCCAGTATCAAATAACCACAACTACTCCCAACTCCCACATAAATACAAACATACCCTGACAACCAAAATACGATCCAAACTCCTTCCCGGCCTCACCGGTATAGTCCGCCTGTCTCAGCTGAATCTAAAACAGTAAAGGGAGAAGGGGTGAGATAAAATCTCAGCAAGCTATTATGTATGCAACAATATGCCATACAATATGCAACACATAACAGGTTGCGCAATATCATATTGGGAAAACAGTAAACACTTTACGTTACCTTTCCCTACCTTTTCCATCTGACCAGTAAGTCCTGCAATAGGCAACACATACACAGGTTGCTCATATAATATGCAACACCAAACTGGTTGCTCAATAACCACATTGGGAAAAACCGTAAACACATTATGTTACCTTTTCCATTTGACCAATAAGTCACATTCAATGCAACATACAATCAAGTTGCTATATCATATTGAGAAAACAGTAAACACTTTACGTTACCTTTCACTTACCATTCCCATCTGAATCATATGTAGTACAACGGTTGGAGGGTTACTCCGCTCTCGTGAAATGCTAGTGCTTATTCACGTCTTATACGACCTCAACAGAGATCCATATAAGTTATCAGCATTTATATGGCATGACTGCACATATCCATAGAAGCTGCGTACCCCTAGACCGTGGCCACAGACGGGGGAGAGGTCACAGGTATAAGGCAATCCAAGAAATATCTTCCCATAAGTGTTAAGATCCCATATACCCCCAAAATGTTCAGCTGATACCATCATAGTCAAGCACATAATAGATACTTGAACATAAGTCCACCCTATGGGACATCAATATACATAACATGGAACTCTAACTCATGTTAAATTAATCACAATAGTGCACATATATTTCAACACTATTGAATAACAACAATGTAATGATATGGTATTAATTACTCATGCTCAACCCAAGAAACTGTGCAACAAGTATTTAAACACTTTGTACACAATCAACTATAAAGTATGTAAACACTTATGCACAATATATATCACATAAGTCCTACATAACCATGTTCAATCTCATAACGCAGTGCAACATATATTTTATGCACTATCAAAACCTCTAACCACATATAGACAACCCCGTAGAGGTATCATATACCATAAGTAGCCTAACGCACTCATGTTATAGTATGGAACACTTTCTATAAAGGTTCCAACCAAGCACTTAGGGTATTACGCGTTCTACACATTATTTGAACTCACAACCCTATAAATATAACCACATAAGGCACCATGAATCATATATGAGGCCTACACATTCAATACGCAAGGTATAATTCAATAACAGGGTATTACCACTCCTGTCCAGATCAATAAAGTAGTGCATCCTACACTTTATGCACCATTTAACCCAATAACCTTATACAAGTCATCACGTAGGGGTAAAACAACATATAAATAACTCTACGCAATCATTATACAACACTGAACAACTTCCCTTTAGGGTTCAGGTTCATTTTCCCAAGTTTTATAAACTTTGGTTCAAGTTTCCTAATCGCCTCTCAAGCATTTTTGAGACATTATTTAAGGACCTTATCGATATCTTTTTGGCCCAATTAAAACTCCATGATATAGTACTAGAGTTGTACTAAATACAGGATTAAAAATTGTTCCATTCCAAGTTGTATAGCCTGGGTTTCCAATGCCTCAAACATGGACCAAGACTACAAGGTAAAACAGTTCAGCTTTCAAACATGCCTTCCAAGCAACTTTAGGTCAATATTTAAAGCACTTCCCATTAGCCAATTGGACCATTTCAAGTTCCCTAATGTAGTACTAAAGTTCTACTAAATACAGGGTCAAAAAGTGTTCCAATCCGAGTTGTTTAGCCTAGGTTTGCAAAGCCTAGAAAATGGACCAAAACTGCAAATTAGAACAGTTCAACAACCAAACTGCCTTGCAAGCAATTTTCAATCAATATTAAAAGCTCTTGCCAAAACCTTTTTGGACTATTCCAAGTGCTACAATGTTGTACTAAATTTGTACTACAAGTGTAGTTAAAGAGTGGTTCAAGCCCTACTCATTTATCTAGGTTAAAAAGCTTGCAAAACTGCTCACTCAAGGCAGATTTTAGCACAAGTCGTGCATGGCAGAACGAGTCGTTTCCAGGCCCTGCACGACTGATTCCAAGGCCACGACTGGTGACCACGACTCCCCATGCTTGGTCACGACTCGTGCTCATGTGCACGAGTCGTGCCCCTCCCCTAAAGCCACGGCTTCACAGCAGAAACAACAGCAAAACACAACAACAACCACACCAGCAGTTTCCAGACTTACCTTAGTTGCTGCAAGTCACTTGGTAACATGCTATACACCTGATTTGGGAACTCTAATAAACTCCCTTCCTTACCAATACATTTACACACATGATTCAATTCCAACTCAAGCCATAATATCAACTTTTGCTATATTCATTCCCCTCACTTGGTCACTTCTAATTCAAGCACCAAGAACAGTTTTTCACTTCAGCTTACTGCCAGGCCATTTTTAGCATTCTAAACCCATAGTTTGGACCATGGTATACCCTCTCTAGCACCAATAACATGTATATAACATGTTTAAACAGAAATTATAACAAATTCACCCCAATTACTCAAGCCAAGGCATGGAAATTGTCAAGTTCTAACCAAATCAACTTCCTTTTCATTTCAACCCCCAGCTGATGTCTCAACCTTAACCAAACTTGTTAATAACATCATATTAACCACTTTAATCATGTTATGAACAATTATAACAAAAGAACATAACAACTTACCCCAAGTTATTCAATCAAAAGAAAGAAAGAATCGGAAGAACTAGCTCTATCCACCCTCCTTTGCAATATTTCCAAGTTAGAATCAACAACAACAACAACAAGGCTGAATTTCTGTGATTTTCCCAAGTTAAACAAGGGTTTGGGAAGCTTCAAGAACGTAGAGAGGATAAGGAAGAACTGAGGAGGTTATAATGCTTCTTAAAGAAGCTTAAAAAGATATTTATATAAACCCAATTACTCTCTAGCTCCTCGAGGTTTGAAAATAACCAAATCACTACCTTTAACTTATACTTACACCTAAGCTCCTCCACATTTTCATTACTCTTGCACTTCAAAATCAAGTGTTATCAATATACTACACAAACTCCCCATTTCCATCATTTAGACATTATACGCTTCAATCAAGTTAATAACATCTAAAAATCACATGGTTCATAAAACATGCCAAAATAAACACGTAAGCAAATCAAATGCCCACAAACAAAGGATGATATGCAAGGCCTACCCAACCCCACGTGCTTCACGTGTGACCTAGAATGTGCCTAGGCTTAGGGTCGTGACACTCACTCTCCCTTAAACAAAATTCGTCCCGAATTTGGACTTAACTTACCTGAGTGATCCACCAATCCTTCAATAAGTGATCTGGTAACAATCTGTCAAATCCAGAAGACTACGGGATTCTAACATTGTCAAAGGTTATTCCATTTGACCAGGGTCTCAATACTCGAGAAATTAATAACAATGCCCAAAGCTTGAAACTATAAGGCCCAACATCTTAATTTTCTTGAGTCACACTCACACTTACTGAATTCCGCAACCAATTTATTCTCACGAAAAACAGATACATAATTTACAATTAATTCCCATAATATCTCCATAACTCTGAATAACCCCAGATGTCATCCATAAAGATTATCACAAGTTATCAGAATCAAGTTTAAAACTCTACTCATCACATTTACCAACACATCCAGAGCCCTTCCACAAGGTGCTTTTGGATATGGCAACAACCTGATATTAAATCAATACAACATTCAACTGCTCTAATTGGCAGCATAACCCACTCTAAGGAAATACCTCATCAATTCCCTTATCACTGGTAATTAAAATATTTCAGGTGACTTTTTATTCAAGTCTCACATAGAAATAAATAACATTCACATTCTTTAGACCATACACTTAGGCCTTTAATGCATATGCAACACGAATATCAAATAATGACTTATCCACCTCAACTACAAACAGAGGCAAGTCAAACATAGAAAAGGAGACTTGCTACTTGCAACAGTCTACCCAACACAAAATCTACTTAACCTCTACAGGCCAAGTATAACCACAATATCCGGAATTGGTAAGTCTACCAATTCTACTGGCAATCCATGCCCACAAATAATCATGTCACAACCATGATAATCAAAGGAAATTCGAGGTACTCTCCCATAGGAGTTGAACCCTCTAGCACATACACATTTCTTAGGCCATTTTTGCAAATAAAATAAAATGCAATGCCACCTAAGAACGTGATAAACTGGGATCTATATAAAAATATAACCCCTATTTCCTGAGACAGGTAATATACCTTTAATAACTGTGGAGGAATCTATCTCTCCATAATCTTAAGCTAAGACTCGGCCTTAGACTTTCTCCTTTGCTTTCCCTTCAGTATCCCTTTTTGTACCACTACTTTGTTGCCCTCTTTGTTGGCCACTGCCTGATGTCTGTCCTTGTTGAAGTCTAGATTTAGGACAATCTTTCTTGAAATGCCCCATTTCCCCACACCTCAAACATTTCCCTTGTTTTCTCCGACACGTCTCGTCTATATGTCCAATCCGCCGACAAAATCCACAAACCCCGCTATACTGTCCAGATACTGACTGCACTGTAGAATCTACAATCTGTACTCTTTGAACCCTTCTAGAGACTGAAGAACTAGACTGTCCTCTGATCGCCCGGGAGCCTTCTCCACGATGCTTTAACTTGCTTCCATCCCTTTCCAATTCCCTCTGGTACTTCTCAAGGTCATTCTCAATCTGAAACGCCCTGTCCCAGGTCGTCTGATAATCGGCATAGGCATAAGTCGATACTTGTTTCTTCAATTCGGGTCTCAAACCTTTTACAAAATAATAAACTCTCCTCCCTTCATGGGTTACCAAGTGAGGACAACATTGAGCCAATTCCGCAAACCTTGCCGAATACTGAGCTACCGTCATAAATCCCTGCTTTAGACGTAAGAACTCCACCTCCATCTTATCTCGAGTAACCATGGTAACAAAATAATCCTCGAAATTCCGAGTGAAATTATTCCAAGTTTGGGGCGTACGAGTCCGCTCCCAATACTCCTGCAAACATTGCCACCAATGATTCGCTGGACCTTCCAGCTTGAAAATAGCACACCTAACCTTTTCTTCATCAGGAATGCTTATAGCCTCAAAAATTTTATTCATTGCTTCTAACCATTTTACTGCCTTCCCCGGCTTCGGATTACCTTTAAAGCTTGGTGGATTCATCCTTACAAACTCCTCTATTCCAGACTTTGGTCGTACCTCAGGTTGCTGTGGAGCTTGCCCCTGAGCTGCCATATAGTGCAGAAAGACCCTGAACATCTTTATCATATCTATATTCTGGTCTCCTTCTATTCCCATTTTATTTACATTTCCGTGATCCCTTGGTTGATCAACACCATTTCCCGCCATTGAACAACTTCCTGCATTCAACACTCGGCGTCAGATATCACACACTCCCCCTTAGGCTAGACATCTACCCTTGACTTCTAACTCCGGGCTCGATACCAACCGCAGCGCCTCCCAACTCCCGAACCTATAAATCGTGTCCCAAGATGGAGGGTCCCAAAATATATCATTTCCAAAAAAACTTTTCTTTTAAATCCACTTGAAAAGTATAACACCCTATTTTAACAACCATTTCAAAATAACCTCCCTACATAGAGGTGAAATTTGAACCTGCTTCTACCAGCTATAACCTGAATAATTTACAAATACTACAACTGCCATGGCTTACACAAGCCAACCTTTAAAACAACCCAAACCCAAGATTAAGAACAACATTACATACTGAAAATCACTACAAGAAAACTGACAGATACTGACGGAAATTAGTGACGGAAATAAATCCGTCACTAATACCGACGGATTAGTGACGAAATAGCAACGACCTGGGGTGAAAAACAAAAAACGAAATTAGGACGAGATTACCGACGGATTTAGTGACGGATATGCCGACGGATTCCATTTCGTCTCTAATCCGTCACCATTTTGGCGCCAAAAATTTGCGCACTTTTTTACCGACGAATTTGTGACGGAATGGCGACGGATATTTTTACTGACGGATTTGAGTCGTTGCTAAATTATTTAAAACAAATATTAAATTTATATTTTAGGTTAGCGACGGATTAGTGACGGATTTAATTACTGACGGATTAAAATCCGTCGGTAAATTGATTACATATTATTACCGACGGATTTGAGTCGTTGCTAAATTATTTAAAATAATCATTAAATTTATATTTTAGGTTAGCGACGGATTAGTGACGGAATTAATTACCGACGGATTAAAATCCGTCGGTAAATTATTTAAAATAATTATTAAATTTATATTTAAGGTTAGCGACGGATTAGTGACGGATTTGATTACCGACGGATTAAAATCCGTCGGTAAATCAATTACATATTATTACCGACGAATTTGAGTCGTTGCTAAATTATTTAAAATAATTATTAAATTTATATTTTAGGTTAGCGACGGATTAGTGACGGATTTAATTACCGACGGATTATAATCCGTCGGTAAATTAATTACATATTATTACCGACGGATTTCAGTCGTTGCTAAATTATTCAAAATAATTATTAAATTTACATTTTAGGTTAGCGACGGATTAGTGACGGATTAGTGTAGTGGATTTTTTTACAAATAAAAAAACTATACATTTATAAATAAAAAATTAAAGAATTTTACCCATCCCTGATTTCTTTATTATACTTTCATTTGTTTATTTTGTATCTAACTTATTTATATAACATTTCTTTATTATACCCTATACCCTATAGGGTATAGGGTATACCCTATACCCTAATAGGGTATATCCTATAGGGTATAGGGTATACCCTATAGGGTATAGGGTAGAGGGTATAGGGTATACCCTATAGGGTATAGGGTACAGGATATAGGGTATACCCTATAGGGTACAGGATATAGGGTATACCCTATAGGGTATAGGGTATATCCTATAGGGTATAGGGTATAGGGTATAGGGTATACCCTATAGGGTGTAGGGTATACCCTATAGGGTTTAGGGTATACCCTATAAGGTATAGGGTATACCCTATAGGGTATAGGGTATATCCTATAGGGTATAGGGTATAGGGTATATGGTATACCCTATAGGAGGTATACCCTATAGGGTATAGGGTATATCCTATAGGATATACCCTATAGGGTATAGGGTATATCCTATAGGGTATAGGGTATAGGGTATATGGTATAGGGTATACCCTATAGGGTGTAGGGTATACCCTATAGGGTACAGGGTATAGGGTATACCCTATAGGGTATACCCTATAGGGTATAGGGTATACCCTATACCCTATAGGGTATATGGTACAGGGTATAGGGTATACCCTATAGGGTACAGGGTATAGGGTATACCCTATAGGGTACAGGGTATAGGGTATAGGGTATACCACATAGGGTATACACATCTATAGGGTATAGGGTATACCCTATAGGGTATAGGGTATACCCTATACCCTATAGGGTATATGGTACAGGGTATAGGGTATACCCTATAGGGTACAGGGTATAGGGTATACCCTATAGGGTACAGGGTATAGGGTATACCCTATAGGGTATACCCTATAGGGTGTAGGGTATACCCTATAGGGTACAGGGTATAGGGTATACCCTATAGGGTATACCCTATATCCTATAGGGTATAGGGTATACCCTATAGGGTATAGGGTATACCCTATACCCTATAGGGTATAGGGTACATGGTATATGGTATACCCTATAGGGTGTAGGGTATACCCTATAGGGTGTAGGGTATACCCTATAGGGTATAGGGTATATCCTATAAGGTATAGGGTATAGGGTATATGGTATACCCTATAGGGGGTATACCCTATAGGGTATAGGGTATATCCTATAGGATATACCCTATAGGGTATAGGGTATATCCTATAGGGTATAGGGTATAGGGTATATGGTATAGGGTATACCCTATAGGGTGTAGGGTATACCCTATAGGGTACAGGGTATAGGGTATACCCTATAGGGTATACCCTATATCCTATAGGGTATAGGGTATACCCTATAGGGTATAGGGTATACCCTATACCCTATAGGGTATAGGGTACATGGTATAGGGTATACCCTATAGGGTACAAGGTATAGGGTATAGGATATAGGGTATAACCTATAGGGTACAGGATATAGGGTATACCCTATAGGGTACTGGATATAGGGTATACCCTATAGGGTACAGGATATAGGGTATACCCTATAGGGTATACTCTATACCCTATAGGGTATACCCTATAGGGTATAGGATATAGGGTATACCCTATAGGGTATAGGGTATACCCTATAGGGTATAGGGTATACCCTATAGGGTATACTCTATACCCTATAGGGTATAGGATATAGGGTATACCCTATAGGGTATAGGGTATAGGGTATACCCTATAGGGTATACTCTATATCCTATACCCTATAGGGTATAGGGTATAAGGTATAGAGTATAGGGTATAGAGTATACCCTATAGGATATAGTGTATAGGATATAGAGTATAGAGTATAGGGTATACCCTATAGGGTATAGGGTGTACCCTATACCCTATACGCTATACCATATAGGGTATAGGGTATAGGGTATATCCTATAGGGTATACCCTATACATAAAAAATATTTATGTCTATCCATAAAAAATATAAAAAACTATACATTTATGAAATAAATTAAAGGATTTTACCCAATTCTTATTTTTTTATTATATTTTCATTTGTTTAGTTTTTTTTTCTAACTTTTTTTAAATAGTTCTTTGAAAGAAACTTCAATAATAAAAGATGTCCAAAATATTTATGTCTATCCATAAAAAATATAAAAAACACTACATTTATGAAATAAATTAAAGAATTTTACCGTTCCTTATTTCTTTATTATATTTTTATTTGTTTAGGTTTTTTTTTCTAACTTTTTTTAAATAGTTTTTTGAAAGAAACTTCAAAAAATTATTGATATTTACTTGTTTTATTACTAATTACTATTATTGTTACAACTATTTAATATTTTTATTTTTATTCAATAATTATTATGAGATAATATTATTTAATATTTTATATTGTTATTATTATAATTATTATTATTATTTATTAATTATTATAATCATGAATAATTTTATATTTTAAATTATTATTATTATTATTGTTATTATTATTATTATTATTATTTACTTTTACTAATTAATAATATTATTTTTCATGATATTATTTATTATTATTAGTTATTAATGAGTATTATAATTAATTAAATAATATTTATATATTTAAAAATTATGACTAATCAAAATCTTAAATGTTTTTTATTTAATATTATTTATATTTTGAATTATTTCTATTTATTATCATTTATTTAAAAATAATTATATTTATTAATAATTATTTTTACTAATTATTAAAATAATTTGTTTTTAATATATTTAATTTAAAGGTTACATTATACTAATATTTTTTTATATTATTGCTATTATCTTTCTAACTGACTTTTTTCTTAATAAGACATTGTTTCACATGGATCATCATCTTAATCATTCATTCTATATCATTTAAATTGAATCCAATGGCTCTCATTTTAACAACTTATTTCACTTGGATAACCATCTCAACCATCCATCTTAATTGCAATCAATGGTTCAAATTCACTTACTCACACAAAAACCCTACCCACTCATATCCACTCACATAAAAAGCCTCTTCTTATCTTCTTCTCTCACTTCACACTTTTCTCCCTCTCTCTACACGCACGGACGCACGGTATCCCCTCTCTCTCTCTCATCGTCATTCCCGTCGACACCCTTCATCGCCGTCCAACCATTACCCCATCCGCCGACCTCCATTTCACTTCTCTGCCTTCCTCCCTTTCCCCCCAACGCCGACGCCGTCTACTTCTCTATCTCCTCAACCGGCCGACGTTGATTTTGGCAGATCTGGTTATCCCTCCCCCATTCTCTGCGACATCCTCGCCGGAAAATCCATAAAATCAAAATACTCCTTGATTGCCGCAACAATCTCCGCCAGATCTGGGTGACGCACCACCATTTTCATATCTCCCATCCCAGGTATTCCGGCTTGATTTAAGATCCACCATCGTCGGGCTTTGATGGCGGAGCAGCGGCAGACGGCAAGGTGGTTCTTCACAGATCCACTTAATCAAATTTTTCATTTTTTTTTAAATCTATCTTGTTGGTGAAGGATGGTGACGGTTGTTTGGTGGATGGATGGTGATGGTTGTTTGGTGGATGGATGGTGATGGTTGTTTGGTGGATGGATGGTGGTGGTTATGGATGGTGGTGGTGGTGGTGGTGGTGGTGAATGGTGGTTGTGAATGATGATGTCAATGTTGAAATAGGATGAACTTGGTTTGAGAATAAAAAATATTTAGGTACTGAAGTAAGAATAAAAAATGATTAGGGACTGATTTGAGATTAAAAAATGATTAGGGACTGATTTAAGAATAAAAATCCTTAAGGGACTGATTTAAAAATAAAAAAAGTTAAGAGATTGATCTGAGAATAAAAAAAATAAAGGGACTGATTTGAAAATAAAAAAAAGAAGGTATTTATTTAAATTATAATTTATTTATGATTTAGCGACGGATTTTTACTATTTAGCGATGGATTTTTCCGTCGCTAAAACGCAATTTTCTTGTAGTGTGATATTTCAAAAATAAAAAATATTGAAAAAAGAAAATTTAAAAAAATTAATAAAATTGGGAAAATTTGGAATAAATTTTAGCGACGGAATGATCCGTCGATAATCCGTCACTAAATTGGTCCAAACAATAAAACGACCATTTAAATAGCGACGAAATGATCCGTCGATAAACCGTCACTAAAATGGTCCAAAAAAATAAAATGCCCATTTAAATAACGACGAAATAATCCGTCGATAATCCGTCACGAAATGGTCCAAAAAATAAAACGACCGTTTAAATACCGACGGAATTTTCCGTCGCTAATCCGTCGGCATAATGCTTTAAATTGGTCGTTTATTTTACCAAATTACTGACGGATTTTAAAACGTTAGTGACGGAAATTTCCGTCGCTAAATCGAATTGAGAACCGTCGGTAATCCGTCAAAAAATTTAGTGACGGACGTTTTAACATCGGATTTTTTACGTCTAAAATCCGTCACTAAATTGATTTAGTGACGGATTTTTGGCATTTAGTGACGGATTTTTCCGTCAGTAACTGCCGTTTTTCTTGTAGTGAATGTTTTATAACAGTTTCCCAGTATCAAATAACCACAACTACTCCCAACTCCCACATAAATACAAACATACCCTGACAACCAAAATACGATCCAAACTCCTTCCCGGCCTCACCGGTATAGTCTGCCTGTCTCAGCTGAATCTAAAACAGTAAAGGGAGAAGGGGTGAGATAAAATCTCAGCAAGCTATTATGTATGTAACAATATGCCATACAATATGCAACACATAACAGGTTGCGCAATATCATATTGGGAAAATAGTAAACACTTTACGTTACCTTTCCCTACCTTTTCCATCTGACCAGTAAGTCCTGCAATAGGCAACACATACACAGGTTGCTCATATAATATGCAACACCAAACTGGTTGCTCAATAACCACATTGGGAAAAACCGTAAACACATTATGTTACCTTTTCCATTTGACCAATAAGTCACATTCAATGCAACATACAATCAAGTTGCTATATCATATTGGGAAAACAGTAAACACTTTACGTTACCTTTCCCTTACAATTCCCATCTGAATCATATGTAGTACAACGGTGGGAGGGTTACTCCGCTCTCGTGAAATGCTAGTGCTTATTCACGTCTTATACGACCTCAACAGAGATCCATATAAGTTATCAGCATTCATATGGCATGACTGCACATATCCATAGAAGCTGCGCACCCCCAGACCGTGGCCACAGACGGGGGAGAGGTCACAGGTATAAGGCAATCCAAACCCTTTATGAAATATCTTCCCATAAGTGTTAAGATCCCATATACCCCCAAAATGTTCAGCTGATACCATCATAGTCAAGCACATAATAGATACTTGAACATAAGTCCACCCTATGGGACATCAATATACATAACATGGAACTCTAACTCATGTTAAATCAATCACAATAGTGCACATATATTTCAAAACTATTGAATAACAACAATGTAATGATATGGTATTAATTACTCATGCTCAACCCAAGAAACTGTGCAACAAGTATTTAAACACTTTGTACACAATCAACTATAAAGTATGTAAACACTTATGCACAATATATATCACATAAGTCCTACATAACCATGTTCAATCTCATAACGCAGTGCAACATATATTTTATGCACTATCAAAACCTCTAACCACATATAGACAACCCCGTAGAGGTATCATATACCATAAGTAGCCCAACGCACTCATGTTATAGTATGGAACACTTTCTATAAAGGTTCCAACCAAGCACTTAGGGTATTACGCGTTCTACACATTATTTGAACTCACAACCCTATAAATATAACCACATAAGGCACCATGAATCATATATGAGGCCTACACATTCAATACGCAAGGTATAATTCAATAACAGGGTATTACCACTCCTGTCCAGATCAATAAAGTAGTGCATCCTACACTTTATGCACCATTTAACCCAATAACCTAATACAAGTCATCACGTAGGGGTAAAACAACATATAAATAACTCTACGCAATCATTATACAACACTGAACAACTTTCCTTTAGGGTTCAGGTTCATTTTCCCAAGTTTTATAAACTTTGGTTCAAGTTTCCTAATCGCCTCTCAAGCATTTTTGAGACATTATTTAAGGACCTTATCGATATCTTTTTGGCCCAATTAAAACTCCATGATATAGTACTAGAGTTGTACTAAATACAGGATTAAAAATTGTTACATTCCAAGCTGTATAGCCTAGGTTTCCAATGCCTCAAACATGGACCAAGACTACAAGGTAAAACAGTTCAGCTTTCAAACATGCCTTCCAAGCAACTTTAGGTCAATATTTAAAGCACTTCCCATTATCCAATTGGACCATTTCAAGTTCCCTAATGTAGTACTAAAGTTCTACTAAATACAGGGTCAAAAAGTGTTCCAATCCGAGTTGTTTAGCCTAGGTTTGCAAAGCCTAGAAAATGGACCAAAACTGCAAATTAGAACAGTTCAACAACCAAACTGCCTTGCAAGCAATTTTCAATCAATATTAAAAGCTCTTGCCAAAACCTTTTTGGACTATTCCAAGTGCTACAATGTTGTACTAAATTTGTACTACAAGTGTAGTTAAAGAGTGGTTCAAGCCCTACTCATTTATCTAGGTTAAAAAGCTTGCAAAACTGCTCACTCAAGGCAGATTTTAGCACAAGTCGTGCATGGCAGAACGAGTCGTTTCCAGGCCCTGCACGACTGATTCCAAGGCCACGACTGGTGACCACGACTCCCCATGCTTGGTCACGACTCGTGACCATGTGCACGAGTCGTGCCCCTCCCCTAAAGCCACGGCTTCACAGCAGAAACAGCAGCAAAACACAACAACAACCACACCAGCAGTTTCCAGACTTACCTTAGTTGCTGCAAGTCACTTGGTAACATGCTATACACCTGATTTGGGAACTCTAATAAACTCCCTTCCTTACCAATACATTTACACACATGATTCAATTCCAACTCAAGCCATAATATCAACTTTTGCTATATTCATTCCCCTCACTTGGTCACTTCTAATTCAAGCACCAAGAACAGTTTTTCACTTCAGCTTACTGCCAGGCCATTTTTAGCATTCTAAACCCATAGTTTGGACCATGGTATACCCTCTCTAGCACCAATAACATGTATATAACATGTTTAAACAGAAATTATAACAAATTCACACCAATTACTCAAGCCAAGGCATGGAAATTGTCAAGTTCTAACCAAACCAACTTCCTTTTCATTTCAACCCCCAGCTGATGTCTCAACCTTAACCAAACTTGTTAATAACATCATATTAACCACTTTAATCATGTTATGAACAATTATAACAAAAGAACATAACAACTTACCCCAAGTTATTCAATCAAAAGAAAGAAAGAATCGGAAGAACTAGCTCTATCCACCCTCCTTTGCAATATTTCCAAGTTAGAATCAACAACAACAACAACAAGGCTGAATTTCTGTGATTTTCCCAAGTTAAACAAGGGTTTGGGAAGCTTCAAGAACGTAGAGAGGATAAGGAAGAACTGAGGAGGTTATAATGCTTCTTAAAGAAGCTTAAAAAGATATTTATATAAACCCAATTACTCTCTAGCTCCTCGAGGTTTGAAAATAACCAAATCACTACCTTTAACTTATACTTACACCTAAGCTCCTCCACATTTTCATTACTCTTGCACTTCAAAATCAAGTGTTATCAATATACTACACAAACTCCCCATTTCCATCATTTAGACATTATAAGCTTCAATCAAGTTAATAACATCTAAAAATCACATGGTTCATAAAACATGCCAAAATAAACACGTAAGCAAATCAAATGCCCACAAACAAAGGATGATATGCAAGGCCTACCCAACCCCACGTGCTTCACGTGTGACCTAGAATGTGCCTAGGCTTAGGGTCGTGACATATCCAATGCTTGTGACTTTTCATGGATCAAATATAGGTAACCATAACGAGAGTAATCGTCTATGAATGTAATGAAATATTCTTGACCATTCCACGAGGGTGTAGGAAATGATCCACATATATCCGTATGAATTAATTCCAAAACATTCGTAGCTCTCTCAGCTTTTAGTTTGCTTTTGTCTGTTTGGTTTCCCTTAATACACTCAACACATATTTCATAATCTGATTTGTCAAGTGTTTCAATAATTTCGTCTGACACAAGCCTTTGCATTCTCTGTTTTGATATATGTCCTAATCGCTTGTGCCATAATGACATGGAATTATTGTTAGTAAATTTGCGTTTAGTACCACGTGTTTCCACATGCAGGTTTTCATGATATGAAGCAACAGTATCCAACATATAAAGATTATCATAAACCGACAAAGTACTAGATCCAATAAATTTAGAATTATACGAGAAACGACATTCACCATTTGCAAATGAACAAGTAAATCCTTCTTTGTCCAAAACTGAAATGGAAACCAAATTCCGTCTAAAAGACGGTACCACATGTGTCTCATACAAATCTAAATAAAATCCAGACTTTAATAATAATCTAAAAGTTCCGATTGCTTCAACTTCAATAGAATTGCCGTTCCCCACATAGATGAATCTTTCAGCATCACTTGGCTTTCGGCAGTTCATGCAACCCTGCATAGACACACTAATGTGAGTAGAAGAACCAGAGTCTACCCACCAAGTATGTCTAGGCACTGAAACCAAATTAACCTCAGAACAAACAAAAGCAAGAGATATACCTTTCTTTACACGCCATGCGTGGTATTTAGGGCAATCTCTCTTCATATGATCCATTTCCTTACAGAAAAAGCAACCTGAATCCTTATCTTGTCCCTTGGACGTTGACGTTGCTAAATCCTTAGCTTGTCCCTTCGATACTTTATGTTTCTTTTTCTTTGGCTCATTGAACGCAGTTTCTTTAGTCTTCCTTTTCTTGTTATAGCCCGAAGAGGAAGCCGCAAAGTGAGCACTCTCAGTCTTTTCAGACTTTAACCTTGATTCCTCTTGCACACACAATGAAATAAATTCATTAAGAGTCCACTTTTCCTTCTGGCAATTGAATGTTACTTCAAATTGCCCAAACTGTGGTGGAAGAGAGATCATAACCATATGAACAAGCATGTCATTCGACAACTCGAACTTGAGAGCCTTAAGTTTAGATGCCAAATTGGCCATCTCCATAATGTACTCACGCACGTTCCCTTTACCTTTATACCTCATGGCAACAATATTATGCAAAAGCGTGCTTGTTTCTGTCCTTTCATTCTTAGCAAAACGCTTTTCAAGCTCTGTAAGGAACGTCATTGCAACTTTCTCATCATCTATATCGCCTCTGAATGATTCTGGGATGCTTTTCTTCATGATCATAAGACACATGCGATTTGAGCATTTCCACTTTTCCATATCCTTCTTAGCTTGAGATGTACTCGTGCTAGTCAGGTCAGCGGGTTTTGGCTCCCTGAGTGCAAGGTCTAGATCCATAACTCCCAGAACAATCAGCACATTTTCTTTCCTACTCTTAAAATTCATCCCATTCAGCATGGGAATCGAGTTGATGTTAGCAGATACATTAGAAGCTGATAGAGAACAAAGATAAAACAAATAAGCTCACATATAACTTTAAGCAGATAAATGTTTGAAATTAAAATTATCCCATTACAAGAAAATCGACGCAACATTAATTTTAATCTTTGGATAGAAAATTAACTTGCAAGTGATTTTCTTGATGTAGAAATCAAATATTAACAGTAAAATCCTGTCAAATATCAAGCCTTTCTTTGGACCGACTTAATATTCACATGGATACTTAATAACTGTTACATATTTATCTCCACGAACGAATTTGAATTTCTGCCAAATAATAGCCTTCCTTTGGGCCGACCATTACCCGCATGAAAAATAAACACGCTAAAACTTCAAATAATCATGTATTTTAAATTAAAAATTTCATAGGAGAGGTTACTTTGGTAACATGCTACGTAAATTTAATAACATAAAATACAAGATGTGTTCGAAAAAACGAACCCAAAGTAATTTCAAACATGGGCATAACTTAAACATTATTATTGAAATTTAAAATTATTAAGTCCATAATAATAATTTTAATAAATAATATTTACTTAATCCAAATAACACATAATTATCACAAACAAAACAAAACACAATACATATGCAGAGCTCATCAGATCCAAATAGAAGATAACATGAATATGATGTTCTTAATTGATGATGCTGATGATTCCAAATATTAAAACCATTTGGGTTTCTAATTCTAATTCTACATTTTCTTTGAAATTATCAAAGACAGACAGACAGACCATTCCTACCACGTTGAATATTATTCTACATTACTAAAACGGTTCTGTCTTTCTCTGTCTACTCAGGCCGGCGGCCGTCTCATCCCTTCTCTCCGATTATTAACATCCAAAACAGCGCCGACATCGTCACACATACCAACGACGGCCCAATACCCATCTTTGTGTGTTTTACTTTAGGGTTTGATCGGAGGGATTATCAATGGGGGATTTAGAGGCACAAATGTACAACAACATTAATGATCATCGACAATCGCCTTCTTCTATTTTCAACAAAGCCGATCGTCCCGTTACCCTCAAGGCAATAATCGAAAACACGAAGTAGAAAGAAACAACATAATCAATTTTTTTTGTTCATCCAAATTAAATCATAAACAGCAAAATCAATTCGATCCAAATAATCTCAACAACAAAGCAAGATTACGGCTCTGATACCACTTGCTGGAATTAATTATACATAAACCCTAGAATGATGCGGAATATTTATTCTAGGATAATCATGCTTTAAGTTATCAAAGATTATGGAACGATAGACAAACCTGAATCCATAGCATACTTGATGAAGACTTGATAAACGATTATTGCCTTCCAATTGATCCTTAGGGTTCTTAGAATTTAGATGATAATGGGGATCAAAAGAATAAAACCTAGGTAGGTCAATTGGGGACCATAACCCTATATTTATATTGACCTAGTATGTTAGCCAGCCTATCATAGATTAACAACTAGGCCCCTTGGGTATCTACACATATTAATTATAGATCCCATACTTATAAAAGATGACTTGGTCCCCCTTCAACTTTAGT
Organism: Adenophora triphylla var. japonica; assembly: GCA_022495995.1. Taxonomy (NCBI): domain Eukaryota; kingdom Viridiplantae; phylum Streptophyta; class Magnoliopsida; order Asterales; family Campanulaceae; genus Adenophora; species Adenophora triphylla. The sequence continues at coordinate 511,696 of JAFEMH010000972.1, read as the reverse complement.
AGATCACTTTATTAGGCTCAAATACTTTAATATTTAATGTGACATATACAATTACTTATAGTGCACATACGTCTATGTGCCCAAAGACTTTATTTATTATACTAGTATACTCCCTCCGTCCCGCTTATTACTTCACCATTTTGGCTCCGGCGCGCAAATTAAGGTGGAGAAAATGTTGTGAGTGTAATTTGAAAATAGGAGAGAGAATGAGTGGAGGGAATAGTAAATTATAATGGTGTTGTGAGTATTAAAATAATGTAGGAGAGAGAATGAGTGGAGGGAATAGTAAAGATTCCTTTGCCAAAAAAGGAAAGGTGAAGCTTTCAATGGGACACCCAAAATGGCAAAAAGTGAAGTTATCAGCGGGACGGAGGGAGTATGTAAAGTCCATAAAATATTCCAACATGTCCGGACACACGCCGTTCCACCTCTGCTTACTGTGTTTTCTTGGTGACAATCTGATTTCATGGTCCTCAAAACAGCAAGTCACTCTCTCTCTCGATCAAGTGTTGAAGCCGAATATCGTGATGTTGCTAACGTTGTCTCTGAATCATGTTGGTTACGTAACCTCCTGCTCGAGCTTCACTGTCCTCCTATCCTTAAAGTCACCATTGTATACTGCAACAACGTGAGCGCTATCTATCTTTCTAGAAATCCTGTGCAACATTAGTGTACCAAACACGTAGAGCTTGACACTCATTTCGTGCGTAAAAAAGTAGCCAGAGGACAAGTCCGAATACTTCATGTCCCTTCAAGATATTTGCCGACATATTCACCGAGGGACTTCCCCGTATTCTTTTTAATGACTTTCGGGACAGTCTCAGCATCCGTACACCTCTCGCTCCGACTGTGAGAGGAGTATTAGCCTATTCAATCACATATTGTGTATATCCTATTCATCTATGTATATCCTCTGCATATCTCTTCCATGATAATGTAGATCATATCATATCATTTGTATTTTAGTAGTTATCGTGTTACCAAAATTATAGGCTTGTAAATATAATATACTTACAACATTGTGAAATAAGAAAAGCATGATGAATGAACTTTTAATAACAAACCACATGCTTCCCTCCATCTCAAAATGGTGTCACACTTTTTTTCTCAAAATAAAATTTTATTTTTAACTAATAAATAATCTAAGTCCTATTTTAACATGCTACAACAAGTATAATAACAGGTAAATTTTATATAAAATTGAAAAGTCAACTGCGAAAATTTAAGCTCGGTTGGGGTGCAACATTTGAACAATTGCCTCTTTTAGCAAGTCTTGGCCTTGTTTAACTTGTATCAATCCATCTTGCAAAATTTGAGCTCCTGAACTGGCTTGATTAACCAATTTTTCCTTCTCTAAATCATGAGAATAATTGAAGAGCTTTAGCAAGTTAACCAAAGCAGCCATCTCTAGGCCAACTTCTAAAGTTTGATCCATTTTTATGAGCTCTTTTAGACGATCAACAAGCCTACCTTCATGCTTCTCTTGAAACTCGAGCAATGGCGTTTTCGTGATCGGAAAACGGTGCAACCCTCTTGTAAGGCTAAGGTCTTGATCCGTTATAACCTTGTTCGCTGCATAAAAAACAAGTGAGAATATCATCATTCAGGCAAGGACGAAGTGTTATATATTTTTCCTTAAAAACGGTGTGGGAGCAAAAATAGTTCACTTTTATTTTTGAACATTTTATTACAATCTGATGTAAAACAACCACCAAAATGACATGAATCTTTACCTGTTAGAGCATTTGGTTTTGATTCAACTTTGGATATTGATTCGGGCCGACGTAGTGGGAATAGAGAGTGATGGTCAACCGACGAGTTGAGAGATGTAGATTTCGATCTAGATCTGAAAGAGAGAGGGGGGTGGGAAGCAAATGTGCGAAGCAAATGTCCTTGAATTAGAGTCCTAACCATCTCTTCCTTGAAACAACACACCATGTGCGAAGCAAATGTCCTTGATTTTTATAGGGGTATACTATAGCTTTTTTACCTTCTTACGATAAAAATATTTGTCCTAACAACCATATTAATTAGTCATAAATTGGGGGTCCTAATCATTCCTTCCTTGAAGCTACCCACCATGTGCGAAGCAAATGTCCTTGATTTTAATAGGGGTATATTATAACGTTTTTTCCTTTTTATTTTCTGCATACAATAATTGTTCTAACAACCATATTAGATCAAAGTTAACTTTCGTGACGCATGAGAGATGATGTACTTGTATACATCATATTCGCCCGTAAAGTTATACTCCCTCCGTCCCAATAGAAGCTGTCCAAATTTTGCCTTACTGTCCAAATTTTGCCTTACACGCAAATTAATAAAATGGATGAGAAGAAAAATTGTTGTGAGTGTAATTTGAAAATAGGAGAGAGAATGAGTGGAGGGAATAGTAAATTATAATGGTGTTGCGAGTATTAAAATAATGTAGGAGAGAGAATGAGTGGAGGGAATAGTGAAGATTTCTTTGCCAAAAATGGAAAGTGAAAGCTATTAATGGAACACCCAAAATGGCAAAATGGGAAGCTTCTATTGGGTCGGAGGGAGTATATTTCTTCTTTTTTGAAAAAAATATTCATACCTTAGTTTTCATGGTCAATGTTTCATCCCAAAAATTCACTCAGCATATTCTACACTTTAAGCATTCATCTTGAGGTAACGTCTTGAATTACATCTTGAACTAACGCGTTGAATTGTTTGTTGTGTACTTCCTACTTTTCAAGAACCAAGTGACGCCTGAGAAACGGATAACTTTATCACGAGACGCCTGAGAAACGGATAACTTTATCACGATTGAACGAGGACCTTGTCAACAAGAGTTTAAACCTCATAACGGCCATGATTTCCACAGATAAATAACGGCTGCACACCATCCACGGATAACATGATTCTAGGCGGAAGAGTAAGGATTACATTTATGATTGTTATTTCCGTTATCTTTTCAAGTATATAAATCTCTAGGCAAGCACTTGTACTCACGTTACACTCTACTCTATGCTCATATTGCACATATATTGTACTCGAAACAAAGAATATCAATAAACATTTTTTTGGTTAAGGTAGGCTTTTTCTAAAGCCTCCCGAGGTTTTTCCCGGCGAACGGTTGTTCAAAAGTTTCCCTTAGTATCGGCAACACTAAATACAACACACACCAATTAGAAAACAACAAAAAAATAAAAATAAATTTAATTGCAGCGGAAGAATAAATAACAATACACAAGATTTATATTTTTATCAAGTTATATAAATATATAACTTGATGGGTGCCAGAAGGGCAAGATCTTTCTATATATAAAGATTTAAATACAAGGTCGAAAGTTTCCTTAATGATTTTCAATCATTAACATGGGGAACAACTAAACTAGAACTCTCTCTGAAATCTAACACTCAAAAACCTCACGAAATACAATGATATATGTGACAACTCTCGAGTGTTGGATAAAGTGTTGCCAACACTGAAATGGCGACACTGAAGAGCATAATTCTTTCTTGTGCAGATTAGTGTTTTCTGAATTGGATGATCACAAATGTTGATCAACTGTATTTTATATAGGTCTCCAAAACTTGGAGCCTACTCAAAATAACCAACTAACAGCCTTTGAGACTGTTTCCCCATTTTTAGCTCCATTCGGCCCATTTGTAGAAGACTTGGTCTTCATGGCTTCTCATGCTTGTACACCTCTGTTGTAGATACCTTGTACTCTCTCTTTATCTTCCCGTAAATAGCTAACCAATACCTCTATTACTTGGTCACCAATTATACATATAAACAATGTGTTTATATGTAACTTTTCTTTATCACTTCGAAGTTCACGCCTGGACATCTTCTGTTGACCTGTTCAAGCTCACAAATAGCAGACTAACAACTGATATATAAACATTAATTTACACGGTATTATTTGTGAAAAATACAGTAACTATTCTGGTGTTGTCAAATCTAAATGGCAACACCAATGGCAACACTGATTTGGCAACACAGGAGACAATACACATGGCAACACATGATTTAACATTTATAAATTTAATTGTGGATCATATGAACACCACCATGATATATTAATTAGTCATAATCTAGGGGTACTAAAATTATATAATTTCACTTTCATACACCTAACCCACACATCAAAATCAGATTTCTTTTTAATTATCTTTTGTTTTAAAAAAAGACTTCTTTTTAATTAGAGTCCTAATCATCCCTTCCTTGAAACAACCATATTATTTGATCAAAGTTGACTTTCGTGACGTTAGAGAGATAATGTACTATTTTTTCTGCATACAATATTTGTTCTAACAACCTCAAACTTAACTTTGCATGAGAGATGATGTACTATTTTTTTCTGCATACAATATTTGTTCTAACAACCTCAAACTTATAGGAGAGTGAGTTAGAGAGATGTGTACATTAATAAAAAAGTTATACACTATTGTGAGATTATTCAAAAATGTTGAAAATAATGTGAATATCTCCATTCTTATAATACTGATTTGTCTTTGCGAGTTTCTTTATTAAAACTCGTAGTGTGTAATTCCATAATATTGTGGTAAAGTTGTTGATCGGTTCGTACACGTAGCTCATTGATGTTGGAGTGAACTACATAAAATCTTGTCTTATTTATTATTTATGTCATACTGTTCTTGTCCAAATTGATGGTGTAGAATAATCTAATTGTTGGTGTGCACGGGAACCGCTTTCGCCGCGCGCAACAGTTTGTATCAGAGCGGATGGTTCAGGTCCGGGTGATGATGCGTGATAATATTGAATATTTTAGGTTATGCTTAATTTGTGACGTTCGTGAAGGTCGGAAAAGCTTTGCAGAGAGTGCAAGATTGGATGATGAATTGTGTTGATGTGCAACCTCGTGAATGAAACCTTGTGTCGAAAGTATTCCTGATATTGGTGATCAGGCGGCATGTCTCGATAGTGGATAGCAGTGGTACACATTTCGTGGCGGAATTTGCATCATCAAAAGATATCCAAATTAAAGAAAAATGTAGCAGATTTTCTGGTTCAGATGTTTTAGCGCAGCGGTTCACTAGTACAAATTTGATCTTAGGAAACGCACCTTAAATAGCGCTTTTAAAAAGCGCTATCTAAGGTGTCAACTTACATAGCGCATCCACATTTTTAAATTTAATAACCAAGAAAAAAAAATAAAAAAATTAACTAAGATAGCGCATAGTAAAAAAAGGATATCTTAGTGGAAGCTTAGACAGCGCTTATTAATAGAAACGCTTTCTTACTAAACGCTTCATAAGTCCCTCCTCCTGCCGTAAATTCAATTGCATCCTGGCGTAAATATAATTTAGACCTCTTTTTCCATTTCTCTGTGTAAACTCTCTCTCTCTCTCTATCTCTCTCTCTCCATTGCAAGCGGCGGCAGTTCGAAGGTTGGACGGCAGCCGTTGAAGGTTGGAGATGGGGTTCACGATATCATCTCTCCCCCTAGCCTCTTCCCCCAAAACCCTAGTCCTTTCCAAAAAAAAAAACCTAGCTCTCGCGATTTACAATCTCCTTGGGCGCGCTCTCTGAGGTCGTGTGACAATCAGACGAGCTATGCAACTTGCTGCGATTTGGGACCCCTGTTCTTTATTACCGGTAAAGAAATCTCACCCCTCAACTCTCTTACCCATGAGTCCATGATTTAAGATTATCAATTTAGGGTTTCAATTTCAATTTCGATTTCAATTTCTGACTAGAAATTGCAAGCTATCTTCTTGTAGCTCATAAATTGATTTAAGATTATCAATTTAGGGTTCATATCAGTTGGGTCCGACCGATCTGAGTGTATCCATAATGCTATCAAAGCCAATTCTAGCACTGGAGTTTAGTTGTCTGGAAATGGTGGTGGAGCCTCCTGTTATTGTTTCCAAGGATTCTCACAAGTCAACAGAAAACTCACCCTAACTTGAAATGGTTAATTTCTTGCTTCTTTTTTTTTCATGTTGTAGAAAAAGTAGGTAGAAGCTAGCTTCCCCTTATTGCCTATTGATCAGGTGTTGGAACTAGGCGAGTAACACAAACTAATGTATGAAGTGAGCTTATGTGTAGCTGTCAATTTTACTCTACCTGTGTTTGAGATTTGATTTTGAATGAAAGATGTCTTTCTTTATGTATGTGATATGAACAAACCAAATTATGGACTGTTGGATCAATTTATTAAGACAGGGACCACCAATTTGCGGAATGGAACATTAAATCTTCTCTTAGAAAAGTTGAAAAAAAAAATGTACAAATCAGTTGACCAAATATTTGGTTGTTTAGTTATACAAAACCCTCACCTAACGCAATTGTTGCCCATGCAAAACCATGTACATGCCCACTATAATTTTTGTTGGAGCTCAAACTCGAATGTGTGTTTATAAAGCTATCTAGGACAACTTAACCCTCCTCCTTAATTATGGCATTTTCATATCCATTCTGCGGGATCTCCGTTAACTGCCAACTCCGTAGGCAATTAGCTGCACCAGCTGGGGGATATGGCAAACCTCCCTGAGTTTTCAAAGGCCGGTAAGTCCTCCCTCCCCCCCATACATATTAATTACAACCTCCTTCCCAAAATGAATTCCTATTTATGTTCTTGATATGGAAGAAAATGAACATTTATTTTGGGGCAGAGAGACAATATACCTGTTTCCAACTTTCTTAGCATGGCCATGGACTACTATATATATTTCACACTAGCTAGTTGATTTTAAGTTACAACTTACAACATATTATGTTTAATTGTTGTTATATATTTCCAGTGCCCTATACCAGCTCCATCTAGTTAAAACAGAAATTGCTCAAGCCGTCTTTCCCATGAGTTCAAATTACTTGAAGCTTTCGGGTATGGTATATATTTAACTCTCTTCTCATGCATTTTTGTTAATAATAATCCCATTATCATGATAGAAAATGCTATACGTCCAATAAAAGCCGCATTGAAGACTTGTACAGTATAACTTTCAATGCATTTATATACTTGTATAATATATACAACCTTTTAATGCGCAGATTTAACGTTGTATATATGTGATCTGCAGGTATACCCTTGGAGGTTTCTTTCTAGCCAGTTATGAGGATAGCCCACCTGACATCTTTGATGAGGTGAGAAATCTTGAAATTGGGTCCTTTTTCTTTAAGCCGATTGAGTTATTTCCTGATGATCAAGTTTAACACAACTGATGAAATGTTTGTTCAGCTTGTAGTGATTGCAGGAACAGGAAATGTATGGAACAATCCAACATCTTGCGCGTAAGTTGTCCATCATCAATTAATCCTTCATTTTGCTACAGTAATCAGTAAGGAATTTGTTAGACGAGTGAGTACGTACAATGGTAGAAAAAATCAGCCGTCTTTTAAGCTCCATGGGTATTGACAATGGTAGAAAAAATGACATGAACATACAAGTAACCGAAATTGACGGCTCTGCTTCAACTGCCATCTCTAGTATCCGCCTTACTTCTACTGGTGAGTTGTTTCTAATATATAGCTCCACGAGAGTTCGTTTTTTTTTTTTAAATGGGTCATGTTGCTACGTTGTACAATTGTTTCCTAGTATCCGCCTTACTTCTACTGGCTTGGCTATTAACTAACTCTTTATCCATGTTTGAGTCAGTTATTACGTTGTACAATTGTTTCCCCATAAGCTAGGCTGCAAGTTGCATTTCAGTGCTTTCTAAAAATACAGCAACACCACAAAGAAGTTCCGTGATTTATCATGTCTAAAAGAAAAAAAAAGCATAGGAGGTAACATGGATGATGATAGAAGAAGGGGAAAATTGGTTTTTGATAATTTGATGACAAAAAATTGTTGACAACAAGGAAAGAGAGTCTACCCCTTTTGGCAGCAATTGTTGCCTTTACTGGCAGTAAAATGGTTTTATCTCCTGTCATACTTGCTACTGATGCCGAATAAGGACATATATTCTAACCAATTAGCAACACGGAACGCTTCTGAATTCCCGAGCCGTCAACCATGCTGACACTGGAAGTAGACATTGGGGTGATCCAATTGAGCTTGGAAGTGGAGACATAATAACTCTTGGCACAACTTCACAAATATCTGTAAGTTTCCTTGCCAGGTGTTAGTATGGTTGGTCTTGTGTTTGTGTTTGCATAAGGGTTGTAATTTAAGACCAATACCTGCTACTTGTGCAATACTCTTACCGCAATTGTGATTCACAGAGTTTGAATTGTGACTCTAAAATTTGAGATGTTAGTAACTGTTAACAAATTGGTTAAGGGCAATCAGCAAGCTCGCAGGGCTTGTTGTTAAGTTAGTATATAAGATTCTGTACTACTGCATTTTGTGTTTGGAATTAGACTTCATAAATCGTTAAAAGTCACCAAGAATTACCATCGCTGATCAATTTACAATAATCATTTCTGATAAATAGCTAGCTGTAAAAGTCGGTTATGAGTTATGAGTTCTGAACTTCTGAGTTCTGAGATTTACAGTTATTTTTAAAAAGGATTTTATGTCGCTTTTGTGTCATTGCTGCCCTTTGAAGGAGAACCTTAAAATATCCTGATATCCTTAGCCTGATTAAAGTTAGTGGTCAATAGCTCTATTTGACTTTTATTATAAGAATACTTTTCACTTTTATATAGCTCTCAAACTCTCTCTCAAGGCTCGTTCTATTGCTCCCTCTGTTTCAAATAAGTCCCCTGTTTGACCTTGCACACAAATTAAAGAAAGTGAATTGACTGGATTGTAAATTTTACTGTTATGGTCTTCAGAATGTTGCTATGCAGAAGTGGACCCATCAATTTAAGGAGTAAACTGTCAAGGATAAAATGGTAAATTGACATTCCTGAAGACAAATGCTTCCAAAGTAGACACAACTGTTTTCGACCCAATTGAACACCCAAAATGGATGTCTTTTTTGCAAATAAAAAACTATCCCTAAACGCTTTTTTTACAAAAAAAATATTCACTATTCATTTTATTATCGTAACCAAATGTTTAGAAAGTGGATAACAAGAACATATATGGATCATTGCCGTTAAAATGTATAAAAAGCGCACTTTTCAGAGTGTCCCTTTAATTGAAATTTGGACATTCAATTAGGGGCGTAGGGAGTAGTTGTTGTGAGATACTTGGATCAGATTGTTGAAGTCATAATAAATAAAGCCGAGTGTAAAAGCTTTTAGAGTTGCACTTTTCTGTGTGAGGTGTGCCGACTGAAAGGATTGTTATGTCATTTACCCGTTATGGCTCTCAAGCAATAAGGAAGTGATGATGGAATATTTTGTTTGAACATTTTATCTCTCAAACAAGACAGAGAATAGAAACAACACATGTCTCTTGCTTATCTTTGTTCCCCTATTTTCATTTCAGGTGCAGAATAAATCTCAATTTGAACAGGTCCTTTTGGGAGTTAGTGTAGCGACAGATCCCATTGCTTGCGTCGAGGAGGGAAGAAACTACCATGCCTGCTATTACCAGTGGCCTCTTCCTGGGATTGACGAAGTACCACAGTTGTTTGAGACTTTATTTCAGAGAGCTTATCCTCTTTACTTGAGAGCTTGTCGAACGTATTCAAGAGCGTATTCAAAATGTTCATGGATTTCCCGAAGAGTTTGAGCCTGTTTGGCCAGCTTGCTTCTGTAGAGCGTATTCAAGAGCTTGTTAAGATTATCGAAGGACAGGCTGATCTAGATGCTCTCCTCAGCTCGCAAAATGTTCATGGATTTCCCGAAGAGTTTGAGCCTGTTTGGCTAGCATGCTTCTGTAGAGTGTATTCAAGAGCTTGTTGAGATTATCGAAGGACAGGCTGATCTAGATGCTCTCCTCAGCTCGCTCAGTTTACCATTTGCAGTTGAAAGAACTGCTTATTTTTTTGTTATCTATCACTTGTTGATTCATATAGATTGAGAGAACAAATATCGCTAACTCTTGTTAGTTTATAACTCTTTCGGATGATTGTAAGAATTATTGTTGTGTAATAAATGAAAGGTTGATTATTATTGTTGAATGGAATAATTGTTAGTTTCTATTAATTTATATTTTTATATAATTTAAAATTTGTGCAGCAAGAAAAAAAATGAAAATTAACCTTACTTGCATAGCGCTTACTTGCATAGCGCTTTTGTAAAATGCTATGTAAGTTGATTTTTAGAAAAATAAAAAAAGTGCTTAGATAGCGCTTTTCAAAAGCGCTATTTAAGTTTGGGAGCTTAGATAGCGCTTATAAAAGCGCTATGCTAACTTGCATAGCGCTAGCTTAGATAGTGCTTATAAGCGCTATCTAAGCTAAAAAAAAAAAAGCGCTATCTAAGCTCAAATCTGTACTAGTGTAGAAAATCAGTATTGTGAGTTTGTTCACCGTTGAATCGTGATGATTTTTTGTTGTGTAACTTGGGGACTTATATATCTAAAATTCGAATGGTGGATATCAGATTTTGAGGTTTCTATCATTGGGAGTCATGTCCAAACATCAGTAGCAGATTTTGGAGAAATTCAGATTTTGAAGAACAAATTTCAAGTTTAAAGACGATAATGATTCGGTGGAGCCGTCATGGTGGGAGCAAAAACCAATTAATAAGATCAGGAACTTTTGTCAAGATATACAATGTCTCATGTGCTTCATGAATGCGGTTCATGAATGTGATGTTGAATTTTGAATGAGACTTTTGGTATTTTTCTATTTATATAAGAATTATCGAGGAGATGCCTTGAGCTTATAAATAGGCACATATAGAAATAGTCCAAGTGTATCTTGTGCTGTCAATAGTGGCTCCCCTTAGAAGAGAGTGAGTTAGAGAGATGTGTACATTTATTAAGGAGTTGTACACTAAAGTATTCAAAAATGCTGAGAATGTTGTGGATACCTCAATTCTTGTAATACTGTTGTGCATTTGCGAGTTTCTAGATTAAAACTCGTGATGTTGTAATTCCATAATATTATGGTAACGTTGTTGATCGGTCCATGTATGTAGCCCGTTGATATCGGGGTGAACCACGTTAACTCTTGTTTTAATTATTCTTTCCGTCGCACTGTTCATCAATGTAAAAATTAATGGTGTAATATTACCTAATTTTTGGTGTGTATGCCGCTTTCGCCGCGGACACGGCCCACTCCCCTGAACTGGAAATCTGGTATCAACCACTTGAAATAGTTTTAATCATAACTATGAATGTATTAAATGCTTAGATTCAAAATCTATACTATTCAACAACTTGCTTCTTGTCTGTTTTAAAAAAAAAAAAAAAAAAAAAAAAAAAAAATCAGGAAGGCGAACCCTCAAGTTTCTAAATAAATACTCCCTCTGTTCCATTTAAAAATGTACACAAATTTTCATTTTTGGTATCCTGTTGAGAAGATATTTGGTCAATATCTTTTCTTTTCCTTGTTATCTTTTTTCCTTATGTAAGATAAGTAATTTAGGTAGACTTCTTCTTCAAGCAGTAAATTATAATGGTGTTGTGAGTATTAAAATAATGTAGGAGAGAGAATTAGTGGAGGGAATGGTAAAGATTCTTTACCATTTTAGAAAGTGTGCAATTTGTGATGGGACGCCCAATGAGGAAAGTGTGCAATTTGTAGCGGGACGGAGGGAGTATATAGTTATGATAGAATCCTAGTCAAAGTAATAATATTGTGTATATATAGGGTTTTATCAATTGTATTTCTTAAAGGAGTGAAATAATAATTTTTCCTTCACATATTTTCGATTCTAACTTGATATCAAAGCTCGGTTTAGGTTCGGTCATGACCACCGAGGCTAGTGGAGAAAAGAAAACTATGCATGAGAGGCGATCTTCATATTTTCTTTCGATAAGTGACAATTCAGGAATGATTCTCACCCACGTTCAATTGAAAGGCGAGAATTATGAAAAATGGGTTAGGGTTTTCAAGGGATCATTGATGGCTAAGACAAAAATAACCTTCGTTGATGGAACCATTGAAAAATCCACCATGAAAGATGAATTGGAACATTGACAAACGGTAATCTCAATGATAGTTTCATGAATTTTTAACACCATTGAGCCAATACTTTTATAAATTAACAACAAAGTTATTTTATTTTCTAAAAATGCAGCATATATATTGGGAATAAGAACGAGTCAAAAAGGAAATCACGACATTTATTATGTAACAGAAATATCGAAAGTAACGATGAGTTAAAAAGGAAAGTACGACACATATTATTATTATTATTATTATTATTATTATTATTATGTAACAAATGTAACAGAAGAAAGACATGCCGATGATCAATAATTGCAATATTCTTTAAATATGTGAAAGTTTCGTGTAGCTAGGAAACTTTAATCACACAACAGACAACGGATGTGAGTACAGATGTGTCTCACAACTGTCCACACATTCACAGATAATGCAGCGAAATAAAATAATTAAAAGCAAATAACTCAAGAATTATTTACGCTTACTGATCAATGTGATAAGCAAACTAGGCTTACGCCCATAAACTTTTCACTATAAAAACTTTTGTTGCTTACAAAAACAAATAAGTGAAAGACTAAAATATGAAAATACTAAACGAGTTCTAATCACCTTCTACGACAAGAACAACTCCCCTTTTTCAAGTAGGATCTATTCTAGTCAGAAGTAAAACAAGAGAACTCTATGAAAACCTAGATGTGAGTTACGGATGTAAGGCACAACCTTCACTCACAACATAAAAACAATAATGTCGAATACAATGAAGAGTATGTAATTTTCTCTCTAAAATTCCGTAGCTTCTCTTGTGCTGAATGCCTTGTATTTATAATGCACCATGGAGAAGATCTTCAAGCAATCAACATCTTCCTTTGTGAGATCTCTTTTCCTATATGAAAACATAAAACACACTCACAAGGAAATCAAATATTAGTAGGTTAGTCCTAATATAAAACTATGTACATAAATAAATGATATTTACATATTTACAATCTCCTAGTCAAAGTAGGATACTTATAAATCTTCCATGAAAGTCCCAAAATCTTCTTACCATATAGAAGTATAATGAAATAAGGAAACATGATTATGTTCCCACAAAACTCACGTTTTCAATCTCCCCCTATTTTGGACTTTCTGGTCAAAACCAAAGATTTATAGAATTCACAATTTATGACCACAGAGTACACATAAAACATAGAGTAAACATAACTCCCCCTGAATGGATGTGTGTCCAGATGTGTATACACATCCACACATAAACACTGCACAAACATAGTTAGAGCAGAAAATAGCAGTTCATTAAAAAAACTAAAGCAACCATTCAGCAAAATCCTAATTAAAACTATTACAACCATTGTTTAAAAAACTAAAACTAAAGCAGAAATTAAAATTGTTTTTGCAACCATCAAAACATCAAAACAAACAAAACGAATTTCTCCCCCTAAATTAAAATTGTTTTTTCAATCTCCCCCTATTTTGAACTTTCTGGTCAAAACCAAAGATTTATAGAATTCACAATTTATGACCACAGAGTACACATAAAACATAGAGTAAACATAACTCCCCCTGAATGGATGTGTGTCCAGATGTGTATACACATCCACACATAAACACTGCACAAACATAGTTAGAGCAGAAAATAGCAGTTCATTAAAAAAACTAAAGCAACCATTCAGCAAAATCCTAATTAAAACTATTACAACCATTGTTTAAAAAACTAAAACTAAAGCAGAAATTAAAATTGTTTTTGCAACCATCAAAACATCAAAACAAACAAAAAGAATTTCTCCCCCTAAATTAAAGTTCCCAATGCTTCCAACCAGCAGCAGATACAGCAGCATCCCATTTTCTATTTCCAAAGAGTAGCGAAGCAGTACGAGCTTGATTCTCCCCCTTTTTGACTAGAAAGTTTAGCATGCCACCTGAGCAGTCTATCCTTAAGAGCTTTAAGGTTGTTGGCATGAGCAGTGGAGGTTTGAATTTTGGCTTCAGCAAGAGCAATTTCAACATTCAAATCTTTTATTTGAGCCTCAAAGGGATCATCAGCTGTGGGTTCAGATGTGTCCACATCTGGCATTGCAATTTCAGGCACAGTGCCCAAAGGGAGATCCACATGCCTTTGCTTGGGGTCTAGCAGGGTTTTGGTTTCCTTAAACAGAGCAAATTTTTCAAACTTTTCTTCTCCTTTTTCAGGCTTAACTCCATTGGCTATCAGGATTTGAGAAATCAAAGAGGGATAGGGTAAAGACCACTTTTTAGATGGTGACTCTCCATAGTCACAAATCTTCCTAAAAATGAAATCTCCAAAGTTAATATGTCTCTTAATGCCCAATCTATAAAGAAGGAGAGCTTGCACCCTAGTAACTGAAGTTTTGTTATTTGAGGGGCAAAGATTGGCAACAAGAATGGAATGGAGAAAACAGTAGAGAGAGGATAAAGATCCACTACCCAAATCCTTTGGCTTCACAGGCCAAGAGGTCACCTTTCCATGGGTGATAGCAGCCACAAGCCCATCATCATCAATAGCAACTAACTCATCCAAAGAATCATCCAACCCAAGAAAATCATTCACCACAGATGGGGAAAAGGGGACAAACATTCCTCTAACATAAACTGAGAGGGGAGAGGAGCATCTATCTAGTCCCTTAGTCAAATTGGCATAAAATTCATACACCATTTTAGGATAGAAGGGGAGAGGATGATCCACAGTCAAAAACAGTCCTCTTTCCTCAAAAAATTTGTCCATACCAAGCTTAAAGAATGTTTCCCTATCTCTTTTCATTTCTACAACAAAGGCTTTAGAGGAAATTAGGCCAAACTTATCAGAGGCCTTTTTGGTCAAAAAATTCTTGGAGAAGGGTTTTTGAGTAGGAGCAATGGAAAGACTAGAAGACATACCCTTGTCAGCTTTCTTCCTTGTAGATGTGCGTCTGGATGTGGGCACATCCTTTGCAGGGAATGGAACTTTGATGGACTCTACCTCAGCTTCATCATCAGAAGAGGAATCTAATTCTTGGTCCTCTTTTTCTTGTTCTAAATCATCCCTTCCCAGTTTGTAGTTGACATCAGATGCAGTGTCATCACTCTCATAGCTTGATTCTGACTCATATGCTTCTTCCTCAAGAGGATCTAAATCAGTAGGGGCAACCTTTTTCTTCCCTTTCAGCTCTATCAAAACACTTGCTAAGGGTTCTTCATCACTAAAAGTAATAAGATCTTCAACAGGACTTGAAACAATAGGAGCAGGAGTATCCTCACTAGGAACAGAGGCATCAACCACAGGAGTGGGAGTAGGATTGGGGATGATAGGATCAGATGGAACAAAAGGTGGTGAAGGAATAGGATCAATGGGATCATTATGGGGAATATTTTCAGAAGGGGTAATAACAGGGACAGGTTCAACAACCACAGGAGGGGTAACAACAGATTTAGCCCTAGTTCTTACAAGAGGAACAATTACCTCTTCTTCTTCTTCTTCTTCACCATCATCACAAGCTATGGCGGTAGAAGGTTTCCCACCTGGTTTCTTCAGGTTCTTCAGCTTGTCAGCCTCTGACAATTTACGAACCCTATGCGATTTTCGAAAGTTACGTTGGGGAACAGGGATCGCAGCTTGCTTCAGGGATTTTGCTTGAGCTAGCTTCCTTTTCTTGGTTGAGGAAGGTTCTACAGGCGGAGGAATAGGGGCGACAACCGATGGTGGAATCACCGGAGAGGTTGGAGCCTTAGGGTTTTCACTACCAGAAAAAGGTCGTTTAGCGACGGAAATTTCCGTCGCTAAAATTAAAATTCCGTCGCTAAAAATAATCAGCGACGGAAAAATTCCGTCGGTGGTCCGCCGCTACCAGCCCGTCGCAGTGCTCCGGCGGGTCAATTTCCGCCGCTATTTTTTTCTTTTACCGACGGAATTTAATTCCGCCGGTGAATTAATGGTTACAGCGACGGAAATTTCCGCCGCTATATTAATTTAATTTAATTAAATATTCATTTCAGCGGCGGAAATTTCCGTCGCTGTAATAAAAATTAATTTAATTAAATTAATTTCAGCGGCGGAAATTTCCGTCATTTGTAATAAAATTTAAATTGAAATTAAATTATTTCACGGCGGAAAATACCGTCATTGAAATTATTTAATTTTAATTTAAATTTTATTACATTGACGGAATTTTCCATGCCGAAATCAAAAATTAAATAAAAATTAAATGATTATAGCGTCGGAAATTCCGTGTGAAATTAATTTAATTAAATTAATTTTTATTACGGCGACGGAAATTTCCGCCACGAAATTAATTTATTTAATTAATTTTTCTTTCGGCATTAATTTCGGCGACGGAAAATTCCGTCACGATTCGAAATAAATTAAAAAAATATTTTAAAATATCAAAAAACCAAAATTTTTTGTACCCGATATAACATTTCAATTTCTAAAACTAAAACTATAAAAACTAAAATTCAAATACCAAATACCAAATAAAAACTAAATACCACCGTACCAATTCGGGAGGGGAGAGGGGGAGGGGGATAGGGGGATAGGGGGAGAGGGGGAAGGGGGGAAGGGGGAGAGGGGGAGAGGGGTGGAGCGGGGGAGGGGGAGAGGGGTGGAGCGGGGGAGGGGGAGAGGCGGGGAGGGCTCCCGCGGTACCAAATGTCTCAAATGTTTACAAACAAGTATAAATTAATACAACAATGTCTAAAAAAGTCCGCAATCAACGTGGGGGACGCTGGGAATTATCCTGGGAGTCCGGGCCGAGACGAGCCATCAACAGCGCCAATTGTCTCTGAGTCTCTGCATGACGTCGATCGTTCTCCTCCCGCATCCGCGTCTCGAACCGCCAAAGCATCCGCAAGCTTTGCCCGCTCGCGTCTCTCCTCCTCCAACGCAGCCTCTCCGCAGTGTCGACCCTCGGATCATGAAACATGGGCCGGTCAACATTTCTCCGACGGCCGGCCGACGTCGACGGGCATTGCCGCCCGTAATCCCCCATCCCTAGCACTCGGGCTCCTCTCCTTGGATGTCCCTGAGAGGTGACCTCCTGCCAAACATCGTGCACGAAGGGGACGGGCTCGCGGAGGCGTTCCATCGGGAACAACGGCGGCTTGATATGCACTGAAAAATAAAACAAACAATTATAATCATATACACAATGTAAGGTACATAAATAAATTTACATAATCAAAATCAAGTCATTTAATGGTAGTTTACTTACAAAGGCAAGAGTGCATCGATCGTCAACCCATTGCGGAGGTTGATCGGCGCCGTAGAATTTCGAATATGGGTGCTAGCGTAAACATCCACAAAAGTGATATTCGGACCATACTCCCTTTCCTATAAATAAAATAAGCGAGATTATTACTTTGAAATTGTATATATAAATGCAACATTTAAACCGATTTAAAAGCATGCATACACTACATTTACACTAAAACTATGGATTTCATAGCATCAACATTGGCTCCCACTAACATACGTACATAAACCTATTTAAAAGCATCCATACACTACTACATTTAAATTAACATACATACCATGCGGTCGTGATGCTCTGGCGACCGTGAGCGTCCCCCGCATGCAACGCCGCCGACCCCGAGGAGCTCGCTTCTATTGGCCTTGGCCTGTTCGGATACGCCTTCGCCGCAGCGACCCCCAATATTCGCAAAATTGAGCAAACACCTCAACGGTCATAAAAGTAGGACACAAGGGTGTTGTCCCGCCGCGAGCCGAGCAAAGATAATAATTTCTCTTCGTGGTACCTATAAAAAATATGAATATCTTGTAAACATATAATGATGACATTATAAAATTAAAAGAGTATAATCATTGTTAATTAAACTAATTAAGGATAGATAAATATGTTACAAATAAAATCCTTAAACACTTGTGAGCCTCGCTCAAAGAAAACATATCTAGCCGTCGCCGCCGATGTCCTGGATCCCAATAATATTTAGCCTACAACATATAATGATAACATTACAAAACTAAAAGAGTATAATCATTATTAATTATAACATTTTAATAACAAACTAACATTTAAGTTTTAAATAAAAACCATTAACACATTACCCTAAACTCATCCCACGCATCCTCCTTCCGCCTCTCGTGGCAATTTTTTCCAGCTTGGGCCAAAACTCGGTCATTTTCCGAGACCGCCAGCATTGCCCGATCTTAGTGCAGTGGTGGGGTATCCACCTACCCACCGCCAAGTATATTTATACAATAACATTTTAACTTAAATAATGAATTATATATAAAGCAAAAAGGAACCAACTTATATCAAATTAATGAAGAGTTACTTATCGGTCATAAAGTGCCGAGATCCGGACATATATATCCTCCCCTCGTAATCTACGGTAGTCCGAGTACCGGCCCCAGAGGTGGAGCTAGTACTACCGAGTGAGGGGTCAACACCATCGCTACCGGATCGGGACGGTTGCGCCCCAAGAATCAAAGTGTAAATGGGCTTGGTCCTCTTACCCCTTTCTACTAGAACTCATCTCGTACTACAAGAAAAATATTAAAATATACAACTTTAACAATAGGAAACAATATATTCACAATACATCTAAAACTTTAAAGTTCTAATAATCTAAAGCATTCACAATACATATAAAACTTTAAACTATTAATAATATAAAGCATTCACAATACATATAAAACTTTAAAGTTCTAATAATCTAAAGCATTCACAATATATATAAAACGACGGATATTAAAAATAATCTAAAGCATTCACAATACATATGAAACTTTAAAGTTCTAATAATCTAAAGCATTCACAATACATATAAAACTTTAAAGTTCTAATAATCTAAAGCATTCACAATACAATTTTAAACTTTAAACTATTATTAATCTTCGTCCCCATCATCATCACTCGGACTCGAATTACTACAAAACTCGAGTTCTTCATCTTCGTCTTCTGACTCGATGAATCAAACTCGGTTCCTCTTCCTCTTCCTCTTCCTCTTCCTCTTCCTCTTCCTCTTCCTCTTCCTCCGATTCATCAATATCAATGTGCGCGAGATGACCCGAACGAGGCGGGAGTTGGCAAATTCACCGGTAAGATATCCTCCTCGGGTTCATCAACATTTTGAGGAATATGAGTGACATCATCTAATGGATGATTAGCCGATGAAACGTTAGGTGGCACCGGCATTTCATCCTCTTGATAGGGTGCTTCTAATGACGACTCGTAGTTGTCGACGAGGGTAGGTTGTCAATCATGCTCCTAGCCTTGGTCATCCAAACAGCCCACAATCCGTCGGGTCGCTGACGAGGGTAGGGAGTCATGTATACCGTTGTGCTTGAGATGCTAAGATGAAGACGTCGTCGCCATTATGTCCGGACGAGTCCTTTACATCGACGAGGTCAAATATGGCGTGCTTCTAACACCTCGCACAAAGCATCCCGCCAATCACAATTGAACAAGACAACACCGTTTCTACCCAAATACTCCACCTCGACTACTTCTTTCAGACGCCATAATAATCATTCCCTATAAGCTTCACACCGCTATTCCACGTCAATTTAGAGCCCCGTAAGCTTTGGTATGAAACACATAGCCATTCACGAAATAACCGTTGTATAAATGAACGTTCAAGTACGGAGATGATGCTAAATGTCTTAACCTCGCAGCCTTTGGCATCACCCGGATGTTCACTATCTATAAGACAATATTGTAACCAATTTAATACAATTTTAAGATTGAATGTTTAAAGAAGTGTATAGAATAAATTTGAATGAAACGAAATATTTACATATTTCCTTAGCCAGCTTGGAAATTCTCTTTCGTCCTAGTTGCGATGAGTTCCGGAGATAAATCCCGAGCTAAATCTTCAAACATTCTCGCAATAGGGTTAAACAAGGCATTTCATATGCAGTAATTAAACATGCATAATTTAATCGACGAGGCGTAAACATAACATCAATGACTTACTTGATATATTCCCCAACCTCGTCGCAGCTTAAGAAGAACATACGTTTCGACCGCGGCAAACTCTTTAGCGGTTAACGTACGCGTACCAACCCGTTTGCCGAGGAACCGACTGTGGGATGAAAATACGTAGATGTTTCCCTTAGACGGAAAACCACCATCGTAATTGCGTGCCAACCCTAGTCAATCTCGTATCAACATCAGGAGGAAAATATGTTCCGACAAAGGCAACAATCTCATCTATGATAACACCTCTCGAAATTGAGGCCTCGACTACGGCCCTATTGCTCATCTTCCTTTTCAATTGGCCTAGATACCTAAAAGTCATTCGTAGATTAAAACATAAATAATGTTAAAGAAGGTATATTGTTAACGCTCAAATTATTTAGAAATAGAATAAATTCAATTACCTCTCAAATGGATACATCCATCCGTATTGAACCGGACCACCGACTCTAGCTTCGTATGCCAAGTGGACCGGTAAATGCTCCATAGAATCAAAGAATGAAGGAGGAAATATCTTCTCAAGTTTGCACAAAGTCACTACGATGCTCTCCTCAAGCTTTTTCATGTGATCAACACGCAGGTGGTCGATGTTAACGCCGGAAAAACTCACTTAACTCGTTAACGCCACCCGCATATTGTCGCAAGAGACCCCTCGAGAGCAATCGGAAGTAGCCTATCCAAAGAAAACGTGGCAATCGTGACTCTTCAAACCCCGCACTTTCCCTCCTCTACATTGACACAGCTTACCAATGTTAGACGCGTAACCATCTCGGGAAGCCTTAACTCCTTGAGCCATTTCGTGAGGAGGAGCCTCTTTTCCTTTGTAAGCACGTATTGAGCCATCGGCCTAACTCGGTTTACCATTGACGTCGTATACCAAGTCTAAGGCCGGCCGCCTACATATTTCCTTAAGGTCCTTTCGAGCTTTTTCGTTGTCTTTAGTTGTTCTCTTGAAATCCATCAACGTGTTAAAAACATTATCGAATACATTCTTCTCAATGTGCATCACGTCAAGGTTATGTCGAATGAGATTTGTTTTCCAAGATGGCGCCTCCCAAAATATACTCCTCTTGATCCAAGCTTATGGGTAGTCCCAAACCCTTGTATTTTGGTCTTCGAAAACTTTTTCCCCACCGAGGATCGGGCAATCTAGATACCTCCTCATAGACCGTGTCACCACTTAAACGAATCTGGGCCTCATCATGGTCAATCTTGTTCTTTTTAAACGCATTCTTCCGGGTCCCGAATGGGTGGTCCTCCGAAGAAATTGTCTATGGCAATCGAACCAACATGGTTTTCCAGAGTGCGTGAGCGTGAAAGACTTTGTGTCACTCATACAATACGGACAGCCAACTTCCCGTGGGTGCTCCAACCCGATAACATCCCATATGCAGGGAAGTCATTAATCTGTCCACATCAACGCAGCCTTCATGCCGAAATTCTCTCGCTTGAAAGCATCCCACGTTTCGACCCCATCCTCCCAAAGTCGCTTCAATTCGTCCATCAAAGGTCGGAGATAGACGCCAATGTTCCTCCTGTGGTCAAGTTTGGGCCGGGATGAATAACGACAAGAACATGTAGGATCACTCATACACAACCAGGGCGGAAGATTGTAGACAGTGGCTATAACCGGCCAACAAGAGTAAGATTTTGCCCCAGACCAAACGGATTGAAACCATCAGTAGCAGATGCATAACCGTATATTTCTTGCTTCGTACGCAAAGTCGGGATAAGTCTCATCAAAGTGTTTCCATGCCTCCCCATCACTGGGATGAATCAACACACCATCTTCACGCAAACTTTCCTTATGCCAACGCATTGCCTCTCGCAAAGTAGATTTAGACGCGTAGAGGCGTTGCGCCTTGGAATCAATCTGCATGTAACGCAACCGCTATGTGGTATGTTTTTCTTGTGTTTTGAACTCCCTCCGACTTGGCTTATATCTACTTTGTCCGCAAATTGAACACTCGTCTTCGTGAATCTTCCTTGTAGAATAGCATGCATCATTCTTACACGCATCAATCTTTTCATAACATAGCCCAATCCGCCCAACCAACTTCTTTGTCTCATAAAAGTTTGTAACCATCTTATTCTCTTTCGGCAACATCCGCTTAATTGCTTTCATGATACGATTATAAGCGATCGGCTAATATTGCACCGCCCTTTATGTTAAGGAGCTCACCACACACCTCCAACACACCGATCTCGCAACCTGGATAGACCTTCTCTTGCAGAGTCCATAGCATCAATAAATTTCTTGGCCGCAGGGGTCGGGTTCTTGCCGTTGGTTCTCTCGACCAATCGAAGGAAGGACCGGCCGCATCCCTAACCATATCTTCCATATTCAAAGGTGGTTCTTCATTGTCCCGAATAATAGGTTCGAGTTCGGGAGGTACATGAATATTCTCTGGGGATTATTCGCAACATTTGTGCGCAATCTCACCACCATGACGGGTCCACCGTTTGTACCCAACTTCAAACCCGTTACGCAAAAGATGTTTCGAGTCTCGATCAAGCTTAGATACTTGACATTACAACACTTGTCGCATGGACACCTAATCTTACCATCCTTATCCATGTGACCGGTTTTATTTAATTGAGCAAATTCAACAAACCCCTTCAACCCTCTATAAAACTCGGGATTGATACCGCGTTGATTCGGCAACTTCCGCTTATACATCCAACTACGATCATCGTTAACGTACATCACTCCCGCATTGCAATCCATATATTATACGTACACTCAATTTAATCGACGGATGAAACAAAATCGGGATGTTAATAATTATTGGATTTCATAATATATTAACAGCTTTAGAAGTAATTAACGTATTATCATTCCCTAAATTTGAATTACAAACTTAAAAGCAACACAGTATCTTCTTAAAATAAATATAAAGCTTCTAACTCATATTTAACAATATATTAACAGGTCTTCTTAAAGTGTCTAGGAACTCGTTCCCGCCTCCCGAACTCGAATCTCTACTCTTCCTCCGCCTCGGTCCCCTGGAGGTCTTTGGTCTAGGTATGTTGAAAAGTCGCCGAACCTCGTCCCGGCTCGGGTATCGTGTGAGCCGGTGGATATATCGCCCGGTAGCTCTCGCACGCTCTTTCCCCGCCTCAAGGCCTCCTCGCGAGCTATCACTTCGGATCATTTCTCAAAGCAGCCTCTCCGAATCTCCCGTCTCTCATAATCTCGCCGCAATGTCGCCATGATTTCATCGTGGTTGCTCTTGGCCTCCATGCCTCTTAATGTCCTACTGAAGAATAGTCTCGCCCCAAAACACTCTCGGCGTCGAGCCTCTATCATCACCGTATTACGGGACCTCTTGCCGCTCCTCGTACCATGTCGATACTCGGTGGTCGAAATGTGCTACCTCTAGTATGACGGAGTAGTGGTCGTATCGGAAGAAAGCCCTCTAGAAATGCTCGCCAAAGAAATGTGTAGTCCGAGGCTCTACCATAATCATCGGCATTGTATTAGTCAGCCAATCGCTTCTCTCAAAGTCCGAATGGTCTGCTGCGGGTATCCGTACCGCCTCGCTCACTAGAGATGGAATGCAAAAGGATGATACATGTAGTCCCTAAGTCGGACAATAACCGACCCGTCCCCGAATATCTCTCATAGTCTCGCATAATCCCCATGCCGGAATCCAATAGTTCAGTTTGCGGTCTCATATCGGGCCAAGGCCAACCTCCTATGCCAACTCTCGCAGCGGCATCCCTCAATATCCTCGCGCCGTCCGGGCCACCCAAGGTAATGCCGTCTCGCCCTCCGTGCAAAGGGCGAGATCAAGCGAAATCTCTCATACGCCCACAATGATAGTAACTGGGCCGCCCGAACCATGTACTCGGATCCTCCTGGGCTAATCTATCAATGCCGTGGTATGTCTCCGCTAGCAACAAGGGAATGATGTCCATCGCTCCCCGACTGCATTGAATATGCCGGATGTCAACTCCTCGATCACCTCTCACCGCCCGATGATCTCTAACCGTAGCTGGACACACTCCGATGTAGCCACGTAAGTAGTGCGTGCACGTAATGAGCAACATGAATATATCTAAGGAAGTGGATAGATCAAATGCCCGGGGGCCGGTCCGACTCAATCCGGCTATATGAGTCAAGTCTATGAATCTATCGTCAACGACAATGCCCGATACCCACCGCCGATAATCCCAAGAATTCGTATAGTTGCTCCGTGAATCGATCGTCCGTCTCGAGGAAATGCCACAGCTCCTCGACTCACCCACACCCGCCGCTGCTCGAAAATCCTCCATCGTTGGCACCGTATCGTTGTACGATAGGGTGAACACATGTCGCTCCGAATCCCAAAAGCACGAAGCGGCTGAGCATCCCAATCAATCTTCCAATCTTTTAGAGACCAGATGCATGGCATGCTATACCTCCCGTCAATAAGTTTCCTGTTGTTTTTGGTGAAAGCGCGTGAGTTCAAGAATGTCTTGTTGAAATTGAAACTCGCGGAAACAATTTCTCCATCAGAATGCTCCACGCCGCCTTAAATTGGGGCCGCTGGGACTTTTTACCTATTAATATTGTGAATAATTGTATCAACAAATCTTGAGCTCTAGTTCAAACTAAACTAAAGGATAATGGTGTCCCTACCTAACCACCTACTCGTCCTTTAAGTGCATGTTTGATAAACCTATCCCATCCCGAAATGCGTGATTACTATTGTGAATAATTTTAAATATTAATATTTAATTCTTTGTTGTAAAATATATAATTTTACAACGATGAATTAAATTAACATTTATAAACAAGATGAGAGTCGTTATCATCCACAACTATCAAAACCCTATCTCGGCTTAGAACAAGAAAGATAGAGCAAATAAGTTCTTGTCGGTTTGAGCAAAGGATTTTCTGTTTAATATAGGTTTTCGGTTTCTTTGTCCTCCTCTCTAAGAATCTCAAAGATCATGACCATGTCTTGACGAGTAGCTGTTTTACTCTTCATCGGTGATATACGGTCACAAGTAAAAACAAGGTAACAAAGATAACACCGTGAAGAGAAAACAGTCTTTCCTCCAATTTTCAATCTCACCTTCCATTTACCCAAGATCTCGATTGCGGTAATCTTTCTCATGAGTCAGCCGGCGGTGTGCCCTCAATCTCACGGTTGCACATGCGAAGCAACCGTGAGATTGAGGGCAACACCGCCGCCTTTCAAGCTCATGAGAAAGATTCTGCAATCAGTGATCTCGAGTAAATGGAAGGTGAGATTAAAAAATTGGAGGAAAGTTTTGTTTTCTCTTCACCGGTGTTATACTCGTTACCTTGTTTTTACTTGTGACCGTATAACACCGCTGAAGAGTAAAACAGACATCGACAAGAACATGGCCGTGATGTTTGAGATCCTTAGAGAGAAGAGGACAAAGAAACCTGAAAAACTCTTATTAAAACGTAAAATCCTTTTCGCTCAAACCGACAAGAACTTATTTGCTCTATATTTCTTGATCAAAGATGGACGGATTTTGATAGTCGTGGTGAGAAAGGCTCTCATCTTATTTATATTTTAAGATGTTAACCACCAACCACAATACCCTAAGGTGCATCTAGGGTGCCAGGATTGATATCAGGCGCTCAAACGTAGGCGATATTACATCACCGTTCGCGATGCCGTCAATCGCCCCAAAATGGGATCTAGAACCATACTAAGGTAGTGTGCGGTTGAATATGTTACATTATTGATACATTCACCCCCTTCCTCCCCTTTGACTTTAAAAGACTTGAAAATTAGATATTTAGCAACTTATTGAATTGTTGCATATGTAACATGTTATGTTTACTAAATATGTAACATGTTATATTTACTAAATATAACATGTTACACCATGGAAAATATCAAGTCTATTGCACAAGCATTTGGCCCAAAGATTGAAACTTTAAAAGTAGATTTACTATTATAATTAATCAAAAACAAGAAAATCCCCAAGCTGCAGCTTTTTGTATCTTCTACAAACCGAAGTTGGGGATTTTCTTGTTTTCGATTAATTGCTAAATCTACTTTCAAAGTTTCAATCTTGGACCTAATGCTTGTGCAAAAACTTGAGATTTTCCACTCCAAAGATAACCCCACGGTAGTGGTTGTACGTGATAGTAGTGGGGTGGAAAATATCAAGTTTGCACAAGCATTTGGCCCAAAGATTGAAACTTTGAAAGTAGATTTATTATTATAATAATTAATCAAAGTTTCAATCTTTGGACCTAACGCTTGTGCAAAACTTGAGATTTTCCACTCCAAAGCATAACCCCATGGTAGTGGTTGTACGTGATAGTAGTGGGGTGGAAAATATCAAGTTTGCACAAGATTTGGCCCAAAGATTGAAACTTTGAAAGTAGATTTATTATTATAATAATTAATCAAAGTTTCAATCTTTGGACCTAACGCTTGTGCAAAAATGATATTTATATATATACATATATGTATATTTTTATTTTAATTTTTATTAAATATAACATGTTACATATTTGATTATGAGTACGGTTATTTATCGTTTTCTTTATAGTGGCATATGTTTTCTTCTATTCGTTAATATTACTAAATATGTAACAAACTAGGATACATAAACCGTATCCTAATTTGTTTCCATATAAGGTGCATCTAGGGTGCCAGGATTGATTTCGGGCGCTCAAACGTAGGCGACATAATCACCGTCCGCGATGCCGTCAATCGCCCCAAAATGAGATCTAGAACTAGATGTTCCTAAATTATTTCATCCACAGCTTTCTAACTTATTTGTTTGTAACCGAATATTACGTTTTTAAATTAATTATTACCACCATTTAGATTACGCATTATTCGTTTTTTCTTTAGCTCTTTATCAATTATTTTTGTGATTTTCATAGATACTCTTTATTCTCGCTTATGGTTCTCAAAGCACATTTTATGATTTCGTGTACTACACCTTAAATGTTGGTTTACTTATTTACGCGACACGTATATACGTAAAACCGTATCCTAGTTTGTTTCATATAAATGGATTTACAAAAATTTTAAAAATGTCTTTGACTTCAGATGCTTTTCCTTTAATGCCCTAATATGTATCCCGTATTGGTTTCTCTACCTCATCAAAAAAAAAAAAAAATTGATAAGAAAAGAAGTGTATATATTATCTCTACCTCAA
Source organism: Adenophora triphylla var. japonica (assembly GCA_022495995.1). Classification (NCBI taxonomy): domain Eukaryota; kingdom Viridiplantae; phylum Streptophyta; class Magnoliopsida; order Asterales; family Campanulaceae; genus Adenophora; species Adenophora triphylla. Next base: position 484,724 of record JAFEMH010000972.1, on the reverse strand, counting down.
CAATTAAAACCTGACTCGTCAATCACAGACTAAGTTCCCTTATAACACGGATGTTGGGAAAGTTAGGAAGAAATCCCCTCATAAGTCTTAACCAAACCATGGCCTACTCTATTTGAGACAAAAAATTTACCAACTAACCAAAATTTTTGGTATACCAACCTTCGGTATAACGAAAGTTTGGTACGGTACTATCACTGCATGATTATGCATTATGCATTTGGTTGGTACACGGTATACAAATATGAGTTTGGTTTGTGTACCGGTGTAATGCCGAGTATATTTTTATAAAAAGCATATCATAAAGCCCTTACCTTTATCAGCTTTAGGTCATTTAAGACTCCCTTACCTAGTACGAATATTGTACCCGACTTTATAATCATAGAGGAACCAATTCCATACTAAGTTGCTATGTTTACACACTTGCAACTTAATACTAAACTTCAGTCCCGCCAAGCCTTCACAATAGCATGACATATACTTAACAATATAGAGTACAATAATCCAATCATATGGTATTTATACTCTTACTCAACAAAATAAACAAGTGCTACAATTATTTCACTCCCTATATGAATCAATAACTATATAGAGGTACCCCACGTAGAGGTGCAATATATTAGGCACTATAGAGCAAATAACCCTAAATAGGTCATCACGTAGGGGTACAATAATATATAAGTAGCCCTACGCCATCACAATACAACATTAAACACTTTCCCTTTAGGGTTCAAGTTCAAAAACCAAGTTTTATAACATTTGGTTCAAGTTTTATAACCGCCTCTCAAGCATTTTTGAGACATTATTTATGGACCTTATCAATATCCTTTTGGCCCAATTCAAACTCCATTATATAGTACTAAAGTTTTACTAAATACAGGATCAAAAAGTGTTCAAATCCGAGTTGTTTAGCCTAGGTTCCCAATGCCTCAAACATGGACCAAGGCTGCAGATTGAAATAATACAAGTGCTGAAACCGCCTTCTAAGCAACTTTGGATCAATATTTAAAGCTCTTGCAAACACCTCTTTGGACTAATCCAAGTTCTACCATGTTGTACTAAACTTGTACTAAAAGCCTAGTTAAAGAGTTATTAAATCTATACTCATTAACCTAGGTTAAACATGTTTCTGCCGAGTTGCTCACTCAAGGCAGATTTTTTCCTTCCGCCCATCGCAAAGCCATTTCATAGCCAGCTTGAACTACCCGTTTTTGGGACTCTATAACCTCCCTATAGCACCAATAATATGTATAAAACATGTTTAAAAAAACAATTATAACCAAATCCACACCAAGAATTCAAGCCATGGCATGTAAATTGTCAAGCTCTAACCAACCCAATTGCTTTTCTATTTGCAAACCCCACTGATGTTTCAAAACGTCATTTAAAAAAAAAAAAAAAAAAAAGCAGAAAATTAATACAAAATTACAACTTCATGGAACACACGCATACACACACGTAAACACTCACGTACACCCAAAATTCATGGTTGAGTACAGAAGAGAGAGAAACACGGTGGAGAAATCGAAACCAACTAAAATTCACAACAAATTAACACCCTATCCTCGAATTAGAACTACTTATTTGAAAGAAATCGAAACATTTACCTTGATTTGATTAGAGCAAGAGAGAGAAACACGGTGGAGAGGCGGCGGACGGATCCGCACGCGTGAGAGCTCGAGCGGACGGTGAGGCGACGGCGATGAGGCGACGGCGATGAGGCGACGGCGGTGAGGCGATGGCGATGAGGAGACGGCCGGCGGCGTGAGCTTCTTCTTCTAGGTCGGGCCGCTCTGTCTTCAAGGCCGGTTCACAGAGAGAGAGATGAGAGATAGCGGGAAGAGAGAGAGGGAAATATTTGGCGTAATTGATTTCTGAGAAATAAACTGTGTATTTATAATTTCCACCAGCGACGGAATATTCCCGCTAAATATTAATTATAGCGGCGGAAATTAAATTCCGACGCTATAATTAATATTTAGCGGCGGAATATTCCGTCGCTGATAAATCCGACGCTAAACGATACGTACGCTCACCTGGATCGATGACATGGCCTATGCCCTATACCCTATACCCTATACCCTATACCCTATACCCTATACCCTATACCCTATACCCTATACCCTATACCCCTATACCCTATACCCTATGCCCTATGCCCTATACCCTATGGCCTATGCCCTATACCCTATACCCTATGCCCTATGCCCTATGCCCTATACCCTATACCCTATACCCTATGCCCTATGCCCTATGCCCTATGCCCTATGCCCTATACCCTATATCCTATACCCTATGCCCTATACCCTATGCCCTATGCCCTATGCCCTATGCCCTATGCCCTATGCCCTATGCCCTATGCCCTATGCCCTATGCCCTATACCCTATGCCCTATACCCTATGCCCTATGCCCTATACCCTATACCCTATACCCTATACCCTATACCCTATACCCTATGCCCTATGCCCTATGCCCTATGCCCTATGCCCTATACCCTATACCCTATGCCCTATGCCCTATGCCCCACGCCTATGCCCTATGCCCTACGCCCTATGCCCTATGCCCTATACCCTACGCCCTATACCCTATGCCCTATGCCCTACGCCCTATGCCCTATGCCTCTATACCCTATATCCTATACCCTATGCCCTATGCCTTACGCCCTATGCCTATGCCCTATACCCTATGCCCCTATACCCTATGCCCTATACCCTATACCCTATGCCCTATACTCCTATGCCCTATACCCTCATACCCTATACCCTATACCCTATACCCTATGCCCTATACCCTATACCCTATGGCCTATGCCCTACGCCCTACGCCTCTATATCCCTATGGCTGCCCCTATACCCTATGCCCTATGCCCTATGCCCTATGCCCTATGCCCTATACCCTACGCCCTATACCCTATGCCCTATGCCCTATGCCCTATGCCCTATACGCCTATGCCCTATACCCTATACGCCTGCCCTATGCCCTATACCCCTACGCCCTATACCCTACGCCTCTATGCCCTATGCCCTATACCCTACGCCTATACCATATGCCCTATACCCCATGCCTCTATACCCTATATCCTGCCCTTATACCCTATATCCTATACCCTATACCATTTATACCCCTATACCCTATACCCCTATACCACTATACCCTATACCCTATGCGCCTCAGTTTTGTGGCTTGTGGTTTGTGGTTTAGTGGTTTGTGGTTTGGTGGTTTAGGTTTGGTGGTTTAGTGGCTTAGGTTTAGGTTTGTGGTTTAGTGGGTTTGTGGTTTAGGTTTTAGGGGTTAGGGTTAGGTTTAGGTTGGGGTTTAGGTTGTGGTCAGGGTTTAGTGGCTTGTGGGTTTGTGGGTTGTGTCAGTGGTTGTGTGGGTTCAGGTTTAGGGTGGCTTAGTGGTTTAGGGTTTTGTGGCTTGGGGTTGTGTTTAGGTCAGGTTGTGGTTAGTGGTTGTGGTTAGGGTTTAGGTGGTTTAGGGTTGTGGTTTAGGGTTTAGGGTTTAGGGTTTAGGGTTTAGGGTTTAGGGTTTAGGGTTAGTGTTAGGATATAAGAATTGCAAGGGTTCTTGTAGCTATTCCCAAATTGGTAAATTGCATACAATTTTAAAATTTTTATCCAAATTAAAACAAAAACAAGATTAGTCCAAAACTATGAACTAACCAACTATTAGACAACACTCTGGAGATTATTGTCTCATAAGTCATAACTAATTAAGATATCCGTAAAATAAAGACCCACATCATTACCGCCGAGCACACCGCACTCTCTGGCCCCCACCACCGTGCATGTCATCATCTACATCGTAAGCTTCAATGTTGACATCGTGAAGGGTTGTCTCCTCGCACTCATCAAGCTCCATATCCGTCTTCTGCGATGAAGGCTTAGGAGGCAAAAGACACCCTCTAGGGCCTTGCATTGCTCGGAAGTCAAGGAATCTGGGAAGTCGACCGAGAAATGGATGTATAATTTGCCCCTCATGAATGGTCTTTGGTACATTGGCATCCCTTCGTCATTTATTGCCTTGAATTGATCTCGGCTTAACAACTTCTCCAGGTTGGGATTTGATGAGGAGCCGCCCTGTTATCTAGATGAGTCAAGATAAATTGGAAGCCACATAATGCCTCGGAAGGGGTCAACGCGTGCTCAACAAATATGTCATCACCCTTTCGCTTGAACTTTGGGTGCTCTTTCTATTGTAGTACAAAGACTATGTCTCCAAAGAAGAGTGTCGGGGTATAGGGTGTATAGGTATGTGGTTAGGGTTTAGGGTTTAGGGTTTAGGGTTTAGGTTTGTGGTTTAGGGTTTAGGTTTGTGGGGTTAGGGTTTAGGGTTTAGGGTTTAGGGTTTATGGTTTATGGTTTAGGGTTTAGTGGTTGGGGTTAGGGGATATAAGAATTGCAAGGGTTCTTGTAGCTATTCCCAAATTGGTAAATTGCATACAATTTTAAATTTTTTATCCAAAATAAAACAAAAACAAGATTAGTCCAAAATTAGGAAACTAACCAACTATTAGACAACACTCGAGATTATTGTCTCATAAGTCGAACCAGCATTCGGACCCGGACGGGAAGGGAGAGAATTGAAATGTGGAATTACACGAAATTAAAGATGAAATAGCACTGTGGTAAGAGCGGCTCGATATTTGTTTTTTTCAAATTCAATTGCCGGAGAGAGATAGAGAGAGAGAGGATGGGAGTGAGGGATTTAGAGGCTAGGTGTCCGATTAATTTGGTTTGAAAGTTTGAATTGGATTATCTCGCTTGTTGTTCGTTCGGAAATTTTGAAATTTTAAATGAGCGCCAGTAAGAGTGTCGGGAGCTTCATCGGCTTCTCTGGGAATGTAATTTTCTCGTCCATTTTGCATACCCTTCTCCACAACCACTTCCAAGACCTTCTTCTCTGTACAACCATTTCGCCCTTGCATTGTGGGCGGCGGTCTTTCTCCTGGAAATTTTGAATTTTTTTTTTTTATTAAACACCGACGGAATATTTCCGTCGCTGATAAATAAAAAATTATTAAATTATCAGCGGCGGAAATATTCCGTCGGTGTTTATTAAAAAAAAAAAAAAACCATTTAATTTCACCGTCGGAAATATTCCGTCGGTGTAATATTTCGAAAAGAAAAATAAAAAATATTTTAATTTCAGCGTCGGAATATTTCCGACGCTGATAATTAAAAAAATAAAAAAATGATATATTTTCACCGGCGGAATAATTCCGTCGCTGTTAAAGATTTAGCGGCGGAATATTCCGTCGGTAAATCAACCGCCAAATTAGCGGCGGAAATAAACGAATATTCGAGGAATATTCTTTTTAGCGGCGGAATTTAGCGGCGGAATTAAATTCCGTCGCTAAATTTGACGCCAAAATAATTCCGACGCTAAATACTATATTCCGTCGCTAAATAGCGACGGAATCTGTCCGTCGCTGTTATTTCCGTCGCTAAATGACCTGTTTCTGGTAGTGTTTCGGAGATTGGTTCCAATGTAGGGGATTTAGGCGACGGAGCTTCCATGATTGGTTCGGATGAGGACGAAGGGGGGGTAAATTCAGCAAGGAATTTTGAAATAACAGGGTTGACAACAATGGAAGCTTCACCTTTAGCTACAGATAGTGGAACAACATCAAGAACGTCTTCCTCACGAATGTTGGTAAGATCGGCCATTTAAACAGAGGAATTGGGTTAGGTAGAACAGTAGAAGAAGAAATTAATGCAATGTGTATGAGATTGTTTGCAAAGAGAATGAAGAACAAAAGGTTTTAGCAAGGATTTATGGGGGATGGGACGGATGTGAGGTCCCATAAATACTCACAGCTCCCCCTTTCCAAATAGAACTAGGAATCCTTCTCCAAAAAGGTTTCACACAATCCAAATTCCTTAAGAGTCCTCCAACGGCTAGAAACCTTTGAGGTTACCACACACAACCACCTTCTAAGAAATAGGGGGTCAAAATAAAACAAGATTTTAATAGATTTTTATGGAAACAAAAATAGCTCAGCCATATCTTTATTTTAAAACAGAATCCCAATTGAATTTTCCAACCTTTTCAAACAAGGATTGATACACACCTTTTTCTTTCATGAAAGATATTGGAGATCAAAAACCTATAAAATCAAAGAATGAATTAAGAAAGAAAATTAATTAACTAGTATATTTACAAAGCTCCTAATATATGTCCTAAAAAATGCAGTATGCCTAGCATGATGCAAACACACAAGTAATGGAAATATTCTCAGCTTATAGATGTGGCATAGGATGTGAGTCACATATGGGACACATTTAGATCACAAAAAGTCAATGAACAATAATCCAATCTGCACAGCCTCTAGGATGCATCCACCAATTTTTTGTTGTGGATTTTTGCATTGTGAGTAGCTTTCACTTTACTTGATCCCAAAGATAGCCCTTTTTTCCAATGATCTTATCAAGTTTGACTTCAAGTTTTTTTATGAAAATCACTTGATCACAATGGTCTGACTTCATACTAAGGGTGAAGCAGCTGTTTCTCACCTATATTATTTTCTTTTAAAGCACCCACTGTGAGATACCTAGGAAGGTTATATAAAGTCACCAAAAGGTGACATGAACAGGAAGTGCTCACAATTAAGTGATCAAAAATAATGTCAAAGATGAAGACTCACAAGTGACCACACTGAGAAATTTCGTGCTAATGCATGATATTTTTTTTTTCATTTTTTATTTTTATAATTTTTTTTTCAGTTAATCTAATATACAGATGTGTTAGAGGATGTGAGACACATTTGGTCTCACAGCCTTAGATATCACACAAACCAAGAGACTTCCTCAAGGAGGAAAATCTCTCCAAATCTAATGCCTTTGTAAATATATCAGCCAATTGATTTTCAGTCCCAACAAATTCCAGACACACAGTTTTTTGTTCTACAAGATCTCTGATGAAATGATGTCTAATATCAATGTGCTTTGTTCTAGAATGTTGGACAGGATTTTTACATATGTCCAAGGCACTTTTGTTATCACAAAAAGCAGTCAAAACTTTGCTATTTAATCCATAATCTTTTAACATTTGATTCATCCAAAGCAGTTGTGTGCAGCAGCTCCCAAGGGCAACATATTCAGCCTCAGCAGTGGATAAGGACACACAATTTTGCTTTCTACTATACCAAGACACAAGGTTATTTCCTAGGTATAAACATCCACCTGTGGTACTCTTTCTATCATCACTATTTCCAAATTTCCAATCGAATCAAGATACCCAACCAAATTGGTGTTTGTTTCCTTAGAGTAATGCAGACCTAGGTTCACAGTCCCACTCACATATCTAATGATTCTTTTCAAGGCTTTAAGATGAGACACTTTAGGGTTGGCTTGGTATCTTGCACAGAGACACACTGTACATAATATCAGGTCTACTTGCAGTGAGGTAAAGCAGACTTCCTATCATGCTTCTGTACATTGTTTGATCAACACTCTCACCATCAGAATCATGACTTAGCTTTTGGGAAGATCCCATTGGTGTTCTTTGATGTGAAGAGTGTTCAAGCTCAAACTTTTTCACAAGATTCTTGGCATACTTAGACTGTGAGATGAACATGCCATCTTTGAATTGCTTAATCTGTAAGCCTAAGAAAAAGTTCAACTCACCTACCATACTCATCTCAAATGTGGAAGTCATGCTATCCACAAATTCAGCTAGCATAGGGTCAGAATTTGACCCAAACACAATATCATCTACATAGATTTGTGCCACAAGAATCTCTTTTTTATTTTTCCTCACAAACAGTGTTTTGTCAACCTCACCTCTCTTGAATCCTAGTTGAAGCAAATGGTCATTCAACCTACCATACCAAGCTCTAGGGGCTTGCTTTAGCCCATACAGAGCTTTCTTCAGCTTATACACATGGTTAGGATACTTGGAGTCCACAAAGCCTTTAGGTTGTTCAACATAGGCTTCCTCATTTAATATCCCATGCAGAAAAGCACTCTTAACATCCATTTGATGAAGAGTAATCTTGAGATAACAAGCAATGGCTAGCAAGAGCCTAATGGACTCAATTCTTGCAACAGGAGCAAATGTCTCCTCAAAATCAATTCCCTCTATTTGAGTATAACCTTGAGCAACTAACCTAGCTTTATTTCTAGTGATCACACCTTGCTCATCAGTTTTGTTCTTGAAAATCCATTTGATTCCTATGACATTTCCATGTGAGGGTCTAGGAACAAGAGTCCATACCTCATTCTTTTCAAATTGAATCAATTCATCTTGCATAGCAAGAATCCAGTCAGCATCTTTCAATGCTTCAGCAACATTCTTAGGTTCAATCTTTGAAACAAAACAACAAAAGCTTACCTGGGAGTATGCTGGGGAGCAACTCCATAAACCAGCCATCTTTCTATAATCAACTTTGTCCTTTTGTCTAGTTCTCACTTGAGCATGCACATCTCCCACAACTTGTGAAGTGGGGTGGTTTTTCTGGATTTTAGAAGGAATATACTTTGATCTATCCACACACCCATTCACATTACCTTCTGGAGCATCATCCCGATCAAGAATCGAGGAACTGTCCTCGCCATGTGGATTTTGAGTGGATGTGGGAGCAGATGTGGGTTCAGATGTGGAAGCAGATGTGTCCACATCCTTGGTTACATCCTTATCATGTTCAACAGGTTTTTCAAGATGCGCGGCAAGATCTCGGTTGGTTCTCCAAAGACCGCTTTACGTATCTTTCCGACCCAAGTAAGCAACCTGAAACATCATCCTCAGCAGTCTTGAGGTTAAGATCAAGTGAGTCATCAAAAATAACATTAGCAGATTCCATAATGGTCTTAGTTTTGAGATTAAAAACTCTGTAAGCTCTACTATTAGTGGAATAGCCCATGAAAATTGCTTTATCACTCTTTGAATCAAACTTGGACAGATATTCTCTATCATTGAGAATGTAGCAAACACATCCAAACACATGAAAATATTTCACAGTTGGTTTCTTTCCAAGGAGGATTTGGTAAGGAGTGACAGTGCTACCAATCCTTAAAAATACCCTATTGCCAATGTGACAGGCAGTGTTTAAAGCTTCTGCCCAAAACTTTTTGGACAGGTTTTTAGAACTTAACATGACCCTAGCCATTTCTTGCAAAATTCTATTCTTTCTTTCAGCAATTCCATTTTGCTGTGGGGTGATTGGTGCAGAAAACTCATGAGTGATTCCCTTAAAACTGCAAAAATTGGTGAACATTTGATTCTCATATTCAGTGTCATGGTCAGACCTAATTCTCACAGTCTTAAGACCATAAAGGTTTCTCACCCTTTTGTACCAATTCTTGAATTCTCCAATTGTTTCTGACTTTTCCCTTAAGAATATTACCCAAGTGTACCTAGAATAATCATCAACACACACAAAGGCATACTTTTTCCTACCAAAGATTTCAACTTCAATAGGTCCCATTAAGTCAGTATGAATCATCTCCAAACACCTAGAAGTGGAGCATTGTTGAACCTTTTTATGTGATGCTTTTGTTTGCTTTCCCTTTTGACATGAACCACAGACATCAGGGTTCTTGAAGTTCAGTTTAGGGAGACCTTTTATAGCTTCAAACCTTTGAAGTTCTTCCAGAGTTCTACAGCTAGCATGCCCTAATTTTTGGTGTCACAGATTGACATCATTAGCTTTTGAGTTTAGGCAAGAAAGATTGTCACCAAATTGGTAACAATTATCAGCAGATCTAGGACCAGTAAACACACAGGTATTATCCTTATCAAACACTTCACACAAGTGCTTATCAAATTTCACATAAAGGTCATCATCACATAGTTGGTCGATGCTTATTAGGTTGGCTTTCAAGCCTTCCACATGGTACACATTGTGCAATTTTGGGAGACCCTTAACATCTAAGGTTCCTTTCCCAACAATCTTTCCTTGAGCACCTCCACCAAAATTTACTTTCCCTCCATTAATCACTTCATAGTCAAGAATTTGCTTGGTTTCCAGTCATGTGCCTAGAGCACCCACTATCAAAATACCAAGAGCCAGAGACAGTACTCTTGAGGGAAGAGTAAACAACATTGCAGGTGGTAATTGGTTTGGCCACCCACTGTTTAACAGTTTTCTTTTTGGGTTGCAGAGGTCTCAGATTACCAGGATGTGTGTTAGGATGTGCATATATCTTCTCACACATCTGAGGCTGATTGAAGTGACCATATTTTTTATCAGCCTTGAGTTTGTAACAGAAGGGCCTAATGTGACCAGGAGCTAGGCAGTAGTGGCAGATGTAGTGCCTCTTCCTAGGTCTTTTCTCACTCAAAATGACTTTTTCTTTAAAAACTTGTTTTTTCATAATTTTTGAGGTAGAAGCCTCACATCCCTCCTTTACAAAATTATTTTCAAAACCCAAACCAGTTTTGTCACGTTGACCTACAGAAAAAGCTTCTTCCATTTTCATCTTACTTTTATTTAACTTAGTAAAAGTATTTTTAGCTTTTTCACATTTATTCTTGAATTTTTCAAGGTCAACTTCTCTTTTGGTCACAAGGACTTCAAGTCTTGCAATGGTATCTTTTTGAGCATCATTTTCCTTTGAAAGAACAGTTTTTTCATTTTCACAAGCAGCCAGTTTATCAGAAAGAGATTTATTTACCTTAACAAGTACCTCAATCTTATCCAATCTTTTCATCCAATCTGTATGCAGCTCCTTGTATGTTGCAAAAAGTTCCTCATAGGAAATTTCCCTTTCTTCATCTTCATCATTTGAATCTCCTTTTACAGAGAAACAGTTCAGCAACAGTTCAGATGTGACACCAGATGTGTTCACAACTGAGACCACATCCAAGGAATTTTCAGGAGCATCTTCTTCTATATCTGTAAAAAAGGCATTAAACACAGAATGACAGTTTATGATAGACATGTTAGCCACTTCTTCTTCATCATCCTCACTGTCACTAAGGGTAGCAGTTAAGCTCATTCTTTTCTTTTTAAGTGTGTTAGCACACTCATTGGCATAATGACCAAAGCCACGACATGCCCTACATTGGACAGATTCAGATGATTTCTTTTCAAAGCTTGGTTTCTTGAATCCAGTGTCAGTGCTAGGTTTTGATTTTTCAGGAGCACTGAGAGTGGGTTTGTTAGGAAATTTGCTTATCCTTCTATTTTTCAGTATTGAACTGAACTTCTTTGAGATAAGAGCTACATCCTCTTCTTCTAGATTAGACTTGTCAATTTCAGAGGATAATTCCACAAGCTCTTTTGAAAGTGCGGCAAAGACTTTTGAGAGCAAGACTGTGTGTTTTGTTCTTTTACGAGCCTCAAGGTTAAGCTCAAACACAGTCAAGATTCCTATGATTGTGTCAAGACCTACAGTGTTTGTGTCTTTTGTTTCCTCAATCACAGCCACTTTTATGTTAAACCTCTCAGGTAAGGTCCTTAAAATCTTACTTACAAGTCTTGCATTGGAGATAGATTCTCCTAGACTTGTGCATTTATTCGAAATCTCATGAATCTTAGCAGCATATGACACAATGTCCTCAGTTTCTTCCATTCGTAGTAACTCAAACCTATCCATTAAAATTCTAAGCCTGGTAGCCTTCACACTTGGTGCTCCCTCACATTGAGTTTGCAAAATATCCCAAGCAGTTTTGGCTATACTCTCATTTGTTATAAGCTTGTACATATTCCCAGAAACATGGCTGGAAATAGCATCCATAGCTTTTGAATTATAATTTGCAGCTTGTATTTCATCAAGAGTCCATTGGTCTTCAATTTTTCTTTCGAAAATAGACTCACAAACACCAGAAGGTGGCTTTTTCTCCACAGTAGGAGGTTGCCATGCAACAAGAATACACATCCAAGCCCTTTCATCAATACTTTTGATGTAATTTCGCATCTTAGACTTTCAATGAGAATAATTGGTGCCATCCAAGACAGGAGGCCTGTTTTGGTGATTTTGGCATTCCATAATGACTACACTTTCTGGATCAACACTCAGTAATATATCGAGAGTTGGCTTTGATACCAATTGAAAGTTTCGTGTAGCTAGAAAACTTTAATCACACAACAGACAACGGATGTGAGTACAGATGTGTCTCACAACTGTCTACACATCCACAGATAATGCAGTGGAATAAAATAATTAAAAGCAAATAACTCAAGAATTATTTACGCTTACTGATCAATGTGATCAGCAAACTAGGCTTACGCCCAAAAACTTTTCACTATAAAAACTTTTGTTGCTTACAAAAACAAATAAGTGAAAAATTAAAATATGAAAAATACTAAACAAGTTCTAATCACCTTCTACGACAAGAACAACTCCCCTTTCCCAAGTAGGACCTATTCTAGTCAGAAGTAAAACAAGAAAACTCTATGAAAATCTAGATGTGAGTTACGGATGTAAGGCACAACCTTCACTCACAACCTAAAAACAATAATGTCGAATACAATGAAGAGTATGTAATTTTCTCTCTAAAATTCTGTAGCTTCTCTTGTGCTGAATGCCTTGTATTTATAATGCACCATGGAGAAGATCTTCATGCAATCAACATCTTCCTTTGTGAGATCTCTTTTCCTATATGAAAACATAAAACACACTCACAAGAAAATCAAATATTAGTAGGTTAGTTCTAATATAAAACTATGTACATAAATAAAATATATTTACATATTTACAATCTCCTAGTCAAAGTAGGATACTTATAAATCTTTCATGAAAGTCCCAAAATCTTCTTACCATATAGAAATATAATGAAATAAGAAAACATGATTATGTTCCCACAAAACTCACGTTAGAAAACATGTATATTTTAATTCAAATTTAATAATGAGATATTCTAACTACTAGTAGGAGGAGTAACTAGAAATATTTAATCTTGCAATGTTTTACATCATTATTTGTTGAAGATCATTATGTAGCTAACATGCTTACGTCGAATCTTTTACAGCTGGCATTATTTTATATATTAACTATATAGTTTATTATAATTATTTAGGATTATGATTGCTAATTAATTCATGTATAACAAACCATATAGTACACAAATGATACTTTTAAAAATGATGGTATTTATGAATTAATTTAATTTGCTACGGGGATGTTTGCAGGAGCGGATCTAGCATTTTTTGCCCACCTCAAATTTTTATTTTTATTTTATCTAAGTCACCGATTATATGTAATTTTTTTTATATATGAAATTATTTTTCACTGTTATTATTGTTTACAATATTATTTAAATACCAAGTCCACGCAATTTCAATTCCTGGATCTGCCCCTGGACGTTTGGAAGTTACTAATATATTTGCCTCTAATTCTTGGATGCTTATAAAATAAGACAAAAACTTGGGTGAGAACATGAAAACCCGTCTCATCCATGAGACGGGTCGGATCCTGACCCATCACCCGCCCAACAAAGTCAATCCACGCTTCCGTCCAAGCTTTTTGCATATGGGCGGTCGCCCAAGCTGGAATGGGCGGTCGCCCAAGCTGGAATCAGCCCACATTTGCCTTAAGCCCAATCCTTCAGCCAACATAAAGTAATAGTTTGTATACATTAAAGTAATAGTTTGTATACATTAAAGTAATAGTTTGTATACATTAAAGTAATACATATATACAGAAAAGTAATAATGTTTTTTCCTATGTTTTCTTCGTTTGGCAAAAGTAATACTTATTATAACTAAAATGTAACAAACGTGTTATTTATATATAATAGTATTTGTACATAATTGTAACACATATGTATAGGTATATATGTTTTCATGTAAAAGTATTACATTATCTATAGAAATATGTTACAATTTCATCTATCAAAGTGTTACATTTACTTGTATAAACTATTACATTCATATACATGAGTTAGGAAAAAATATTACTTAAAGTAATACATAGAAAACTTAGGGAAAAACACTATTACTTTTCTGTATATATGTATTACTTTAATGTATACAAACTATTACTTTAATGTATACAAACTACTCCCTCCGTCCCAATAAGAGCTTCCCTTTTTGCCATTTTGGGTGTCCCGCTAATAGCTTCCACTTTCCTTTTTTGGCAAAGGAATCTTTACTATTTCCTCCACTCATTCTCTCTCCTCATTATTTTAATACTCACAACACTATTATAATTTACTATTCCCTCCACTCATTCTCTCTCCTATTTTCAAATTACACTCACAACATCTTTACTTCCCTCCCATTTCCTTAATTTGCGTGATTTTTAAAAAAGTGGAAGTAATTATTGGGACGGAGAGAGTATTACTTTAAGAGATGGTAACTATTACTTTTTCTCAGAAAAAAAAAAAAAATTAAAAAAAAAAAATTGACCTACAAAAGGCTGCCACGTGGCGGGTCATGCCCCATGGATCATGGGTCGACCCGTCTCATGCATGAGACGGATCATGACCCGTCTCACAGGAGACCGCCTCATAAAATAAACGAGCCATTTTACTGTTATTTTATTGATTCGAAACAATTAGTCGTTATATCAGACAAATTATAAAAATGAGTCCGTGCAATTTGAGTTTACAACAATTGAGAGCGTCTCTAACGGTTTGGTACAGAATATTTTTAGAATAGTGGCGAGAGTTCGACACAGTTGTTGAAGAGCCATATTACGCTAAACAGACGGATGTTTGATGCAACAAATCAATGATATTTTTCCGGTCCAGACAGAAAACGGTGGGAGTATTATTGCATAGAAGATGTAAAATAGGTGGTCCAAATCGCCCCAATAATACCTGAAATCGACTGTTGGATAAGGAGGTACAGTAAATGTGTCCTTGTCATAATCCAATTACTACTTTGAAATTAAACATAAAAAAATATAGACAAGTTAGATATAAATCATGAATTGTCAAATTAGCTTGAAGTAGGAAATGCATCAAGTTCACATGATAATGGTGATGCCATCACAAATGATGAAAATTTAGACAACAATGAAAATGATAAAATAGTTGAGTTAAGGAGAAGCAAAAGACAAAGAATTGAAAAGAACTTTGGTCCTGACATGTTTACATATATGTTAGAAGAGGATTCTAAGACTTTTCAAGAAGCTATGTCTATGTCTGATTCAGACTTTTGAAAAAGAGTCATGGATGATGAAATTAAATCTATACTTGATAATAAAACATGGACTCTAGTCATTCCTCCTAATACTAAACATATTGATTGTAAGTGGGTTTTGAAAAAGAAACTCAGAATTGATGGTACTATTGATAACTACAAGGCAAGATTGGTGGTAGCCAAAGGTTATAGTCAAAACGAAGAAATTGACTATTTCGAAACATTTTCGTCGGTCACTAAATTTACATCAATTAGAACTATGTTTTCTATAGAATCCGTCTATGAACTAGAGGTTCATCAAATGGATGTTAAAACAACATTCTTAAATGGAGATTTCTCTAGAAGATATTTACTTACAACAACCCGAGGGTTATGTCACTAAAGGAGAAGAACATAAAGTATGTAAACTAAAGAAATCTTTATATGGACTTAAACAAGCACCAATACAATGGTACAAGAAGTTTAAGTATGAATTTCGAAAATTTGGTTTTAAGAGTAGTAAAGTAGAAAGTTGTGTTTTTACAAAAGTTACTCTTAATTATAAAGTTGTTATAACTTTATATTTTGATGACTTGCTAATATTTGTTTCTGATATAAATTGTATAAATGAAACAAAGAACTATTTAAAGCAAGTATTTGACATAAAGGACTTAGGTACAGTAGATGTCATTTAGGGGTTAAGGTGATTAAAAAGGACAAAACTTACATTTTAACTCAATCTCATCACATTGAGAAAATATTAAAAAAGTTTAATTATTTTGATTGCAAAATAAGTAAAAGCCCTATTGACCCTCAAATGAAGTTAGTTCCAAATAAAGGTGAAGCCGTAAATCAAGGAGAATATGCCAAAAGAATTGGTAGTATAATGTATGTGGTTAATCATACAAGATCTGATCTTGCATGCTCAATTGGCATACTTAGTAGATTTACAAGTAATCCAAGTGAAGAATATTGGAAGGAACTAAAAAGAGTACTAAGGTACTTAAAATTCACAATAAACTATGGTTTGCATTATAAGTGTAATTAACCTATACTTGAATGGTATAGTGATGCAAATTGGGCATCGGATGTAACCAACTCTAAATCAACAAGTGGTTGGTTATTTACCATTGGAGGAGTCATAGTTGCTTGGTCTTCAAAAAGACAAACATGTGTTGCTTTGTCTTCTATGAAATCTGAGTACATAGCCATGTCAATGGCTAGTAAAGATTTAATATGGTTTAGAAGATTTCTAAAAATCATATCATTTATTGATTCTAAGAAAGGAGCTACAACTTTGTATTATGATAATCAAGCTGTCATATTCAATACAAAGAATGAGAAACTATCAAATCATAGCAAACACGTTGCTATTAGATATAATCATATTAGAGATATGGTTAAAAAGGAAAAGATAGCACTTGAGTATATTCCTACAAATCAAATGTTAGCTGATCCACTAACAAAATCTTTGTTAGGGGATAAAATTACAAAGGTCATGAGAGATATGAGACTGTTACCGGTCGAAACAATATCTTAATTGAAACCAACTCTAACTTAACAAGTTATATATTTGTCACCTTATCTTTTAGAGTTAAAAGGAAATTCAATAATTAGACATTGGTGAAATGGGAACATGGACACATTTCAAGTGCATAACTTAAAAATAGTGGGGGTGTCACTATTTGAAAGTTTCATATCTGACATATGCACTTTCATTACCACAACAAGATTAGGATGGATTCAAGAATCCTTAATAGATTTATAGCTCTCGTAGAATGCGTTGTGAACGTTATCGATAAGTCTATCTATACAAGAAAAGAAGTGAGAGGTCACTTCTTATGAATTACTCCGATAAAATCCTAGAGTACTTGTGAAAATCAGGATTAAGCACAAGGCCCAACTAAAAGGTGGTGCCAAGATTAAAAGGAACAAGAAGTCGTACATGACGAGTATATATACCCTAAGGGTTTCACATTCAACCATGAAGTTTAAGGCTCGTCCACTTAATGGCTATTCATTTTGTAAAGAAGCTGTAATTGTTTTTTTATTATTATATGTAAATAAGTGGGGATTGTTATATGTAATAGTAATCACATATAATACTTACTCTTCTCACATATTGAGTTTGTATAGCAACTTTCTTCATTCATTGTACAAAAGCTTTGTTGCCTTCTCTTGTGTTCTTCATTGTGTCTTCTTTATTCCACATGACATTTCTAGTAAAACTTTTCAAGCTAAACTTGCTTTATCATTGTCCAAGTTTGTAGAGTTGCTATAAGCTTGCTTTAGCTTTCCTTTATTATGGGAAAATTTCAAGTGTTGCTTAAAGTTTTAAGTATTATATATATTATACTCCCTCCGTCCCGCAGATCTTATGAAATTTTCAAATGGCACGGGGATTAAGGAAATAGTAAATGTTGTGAGTGTAATTGTAAAATAGGAGAGAGAATGAGTAGAGGGAATAGTAAATTATAATAGTGTTGTGAGTATTAAAATAATGTAGGAGAGAGAATGAGTGGAGGAAATAGTGATAAAAACTTTTCATTTTGAAAATTCTTAAGATTGATGGGACGCCCAAAATGGAAAGCTTTCTTAAGATCGACGGGACGGAGGGAGTATATAATATATATATAAGAAATAAAGAAATAAATTAATTAATTGAATATTAATTAGTCTAATAACGATATAATTGAATATTAATTACGGTAGGGACTGTTATGAGGCGGGAGGGATATATCAGTTTAAACATTTCGGGATGTGACTCTCTAAATAGGCATTCGCTAAGAATGGTGACTGTTCGTTGAAGCAGACACCAGTTCGGCTTTGTTTATATCTTTTCAAGACAACAATATGAACCTTATAAATTGGGTTGACCTCTTCCGAAAATATTAATAAAATAAAACTAAAATAATTAATTCCCGAGTCTTTCTTCTTAAGTTTAAATGAGATAGAATTCTAAATTCAAATAAGATCTCTAGATTAAAGATTAATATTTTATTTATAGATAAGATCTCTAGATTAAACTGATCAATTCTTAAGTTTAAATGAGATAGAATTCTAAATTCAAATAATTTTAAATTATTATTTAATTTAGATAACAATTAGTAGTAAATTAATTTCCTTAAACAATATAAATATATATATATATATATATATATATATATATATATATATATATATATATATATGTAAATGATTCTAATTTCAAATTTAAAATTATTTTACAATCTTTAAAAAAAAAAATTATTACTTAATTTTTTAGTCTAATATCATTTCCTTAAATTATGCACTTTCCTTTCAATCAGTGGATTTCGATTCATTTTAGATATTTGATTAAATTTTAATTTCAAATGTCAAACAATAAATTTTAATTATATATTATTAAGAATATACAACACCAACAAAGTAAACAAAAAATTTAGAAATACCTCTGAACTTGGATGCCAAAAAGAAACGTGGTAGTAAAACACTCGCCGAAAAACTTGGTCGGGAATAGGAAAACTCTCAGCAGAAAAAAAAAATAGAAACGAATAACAAAAGAAAATATAACGAAGGACTTAAAGATTAATATTTTATTTATAGATAAGATCTCAAGATTAAACTGATCAATTCTTAAGTTTAAATGAGATAGAATTCTAAATTCAAATAATTTTAAATTATTATTTAATTTAGATAACAATTAGTAGTAAATTAATTTCCTTAAACAATAGTATATATATATATATATATATATATATATATATATATATATATATATATATATATATATATATATATATATATATATATATATATATATATATATATATGTAAATGATTCTAATTTCAAATTTAAAATTATTTTACAATTTTTAAAAAAAATATTTTACAATCATTCCCTTAACTAAGTATTACTTGCATATCAATTCTAAAGTCTAAATGAAATAGAATCATTAATTACTTATTTTATTTTAGTCTGATATGCTTTCCTTAAATGATACACTTTTTTTCAAATTGATGATTGTGATTGGTAAATGATGGAAAGATTGGCCAATAATATTGTGTCACTTGCAGTTTTTTTGAAGCTTGAAAATTTTTTGCTATTATATACTCCCTCTGTTCCAATAGAAGCTGTCCGTTTTTTGCCTTGCACGCAAATTAATAAAATAGGTGGGAAGAAAAATGTTGTGAGTGTAATTTGAAAATAGGAGAGAGAATGAGTGGAGGGAATAGTTAATTATAATGGTGTTGTGAGTATTAAAATAATGTAGGAAAGAGAATGAGTGGAAGAAATAGTAAATATTTCTTTGCCAAAAAAGAAAAGTAGAAGTTATTAACGTAACACCCAAAATAACAAAATGGGAAGCTACTATTGAGACGGAGGGAGTATATTAGATTTGGTTCACAAGGTTAATATAAAACAAGGTGGACGAGGTGTAGCTTTAAAGTCTTTTCTGAAAAGAACAGAATTGATTTTTGTGGCCATAAATTATTCATATCCATATTATAATGGCAAATCAATTCAGAACCCCATCCAATTAATTATTAAAATAGGCAAAACTTCTGTGATATCGTTTTATGGTGCAACTTTAGAAGTGTTATAATTTTAAAATGTATCCATTTTTAAAAGAGTGACATTTTAAAAATATAACATTTTCAGAGGAAAAATGTAACTTCAACGCATCATGAGACGGTCTTACTGCAGTTAAGGAAGCAGCATTGCTGGGCTTGTATCCTCAGTGTGGGGAGTTCGAATCTTGGCGAGGAAAGCAATGGGCAACCAATTGGTGTTGTAAGAGTGATGTAATTGCTCGGAGCAGTGGAAGAATTGGCCCAATTGGTGATGTAAGAGTGATGTAAATACCTTGTAGGAGGGCTCCCTTGGGGCTGCAGAGTATAAGGGTGATCGCCACCCCGTCGCGTAGAGACACGTCCCGCGATTTACCTCCACCAAGATATCTTGTGGGTAGACTGCAGTGGTCAGGGATTAGTCCGTGGCTTAACCCAGGTATCAAAAAAAAAAAAAAAAAAAAAGGAAACTACCTCATTAAAATACAGGTGATACAAGAATGATTTTTTTATATGTAGTGCTGATGTACTAAAAACTACAAAATTTGTTCAAAACACTATTTATCATTTTTGAAATAAGTCTCTTACTTTGGCACTAACCAAAAAAAGAAAGAAAAAATAGGATTGTTATTCTGGGATTGAGAGAGTAATAAAATTGAATGCACGGAAATTAAAAATATAGTATATATATATATATATATATATATATATATATATATATATATATATATATATATATATATATATATATATATATATATATATATATATATATATATATATATATATATATATATATATATATATATATATGTGTGTGTGTGTGTGTGTGTGTGTGTATGTGATATTATTAGCGTAGTAGATGTTGTAAATATGAAAAATAAAATAAGAGAAATTAAGTTAAAAAATAATAAGTAAGTTGTTGCTGTGAGTGACAAGTGAATTTCATTAAATATAAGAATGCTATCAATTTTTCGTTTTGGATAGTAATGTACTCTCTCCGTCTCATTTCTAAGGGTATGCAAGTAAAATCGAAAAAATTGAAATCCAAACCAAAATTGAAAAATCAAACCTAAAAATATTGAAATCGAGGTTACCATTAGCGTACGGTACTAATTGATTTTAAAGGAATTAAAGTTTTGGTTTCGAATTCGGTAGAGTGTTGAAGAACCGAACCGATACACTGGATCGAACCGATAAATCAAACGACGTCGTATAGCGTATATATATATACTAGCACATGCCCGTGTCCAAGGTCACGTAATTTTTTTTTTAATATTTTTTTTAAATTAAAAAAAATTAAGGTCAAAATGGGAAAGGGGCAAATGTATGAGGGCAAAATGGAAATTTCGCCGGATGGAACTGTTCAAAGAACTGTAGCTAGTGGAGCTCTAATTTATACTATAGATATATATATATATATCTTACTTTTCCTCTTTTTTATTTTTCTATTAGTTTAATTTTTGTCTTTTCATTATAAAGCCATACTTTTGACATAATTGATTTATATAATATGATCAAGATGTAAAGAAATGCAGAAAATCGAGTATGATTGTGTCAATATTGCATATTGATGCCGCAAGAAAAGTGCTTATTAATCTTCCTCCACGTGGCAGGACTGATCACCTGGCTCCTTGACCTGAAATCAGAACCCACGACTAGCCGGATGTGTCTCCGGCTTAGACCCTCGGCGTGAGAGTAAGTGTTTGATGATTGGAGAGCAAAATATGTATTGAATAATGAAATTCAGATAACAAAATTGCCGTTACCTTATAACCGTGGTAGTGATGAAGTATTTATAGTTGATGAGAGCGGTTATTTTTGGTGGGCTATATGAGCTCCGTGATTCTCGGGACAGTTACGTATCATGGGAACGTGTCCTGATATGGCTCCTGATTTGTAGGGAACCGGTTATGGAAAGAGTTACGCCCACGTCTTGTTTGATTAGGTCGACACTGGTTAAGTCGAGGTTGCATATTGAGATAGGTCGACCTGACCGACGGGTAGAGCTGGATCGTACCCGAATGAGAGCATGGATCGTATAGTCGGACCAAGCTAGGTCGGGATCTTAGAGATCGGACAATGAGCTTAGGTCGACTGATCCTGTTGCTGGGCCTTGGGCCTTATGATTATTGGGCCAGACTCATTAAGAATGCAAAGGCCACGGCAGCATATGATTGGGCTTTACTCGCTTGGCCCAACTCGACACTTTTGGTATGTTCAGTGGCCCCCAACTTTCGAGTTGACTTTGTCGACTAGGAAGTTAAGGAAATTTTGATGGAGATTGTTGTGACTCGCAGGTCACTACTCGTTCTGAAGTTTAGTCGACCTGAGATGACGTGGCAAAATCCTGGACGTTGGCGACGAACGGTCAGATCTGAAGGAGCGCCGTATTCTGCAATGATTACTATTTGGACGTTTGATAATCCGTCTTGGAAACTGTTTCCGCCATTAATTAGGAAAATAATTTCGAATTTTTCCTTTTCCTTTCCAATTTTGGAGAATACAAATAGGAGAATCCTTCTTCATTCACAACTTTTACCGTCTCTGAGCTCTGATTAACTCCGGCGAAAACAGCAAGGAAAACCACTGGTATAAGTTTGACCCTCGTCTGCTGCAATGCACTCGTTCCGACCTTAATCAAGGTATTCTTCTCTGCTTTCGCTTTAGGGTTTTGATTTTCTGTTTCGTACTTGATTCTGCCATGGCTAGGACCTTCAGTAGCGAGCCAGGAGCCTGGTATGGATACTGCACTGTTAATCGTATGGTGTGTAAGAATGTAAACGGTGAGTGGAGAGAGATGTCTCTGGATGAATGTGCCTCCATCTTGACAAGGTGGGGGCTGAATTTCAGTGAAATAGGGTTGCCTATTGGAGAGGATGTAGGTGATTTAGTAATTGACGAATCGAACACTGTCACGTTTCATCTTTTTCACGAATTGCTCGACCACATAGCTTGGTTTTACGTTAGGGATGTCAAAAAACCTTCGTTCCTTAGGAATAGGAAGAGTTTCCCGGGGGAGTCTAGGTCGCCCTTAGTTAGGTCCACTGAAATTGTTCAAAGGCCTGACTCCCCTGTTTCTCCTTCTTCTTGTACAGATATGGCTTCTCAAGGTGGAGCTTCTGCATCTACCTCTTCGGGTCCCAGAATTGTGGATGCGTTTGGGTCTTCTGTGGTGCCGGGTAAGAATGAGAGGGGCTACGTTCCTCACGGGCCGTTGCGTGGGAAAAAGAATTTGCCCTCTAGGTATAACATGATCTATGATTTCTGTGAGGTGAGTAAGGAAGATTATAGAGTGACCATCTGTAGCAAGAAGGATTTCATGGCTAAATTTAGGTCGACCTTTACCAAGGATGCCACTAGGGTAGCTTTCTTCTATGGCCAATTTGTGGCTGGCTTCAGGTTGCCCCTTGACCCCTTTATTAACGAGTTCTTGGAGTGTGCTAATGCCTTACCCCTTCAGTTGGGAGCCAACACATGTAGGGTCTTAGTATGCTTTGCCATGGTGTGTAGGTTTTTAGGATACGAACCCTGTATGAGGGTGTTCAAGGAATTCTTTTGTATTAAGTATAGTGGAGAGGACCTGAGTGTCAGTACCCCCTCTAAACCCAATTCTCGCAAGCTTTTCACGAACCTTCCCAGCAAAGCAAGCGGGTGGAACTCCCATGTGGTGGTAGTAGAGAGCAGATTAGGATGGGAATTTCCCTTGCCAACCGCTGATACAGAGCCCATAGATGAGAGGGACTATTGGGAGCCAGTCTGGCATTTTGATTTATACCAGAAGTTGTGTAGATTAGCTGATAAGGGGCCCATAAGTTGGGAGTCTTTGGGTACCACCAAGTATAACTATATCCAGGCCGGGATGATGGCTGGAGAGGGAGAGGTGCAGCCTCTGGTGCCCGTTGGTAGGGGCACTATTTATCCTGATTGGGTTACCCACGCCTTGGGCAAATTTGAGGATAAATGCCAACTATGCAAGCGGACTGCAAATTATTGCAAAGACAACGGGGAGCATGTTGGTGGTAATGTGAGCACCCCAACCCGGGACCTAACACGTGTCCCGAGCTAAGGGAGGTCAAACTAAGAAAATCCATCTAAATTTTTAAAACATTTATTTTGCCTTTAAAAGAAAACCACTTTTCAAACTTCCAATAAAATCAATTGGAAATATCTCTACTTGGAGGAAATCCAACCACAACTTTTAATAAACCGAAATCTGATCAATTACATTGGAAACCCTAATTAACCTTGTTTAACAAAAGAGTTTTCCATACAAATTACAAAATAAGACTACTTAATAAATACTCCTAACAACCAACTCCTATACTTAACTTGTCAAGCCCCAAAGCAAAAGTCCACAATGAAATCCCCGGCCTCACTGGTTCGGGTCACCTTGTCTCGGAATCTAAAACAAGAAAGGGAGCAGGGGTGAGAATAAATCTCAATGAGCTATTATGAATGCAAAGCAAGATGCCATACAAGATGCAACACGTAGCATGGTAACACTTAACACATTATGAAAGCGGTAAACACCTTACGTTACCTCATTTTACCTTTTCACGTCTGAACAATAAGTCGTACAACGTGGGAGTAAAACTCCACTCTTTGGTGAATTGCCTCCAAAGACATTCACCTCTTATAGGCCTCATTCCCAGAGATCCATATAAGAAAGGATACCTATATTAGTGTATCCAAAAATAACATCTTCCCTCCGTACAACGATCGCAACAGTCTGTAAAGGCTTCTTCGTACGCTCAATACGATCGTTAGCACAGCCCCACTCCGTGGCCACAGAGGGGGAAGGGTCACCGGTATGATGAACTTTCAATCAATTATAGAACAAATCAATAATTGATTGACTTCCATCATACCCACCCGAACATTCAAGCACATACCAGATACTTGAATTATAATCCACAAAAGGGATAAACATATAGTAACATGGTAAAATATACTCACGTTACAACCATACTATAGTGCAACAGTTCATGTAATACACTATGCATAATACCATTAACGAATTTAAATTCAAGTAAGGTATCCATATAACCACATAATCCACATCGATACAATATAACAATACCAAATAATCCACAAAGGGGATAACCATACAACCACATAGTAAACATATCCACACATTAGGAATCATAACAACGTATCAAATATTCCACACTTGGGAAGCCACATAACACTTGCCAAATAATCCACAAGGGAATAATTAACATAACAACAAGTCACATACGATTCATACGAAGTCATCACACAACCTCGGAAAATCTTAATAATAGTTCATGACCTACTTCCCAAGTTCTAACCACATTGGTGAAGTACGCAACAATCTTAATACCCAATTTCCGGACAATGTTATGTATTACAAGGTCTCTATAAGAATTCCTGTTAAATTTATCAAATGGAATTACATTTATTTAAGTGGTCAGAGGCTCCACTTTAATCTAGGTTGAAAGGAATTGATTCACATCCGAATTGGACTAGGTTCTATTAACTTGTAATGGTTAGGAATCATTCCCCGAGGTTTTTAGTAAAAATCAGCAAAAGAGGAGAAACTGGGGAGGACTGGTGACATGGGCGACCGCCCATGTCACTTGGGCGACCGCCCAAAGAAGTTTACAAAGGGAGCCAGTTTCTGCCGCCTTGGGCGGCCGCTCAGCCCCCATGGGCGACCGCCCATGGCCCTTATTCAGCATTTTCGAATTTCCAATCCTTCTTACATAGTTTATTCCTTCTTTAATTTTCCTTAATCTCATGAACACTAAAAGGATTGTTTAACCTTACATACTTCAACTTAAATCATCCAAATTCAAGATCATATAGATTTAGATTATTTACCACCTAAATCTCACCCATTTCATTTTCTCAATTCAAGCTAACATCTTCTAACCTAACTTCACCCATTTCATAAATCAATTCAAGCTAAGATCTCCTAATCTATCTTCACCCATTTCATAAATCAATTCAAGCTAATATCTCCTAATCTATCTTCACCCATTCCATTCAATCCAAATCAATTCCTAAGAACAAGAGTATCCTTCTTTTGCCATTTACCAATCTCCCAACTTCGAATAGGCTTCCAAAACATTTACAAAATTATCATCACAACAAGAACAACAAATAGAGTTCATGAACATTCATAAGAAGGGAAATCATAACAACTCACCTTAGGGTTTCAATATGGAAGGTTGATCTTTCTCACTTGATGGACTCTCCTAGATGATCCATCTTCAAAACTACCCTTGGACTTGAAAATGGTGGAAGAATAGCTTGGCTTCAAAGCTTGGGTTGAGAGCTTCCACTAGGGTTCTCCCATGAAGAATGATAAGAAAGAAAGATGAAGAAGAGTGAGGGAGGAGGTAAGAGGGAGTAGGGGAAAAGTGAGGAGAGTGATTGAGGGGGGGGGGCGGATGGAGGGAGTATGGGGGAGAGGAGAGGGGACACTTGGGGGAAATTGGAATGAAGAGGGAATTGGCCCCCCTCTTCTAAAGGCTTCCAACAATTAAATTAACCTTTACCCAAATAATTCATCCTACTCAATTAACCTCCTTGCACTATTTATCTTATTTCCATTTTTATTATTTCTTCCAGGTTCTTAATTAATGTCTAATAAATTCATAAAAGATTCTAAATTTATTTCTCACCCAAGTTATCTTAAATTAAGAATTTAAAGACATAATTGAACACATAAAATAAATATAAATATTAAAAGCATTTAATATAATATTAAAAATTGATGCCTAGGGTTGGGGTCGTTACAGGTAAGATCTTATTCTGTAATTCCTTACTCGACCTTAATCTGTTAACTTGTTGAACTGATAGCTTGCATGTGTAACTCTCATTTTGCATATCATCCTATTTTGAATTGTCCGCTTATCTCTTAGCTCGTCAATTGTTAACTCGCACATAAGGCAGTTAGCTCGTACATAATTTGCTCGTACATAGAACTCCTGCTCGTATGTAGAACATTCATATGTCGAGCTAATACTCTGCTATTTTGGCTTTGTTACAGTTTTGACCCCAGAACAAGAAGCAAACATGGGTCGCATTATCGTTGTGTCTGATAGAAAGAAAGCTAAGAAAGCCCATGGGGCGGCCAATGCTCGAGCCAACAGGGAGAGAGAAGCTGCTGTGAGGACTAACCTATTGTCCAAAGACAATGTTGGGATGGTTCCCATGGAGGAAATTGTATCAGAAGACCCTTTAGAGAGTGGGACCCAGTCGAAAGTGAATACCGATGGGGGTAATGGATCCACTAGGTCGATCAGAGCAAGCCCGAGCTCCGACCTAGTCTTTGATGCTAATGATGCGACTTCGGGGGCCGAGGTGACTGGAGCTAGTCCTCTGAATGTTGTTAATGTTGAGGATGATGACATGGAGGAGGACGATGATGACCGCCCTTTGAGTACAAAGAAAAGGTCGCGATCTGAGAAAGGAAAAGCTGTCTCCTCAAGCCAACTTCCTCCCCCAATACCCTCTCCGAGGAGCCAAGAATCCATTGAAGCTCGGATGCAGAGGCTTAGTGATGTTCCCCCTCTGGTTGGGGTTAATAGTATGACTCGCCGTTATCCCGAGGTGACTCTTGGCCAAGTCGTGGTGAGGAGGGCCATAGATGTGGACCTCTTGGCCCATTTCGCTGATAAGGGGATGACCCCTGAGGAATTCTCAGCTCGAACTGGACTGGTGCACAGCGAGGTAATCTTTAACTTTCCCTTTTCGCTTAGTCGCTTGTTCTTTTAGTCGGCCAATTTAAGTTCCGTGCCTTTGTCGAGCTAACCCTTCAATGATTTTCTTCACTGCAATCCCTCACCATGACAGAACAGGCCAAGAGTTCTTGGAGGGCCTCTATCGAGAGAGAGAGAAGATTGCAATGAATCAGCTCTCAAAGAAATCTCAGGAGTTGTCGGAGCTGCGAGAGAAATACAATGACCTCGACAATTCCTTTGATGCTCAGGAGATGGTGAAGAAGAAAACTCTGGAAGACAAAAACAAAGCCTTGGAGGACTTAAAGGCTGCAGAGACCAGGCTTGGGGAGGAGAAGGCAGAGAGAGAGAAAGAGCGTCTGGCTCATGAGGCGACCAGGAAGGAGCTCGCCACTGTCTCCCAAATCCTTAAGGAGAGGGACTCCTCCTTGGCTGAGCTTAATGAAGCACACAATGCAGCTCGGGCTAAGTGGAAGGAGGACCTTCAAGCCGCTGCCAAGAAGGCCGCTGAGGATGCCGTTGCGGAGTTTAAAGATGGAGATGAATACCACGACACCATTGTGGACAAGGCAAAGGGCTTCTTGGATCTGGGCAAGCGCCATATGGCTCGCAGGGCTCTAGTCGACCCAGACTCCGACATCTCCTTGGAGCAACTAGCTCGCTGGGCCTCTGCTCCCCAATATGACATGGTTGCTCGTGGAGGTCACTCGGTCGTGCCCTACTCTGAAAATGACTTGGCCTTCATTGCCCAAGAAGACAAAGAAGATGGTAACGAGCCGTGGGAACCTCCAGTCTTAGCCCCCAGGACCTTTGATGTTGCTTTACAGGAGATCGAAGATGCTGAAGCCATGGAGGAAGATGAAGAACCCGAGCAGCGGGTCTATTCAGAGTCGGGTAAACCTTTGGGCCCCCAGCAACGAGAAGGAGATGGAGAGGGTCAAGCTTCCGTTGATGATCAGGCCGATGTTGGTCAAGACTCTTAGCTTTATTGTGAATGGTGTTGTAATGAACAAGCTTCAAACAATTTTCGTTTTTTGTCTTGTAACCACTTGAATGCCTTGGCCCAGTTTTTTGGGAGGCACTAAACTTCATAACTTCTATTTTGCACAAGTCTTGGTCTGCCTTTGGAAGACTGATTTATAATCGTAGCTGACTTTATATCTTGGAGTACTGTATGCTTTTAATTTCAGCAT
Organism: Adenophora triphylla var. japonica; assembly: GCA_022495995.1. NCBI lineage: Eukaryota > Viridiplantae > Streptophyta > Magnoliopsida > Asterales > Campanulaceae > Adenophora > Adenophora triphylla. The sequence goes on along the minus strand of JAFEMH010000972.1, from coordinate 456,260 downwards.
GTGTGTGTCTAGCTAGATGAAATAGGACAAATAAGTTACCTTAGGTCGACCTTGCAAACGAGATTGACTTAGAGTCGAATCTGTTTAGGAAATTAAAGTTGACCAAGGGTCAAGCTTATTAGAACGAAGTCGACCTAAGGTCAGACTTGTTAATAGTATACAACTGATTAAGAATCGAACTGATTAGAATGAGGTTGACTAAAAGTCGAGCTTATTAGGACGAAGTCGACTAAGAGTCAAACTTGGTTACAGAAGAAAAACCGATTAAGAATCGAGTTTATTAAAACGAAGTTGACTAAGAGTCGAGCTCGTTGAACTAAGTCGACTGAAAGTCGGACTTGTTAAAGGAGCAGAGCTGATTAAGAATCGAGCTTGCTAAAACGGAGCTGACTAAGAGTCGAGCTCGTTGAACTAAGTCGACTGAGAGTCGGACTTGTTAAAGGAACAAAGCTGATTAAGAATCGAGCTTGTTAAAACGAAGCTGACTAAGAGTCGAGCTTGTTGAAGTTAGTGTACAATGTTTGGTCAAATAGAACTGCGATTTTTATTGAAGTAGGAAAATGCTTACATCAATGGGAAGCTAGAACTATGACAAATTCGAATTTGGGACTTCATTAACTTTGAACTGAACTAAGGACCTGAACTAGAAATAGTATTTGATGAGGTGAGTAGCGTGCCATGGGTGCTTCAGTTCTTCACCATCAGGATGAGCTATCATGTAAGTCCCCTCTTTAATGACTCGAGTAACTATGTAAGGACCTTCCCAGTTAGGAGATAGCTTATTCTGCTGGGTCCTTCTCCCTGTTGCCTCGATCTTCCTCAACACATGATCTCCTACTTGGAATGATCTGGCTTTCGCTTTCTTATCGTGGTAACTTTTAGTCCGTTGCTTGTAGTTAACCATTCGAAGGTAAGCCGTGTCTCGCTTCTCATCGATCAGATCCAGGTCGATCAATCTGTTGATATCATTCTGTTCTTGATTAAAGAAAGTTACTCTAGCAGTTGGAAATCTCAACTCAGCTGGAGCCATGGCCTCTGACCCGTATGCTAGAGCGAATGGGGTTTCCCCCGTAGGCCCCCGAGTGGTTGTGCGAACTGCCCAAAGAGCAAGGGAAAGTTCGTCCTACCAGTTGTTACGTCGACCTACTAGGCCCGTCTTGAGTGAGGATAGTACTAGCTTGTTCGCTGCTTCAGCTTGCCCATTTCCTTGAGGATAGGCAACAGAAGATTGCCAATGTTTGATCCCTACTCGATTCATTTCTGCTTCAAAGGCTCGTGAGAACTGTAGGCCATTGTCTGATACTATAGCTCTAGGAAATCCAAATCGACACCAGATGAAGTCATGGATGAAATTTATGGCATTTTCCTCTGTGATGCGAGCTAGCGGCTTTGCTTCAACCCACTTGGTAAAATAGTCAATTGCGACGATCACATACTTGCAATTTCCCCGGGCGGGAGGGAAGGGTCCAATCAAGTCGACGCCCCACATATCGAATGGCCAAGCAGCGATCACAGGAGTCTGTTCCGTTGTAGGCATATGAGGTAGGTTGGCAAACCTTTGGCATTGATCACATTGCTGAACAAAGTCATGCGTGTCGGCTCTCATGTGCGGCCAGTAATACCCCAAAGTGATTAACTTGTCAGCTAGAGTCCTGGCCCCCGGGTGTCCACCACAAATCCCACTGTGTACTTCATGCATTAACTGAGTGATCTCTTGAGGGTGGATGCATTTCAACAAAGGCCTAGTGTATGATCTTCTGAACAGCATGCCTCCTTGGATAACATATCTCGGAGCTTTCTTTTTAACAGCCCGAGCTTTCTTCTCGTCTTCGGGGAGGTCGCCACTTTCCAGGTATGCCTTCATTTCTTCGATCCAACACTTGTTATTTGAAGTGTTTTCCACACATTGAATCTGAACCCTTTCATAAGCTGGGCTCTCAAGGTAGGAGATAGGCTCTTCATGTGGCTCATCTGAAGTGGCTAGTTTTGAGAGTAGGTCGGCTAGCTCGTTGTCCTCTCGACCAATCCTCTGAATTCCCCAAAACTCCAAATCCTTTGTCAACTTCCTCACCAGGTCGTGGTATTTGACTAGAGTGGAGTTCAGTACTTCATACTCGCCTCTGACCTGGTTGACTATTAGCTGGGAATCACAGTATGCCATGATTTTAGTCGCTCCAAAGCACTTGGCGTACTCGATGGCTGCTACTAGGGCTTCATATTCCGCCTGGTTGTTGGAGGCATCAAATTTGAACCTCAATGACTCCTCATATACTGTCCCAGACTCAGGCTCGATCAGAACAATCCCGGCTCCACTGACACTCTTTGTGGCTGACCCATCCGAGTAGACCTTCCAGCAATCGTCGGGTAGAGGAGTGGCGAGCTGGGACTCTTGCTCTTTTTCTTTAGCTTTATCTTTTTGGGCTCGCATCTCTCTGTCCTCCTTGGTGAACGTAAGCTCGACCAAGAAATATGCTAGGGCTTGAGCCTTTAACACCTTTCGAGGTCGATACTCGATGTCGAATTCCGTGAGGGCAATTGACCAATTGAGTAAGCGACCTGAACTTTCTGGCTTATGAAGAGTTTTCCTCAAGGGTGCATTCGTGAGCACCACGATGGGGTGAGCCAGGAAGTAAGCTCGCAGCTTCCTTGAAGCCATGACTAAGGCATATGCTACCTTCTCAGCATTGTAATATCTGTCCTCCACATCTGATAGGGGCTTGCTAACATAGTAAACTGGCTTTTGAAGCCCTTCTTCCTCTCGAATCAAAACTGCTGTCACTGCTTTGTCTCCCACAGACAGGTACTCGAATAAAGTTTCTCCAGTGGTCGGGCTACTCAGAAGAGGTGGAGTAGCGAGATAATCTTTGAGTTGTTGGAACGACGAATGACATTCGGCCGTCCACTCAAAATTTTTCATCCCTCTCAAAGCCTTGAAGAAGGGGAGAGACCTTTCCGCTGACTTAGATATGAAACGACCCAGGGCTGCAACTCTGCCATTAAGTCGCTGCATCTCCTTGACACTGGTGGGCTCCTGCATGTCGACTAGAGCCTTGATCTTCTCCGGGTTAGCTTCTATACCTCGTTGGGACACCATAAATCCAAGGAACTTGCCAGCTGCTACTCCAAAGACACACTTGCTAGGGTTGAGCTTCATGTCGTTTGCTCTCAAGTTGGCGAACGTTTCCTTTAGGTCGACCACGTGACGTCCGGTCTTTGTTTTGATGACCATATCGTCGACGTAGGCCTCCATGTTTCGGCCAATTTGTGAGGCAAAGACCTTGTTGACCATGCGTTGATAGGTCGCCCCTGCATTCTTCAATCCAAACGGCATCATAGTGTAGTAATAGATACCACCCACTGCTTGGAAGGCTGTCTTCACTATGTCATCCTCGTGCATCTTGATCTGGTGGTAACCTGAGTAGGCATCAAGAAAACTGAGGGTGGAGTGGCCAGCAATGGAATCGACGAGCTTGTCAATTCTAGGGAGAGGATAGCTATCCTTTGGGCAGGCAAGGTTGAGATTGGTGAAGTCGACGCACATTCTCCACTTTCCATTCAACTTCTTTACCATGACTACGTTGGCTAACCAGGTTGTATGCATAGCCTCCTTGATTATACCTGCACTCAACAATTTTTGTACCTCGAGTTTGATGGCCTCCTCTTTGTCACGAGCGAAGTTCCTTAGTTTATGGGGCCTTGGCTTAATGGTCGGGCTGACTTCCAGCCTGTGGACCGCGACCTCCTCTTTGATCCCTTTCATGTCCTCAACTCGCCATGCAAAGACATCACTGCTTTCTTTAAGCAACTCGACAATCTCTAACCTTTCTTCAGGTGACAGCTGTTTCCCTATCTGAATTTTTTGCTCGGGGTAGGAAGGGTTGGTGATTACTGGTTCCAATTCGTCCACAGGTTCTAGCTTTGGACCATCTCTGAATTGCAGGGTCTCAATGATGATCTCTCTGACCCTCTTCCTTTCCTCGGCCCCCAAGTGTGGAGCTTCCTCAGCTATCATGTCATCTAACTTGTTAGCGATCTCATCGGTGGTGGCCCCCGAGTTATTGTCGACCTGGAGGCATAGGTTGCCTATGATGACTTGGTCGACCATAACTACATCTGGATCGACCGTTGTGGCTTCGGAGTGACGTGTCGACTCAACCATGACCTCGTCGTTTGAGTGATAGGTCGACTCCTCCACATTGGTGATCATTGACAGTCGAGTGGTTTTGGTGACTGACTGGGACAGCTTTAAGTATCATTCCGCCGTTTTAATTTCCAGCTCTCTCTTCTTTCTTTCTCGTACGACATAATCTAGATATGCTCGAGCTGTGCCTTGTACACAGCCGACTCCAGCTGGTGTGGGGAATTTAGCTCGCTGGTGGGGAATCGAGGCCACCATTCCAAGTGCGACCTGACCAGAAATACCAAGGATAGCACCATAGTCACTGTTTACATCTATTACAATAAATTTTACCTTTGATACGACCCTGTAAGGGTGCTGGCCCAGGTCGACATCTAGCTCAATCTGCCCCTTAGCGTCGACTCGATGATTGGTGAAGCCCTCTAACCTGCCATCGTATCTTTCAAGCTGCTCATTGGAGAGACCCATTTCCTGGAATGTCTTATAAAATAGAATATCCTTGCAGGCCCCCGTGTCGACTAGGAGTCTGCTCGTCGTACATCCATCAATGAGTCCTGGGATGACAAGAACTTGCTCCCTAGCACCATATTAGTTGCCAGCTCGTGGGGGTAAAAGCTGATTACCTCATCCCTGACATCTCTCCTTGGAGGCACATGTGGGGCTTTGTTGAGCTGAAAGATTTTATGCTTGATGGCTGTGTTACTGGCTTGCTCTGTGATGACCCCCAAGTTCAATCTGGGTTGCCTTGGTCCCTGATGTCCACCTGCCGGCTGCTCGCCTCCTCCAGCTTGAGGCCTTTTCACATATGCATCGAGCCTTCCCTGGTCGACCATTCTCTGGATAATACGCTTCAAGCCTAAGCAATCCTCTGTGAGATGACCCGTATCCTTGTGATATTCACAAAACTTGGTATTGTCCCTCCTGAACTTATTGGCCGGGTTCATTGGGGCAGGTGGGGCCAGCTCGACCGCATTCATAATCTCCGTTCGACTCACCGTTAGGGGAGTGAAAGCCTCAGGCACCTTTTCCGTCGCTCTGGTCCTGTTCTTACCATTCTTGTTGTTTCCCCCATTCTTGGCTGAGTCCTTCTTGTCATCAGCGACCTCAGTCTTGGGGCCTTTTCCATTCTTCTTTTCTTTCCTCTCCTCGGCTAGTGCCACATTGTAAGCCTTCTCGAACAACTCCTGTCGAGTAGTGACTGTACGGACTGTCAGCTCGTAATCCATGTCTGTCGAGGAAATGCCATTTCGGAAGCAATTGATCACTTCCCTGTCAGTGAGATCCTCCTCAATCTTGTCAGCCATTTCTTTAAAATTGGTGTAGTAGCTCATGGAGCTTTCGTTTTTCCCTTGCACCAAGTTGTTTAGGTCGGTGACAGTCACTTTTCGAGCTCCAGCAGTTGAGAAGCGATCTAGGAATTTTGTCCTCAAACACATCCAGGTGAAGATGCTACCAGCTGCCAAACCATTGAACCATGTTAGGGCTGCCCCCGTGAGTGTGCTTATGAGGGCTTTGCACATATTGTCGTCCTCATTGGCGACAAAGCACATTGTGGCTTCCGGAGTCTTTGCACATGGCTTTTTGCATTGGTTGCCCTGAGTACTTCTCTAGGAGGGCAATACGAAACTAGCGGAGGTCGATTTGTCAATCAAATCCTTGGATAAGGGTCGAAGAGCAAAGTCAATTCGTTCGACCTTTCCGGTATCATTTTTCTTTTCAGCCTCCCATTGCTCAAACTTCCTTTTCCATAGCAGCCACTCCCTAGCATCAGGTCTGTCTTCTCCAGTAGGGGGGACAGCATTCGACCTTTGACCCTCACTCCTGGGGGGAGTTACTTGCCTGCTTCTCCTATCTCTGTGAGAAGGTGACTTCACTGAGCGAACTGGTGACCTGTGCCTATCATCTCTCAGTGGCGACCTGCGCCTTTCATCTCTGGGTGGTGACCTGCACCTATCATCTCTGGGTGGCGACCTGCGCCTTCCCTCTCTTATAGGTGATATGTGCCCATTCCTGTCCCTATGAGACTGCGACCTCCGCGTCCTGGCAGGCGATCCACGTCGGCTTCTGTTGGCCTCTAACTGCGTCCTCAAGTCTGACTGTGCCTCTTGCTCCCTGTTCCTAGTGAGACTAGCCCTTAGGTCGTCACTGGGAACATGAATGGGTGATTGAGGCCGCACCACCATCCTTTGATCAACATTCTGACCCACAGTTTCGTTTGGTCTAGTACTTCTGGCACGCTCCCTATTAGAAACTTGAGATGGGGCCACTCTCTCAGACCTTCTATCCACTTGTTTCGCCTCCTCCATTGCCAATAACTCAGCCATAATCTGAGCTCGCTCCATCAGCATTTCCTTTCTACTCAGTGGGTTGGATAAGGGACCTGCCCTATTTCCAATATTTATCTGTCCAGTTGGACGTTTTGGAGGAGGTGGAGCTCCTTGTCCCTCCATAGGTCGCTTCTCTCTCCTTGCGTCTGGCAATCCCCTGCCGTCAGCCATACTGTTAGATCGCGTGGCTCTAGCGTGCTGACGCGTCGGAGGGGGTGGAGGCAAATTTGCGTTTCCAGCATTGGTGTTGAGATTCCCAGCGTTTGCATTGGTGTTATCGTTTCCTTCTTCATGCCCGAGTGAGGCCTCAGATACATGTCCATCCGAAGTCACCATTGTTGCAGGTTGAGAAAACTTTCGAGGTCAAGCTTATGCAAGTTTCCCGGCAATGGAACCAAACTGATGCCGCAAGAAAAGTGCTTATCAATCTTCCCCCATGTGGCAGGACTGATCACCTGGCTCCTTGACCTGAAATCAGAACCCACGACTAGCCGGATGTGTCTCCGGCTTAGACCCTCGGGCGTGAGAGTAAGTGTTTGATGATTGGAGAGCAAAATATGTATTGAATAATGAAATTCAGATAACAAAATTGCCGTTACCTTATAACCGTGGTAGTGATGAAGTATTTATAGTTGATGAGAGCGGTTATTTTTTGTGGGCTACATGAGCTCCGTGATTCTCGGGACAGTTACATATCATGGGAACGTGTCCTGATATGGCTCCTGATTTGTAGGGAACCGGTTATGGAAAGAGTTACGCCCACGTCTTGTTTGATTAGGTCGATACTGGTTAGGTCGAGGTTGCCTATTGAGATAGGTCGACCTGACCGACGGGTAGAGCTGTCGTACCCGAATAAGAGCATGGATCGTATAGTCGGACCAAGCTAGGTCGGGATCTTAGAGATCGGACAATGAGCTTAGGTCGACTGATCCTGTTGCTGGGCCTTGGGCCTTATGATTATTGGGCCAGACTCATTAAGAATGCAAAGGCCACGGCAGCATATGATTGGGCTTTACTCGCTTGGCCCAACTCGACACTTTTGGTATGTTCACATATATTTGTTGATGTATATATTTTTAATAAAGTATGATAAAGGAAAATTGTTGTATTTTGAATTGATTAACTTTTTTTGTTAGATTTGTGAGCTCAAGTGAGACCATTTTATTTTCCCATTTGAGGCCTGACAAAAGGAACCGAAATAATTACAAAACTGGTCAATTTCGAAATCGAAAACCGATAGAATCGAAACATTTGAGACCGATTCGTTATGTATCATTATTTTAAAAATTGAAGATATAATGTTCGGTTCCGGTATTACCCTAATCCTGAACCGTCCCATACCATGCTCACCCCAACTCATTTCACTTGATATCAAAAATTTTGACACAAGATTTAAGGAAAATTAAAAGAGAGAATTAATTTAAGGAGTTATTGTATCTGAATTAATTTAAGGTGGTGCCGCCAGCAGCATGGCTACTGCTTCTAGTGATGGGCCGGTTGTTCATCTATGGAGCAAGGTGTGGCTCAATTGGGAGGAGGACACTACTAGGTTTAACCATTCTGTGTTTTTCAGCAAACCATCCCTTCCTTGAACCCACCATGTGCGAAGCAAATGTCCTTGATTTTAATAGGGGTATACTATAGCTTTTTTTCCTTCATACAATAAATTAGTGGGTAGTCCGTGCTCCGCACGAGAAATTTATTTGCCATTTTTTTGTATTTTGCTTATAATTTTATGTTTTTATTTGATAAAGTAGCATATCATTTTTTGGGTGATTTAAATCTATTTTATATCAATCAAAATATTTACATTTATAAATTCAGGAGAATTTTTTTATTGTAACTTTTGTTGTATATAGTTTTTACTTATTATGACAATTGAAATTTGAATAATAACAATGAATTATTGTTGTTGTTGTTGTTAGTTAACTTCTAATTTTATAGATGATTGAATTAATAATATTAGATATCTTTGATATTAATGATTTTATACTACATACATACACATATTATGATTAGTAAATATAATTAGCAGAAATCATTATTTACATTTAATGTATTAGTAGAATAATATTTTTATTATGTTTTAAAAAATATTTTTTCTAGTTATGGTTAACTAATATAGTAATCATCATCTTAAATAGAAAGTTATATGAGAATATTAATCTAATATAGTAAGTTTAACATCTAATATTTATCAAATATGGAGTATATTAGTAACTAATATTGAAGCATTATCTAAGATATTCTAATATATTAAAAATTAATACTTCTAATTATATTTTACTATAATGATATCTACTTCTTAAATAGTAAGTTTAAGAGTCACCATATATATTAATTGTTATATTTAACTAATAATATTAATTTATATTAAACTAAATGATAATATTTACTAATAATAGTTATTGTTATGATTAACAAATACTATTAATAATAATAGTTAACATATATAGTCACTAATATAATTAACTAATAATAGTACTAATAGTAATAGTTAATCTATATGGTAACTATTATAATTAACTAATAATAGTAATAGTGATAGTTAACTTATATAGTAGTTATTATGATTAACTAATACTATTAATAGTAATGTTAACATATATATATTAACTATTATGATTAATTAATACTATTAATAGTAATAGTTAGCATATATAATAATTATTATAATTAACTAATACAATTAATATTATTAGTTAACTAAGATAATAACTATTATAGTTAACTAATACTATTAATAGTAATAGTTAACTATAATAGTTATTATATAAGCTAACTAATACTATTAATAGTAATAGTTAACATATATAGTAACTATTATAGTTAACTAATACAATTAATAGTATAAGTAAACTTATATAATAACTATTATAGTTAACAAATACTATTAGTAGTAATAGTTAACCTATATAATAACTATTATTATTGATTAATAGTATTAGCTAATAAGGAGAATATAAAAAGTCATATAAATTTTGAGATAGTGATGAGGTGGCTTCTCCGTAATCAAGCTTCTATCAAAATATTTTCACATGGCAAATCCATAGGCATTCTCACTAACTTTAACATATATATATATATATATATATTTGTCCTAACAACCATATTAATTAGTCCTAAATTGGGGGTCCTAATCATCCCTTCCTTGAAGCTACCCACCATGTGCGAAGCAAATGTCCTTGATTTTAATAGGGGTATATTATAACGTTTTTTTCTTTTTATTTTCTGCATACAATAATTGTTCTAACAACCATATTAGATCAAAGTTAACTTTCGTGACGCCTGAGAGATGATGTAATTGTATACATCATATTCGGGCCGGTACAGTTATATATTTCCATTTCATGTGTGTCTTGGAAAATATAGAAACTTAAGAAAAAAAAAACAAGTGCAAGAGTAGGGCACGCCTTAGCTCATCAGGTGAAAGCCTCTTTCCATTTCATGTTTAATTACTTTCATTTTTTTGTAAATTAAGATTCAGTTATGGTATGTTTCAAATCTTCCATTTTCACTTCTTTCTTCTGAGTTACTCTCTCTCTCTCTCACCCTCCCTCACAAAATGAATGACCAAAAAATTTCAAATTTACGGGCAAAGAACTTTTTTCCAACTAATATTTCTTGTTCTTTTGCAGGTGTTCTCAGGAGAAATGGCTGAAGACAATCATAGTCCGATTGATTGGTCAGAGGACAAGAAGTTTAATGAAATGATAGATTCCATTATTGATCAAATCCGCAAGTTTGAAGACAAAATCCATCCAAAAACTAGCATCTACAAGGTTCCTTCCAAGTTAGCAGTTAGAGATGTTAATATCCCACACTTTGTGTCAATTGGCCCTATTCATGCAGGTGGCGCTGACCTTCTAGCCATGGAGGAAACCAAACTATGGTACTCCATGTTCTTCTTTTATAGATCGGAGCAACCTGCTGGATTCGTGCAAGAATGTGGTGAAGCCATTGTAAATCTTCAAACACTGGCTCGGGAATATTATGCCCACGATCTTGAGAAGTTCGACAAATACAAGCTAATGAAGATCTTGCTAGTAGACGGTTGTTTTCTCCTTGAACTCTTTTTGAGGCATTCAAATGAGAGAGAATACACTTTCTTGAAGGAAAAAGAGAAAATTGACAAGTACACGGAGATCAAGACGATTAGTGATGATCTTATATTGGGCAACCCATGGATGCACAGTGCCGTGTGCCAGGACTTGGCCTTGTTAGAGAACCAGATCCCGCTCGAGGTTTTGGAGACTTTGTTGTCAAAAGTTAAACCTTATCTTAAGTCTAGCAATGGTGTCCAGGACTACACTCTCCGCTTCTTCAGCTCGGATTTGAATGCTTGTAAGGAAACTTCTATTGGTATGGACGGGGAAAATCCAAGGCCAAGTGAAGAACCAAGGCATATTCTTGAATTGCTTCACAAGGGCTTGCTTCCGAAGAGGACGCTTCAAAATGGCGAGAAAAAGTACGGGCTGATGTACGGTGCAACCAAGCTACTAGAGTCTGGAGTCAATATTAAAAAGTTTGACTTGTCAAATGAGAACAAGCTACTAGATTCTGGAGTCAATATTAAAAAGTTTGACTTGTCAAATGAGAACGATAAATTCAACGGCAATCTACTCGAGATTGAGTTTGACGATAGTAAAGGAATCTTGAAAGTTCCCGAATTTTGGATCGGTGGAACAACGAGTTTGATGACAAAAAACCTAGTCGCTTTCGAGCAATGCAGCTTCGGTAGGTCCCAATCGCACCACGTCACAGCCTATGTTATGTTCATGAAAAGCCTGATAACTACCGAGCAAGACGTTAAGATTCTCAAGCGTAAAGGAATCATCAAAACGCACCCGGGAAGCAACTCTATTGAGAATGTTATGGAGTTCTTTAATGATTGCTCCGAGGGAGTAGCCCTTAAGGACTTTTATTTCTCTAATGTTTGCGAAAAAGTCGAAGTATACAGCAAAAACTGGATGCATTTTCACAGTTATGTGACTTGTTTACAGAGCCGGAGACGGAAGTATGGGGCTATATTAGCTGGACGATATTGCCCGGACGCCTGCATGACAATCGCCTTCTTTGCCGCCACCATGCTCCTCCTCCTTACCTGTTTACAAACATTTTATACAGTCTATCCTTATTACCGTAAGTAGTTTATAGAAGATTAATTAATGTCTTCTATTTATTTACTTTTTGTTTTTCATTTGTCTTGATTTTCTTTGTGTCAATATTCATGTTGTCTTAGTTCATCCTTGTTATGAATTTTTGTCTCTTGAAGTTTTGTGGTTTTCTTTTGATGTAAGACTTTATTTCCCTTTCTTTATTTTTATGTATTAATAGATTCTATAGATCTTGAGAAAATGGGTTGATTCTGCTAATTTTTTATTTTTGTGATGTTGCACTTAATGGCTTGTGGTATTTCCATTTAACCTAACTTCATCCCTCAAATATTTTAGATACTTAGTTATTGTTTGGGGTAGAAATTTTTATACAAACGTGAACTTAGTCTCACGTCGGAGGGTCTTCGCCGGAGAAGCCTCGGCTTAGTTTACGTGTTTTTATCTCTTTTCTTTTCAGGCTATTCAATCGCCGAAATACAACCGACCACTGAATTTAGGCTGATTCGATCTTTTTGGCAGCATCAAATATCTATAGCAATGTTTTGATTTTTATTAATAGAATAATTAAACTAACTTAAATTATTTGCTCAAAGTTAATTCAAATTGATAGCAAAAAAATGTGAGAATATCATCATTCAGGCAAGGACTGATGTAAATAGGTGCAGCGGAATAAAAGAAAGAGTAGTAACCGGATAGACAATTAATCGAAACAACGACTAATTGACCCAATTCGAATCCACGAATTAGGGTTTGGCAAGAACAACACCAACAATTGATGAGATTCTTGGAGAGACAAAGGAATCCACCTTCACGAAGGAATCCTCCTTCAACAAGTCTAAAAAGACTCACAATTGCAAAGCAATCAAATAATTTATCAAATTTCAACTTCCTAAAACAAAACCCCTAAAAGAGTATTTATACTAGTCTATCAATACTGAAAACCCTAAAGAAAACGAAATAAACAAAGTACCAAAATGCCCTTACAAAATCGTTTTTAAAAAACTAGAAAAGAAATAAATTTGGTGAAATCCGTCAGCCTGCGCGACCGCCCAGCGTCCTCTGCGCGACCGCCCACTTAAACAGACGATATTGCTTCTTTTCTTCTCCTCCTGCGCGGCCGCCCAACCTTCCAAGCGCGGTCGCCCATGTGTCCAGTCCGTTCCCGTTCCTGGTGCAGCTTCTTGCGACATCATACACCCCTTCTTTAAAATGATTCGTCCCGGAATCATGTGTTGAAAAAGGAACACGTCTCTTGCATGAAACGTCCTTCTTGGGTCTTCTCGCCGCTTGTACAGGAGCCTTCTGATGAAAGGATGGTTTGTTTTTCTTAGTTCCATGTGTCGCAGTACCTGAAAGAAAAGGTTTTGGAACAAACAAGGAAATAATCCCTTTCATGTCCCCTTTACTACCGTGTGATCCTTCAGCTTTCAAAGGGCAAAGAGTAAACTTGACTCCATCCTTCATAAAACTGATCAAATTAGTCCGCCCAGAATGCATAGACCCAACATCAAAATGCCGTGGCCTCCCAAGCAACAACTGACAAGCGCTCATATCCACAATGTCACACGTAATCACATCCATATAGGTGCCAACAGAAAAAGGAATGATACACTGATGTGTTACCTTCAAAGAGCCCGTAGCATTTATCCACCCAACAAAATAAGGAGAAGGATGGTTACGCACCTCAAGTTTGAGCTTATTGACTAGACCACGTGCCACCAAGTTCTCACTGCTTCCACTATCAATAATAATGTGTACTGCCATATCATTGACTTTGCCCATTGTACGGAATATATTATGTCGAGCAGGATTAACCTCTTCCACGGGAGTAGGCAACAAAAGTTTACGAACCACATACGACTCATGGTCCTCGCAGTCATCATCATCCCCATTAGGGTCGAGATAAACGACCTCATCATCACCATCCTCACACTCCACCACATTAACATTCTTTCTGAGAGGGCAACCACTAGAAATATGGCCTGCCTCCCCACATTTAAAACACTTGGTGCCATAGTTTTTGGCATAAGGATTCGCATTACATTGACCACCGGCCAACGGGAGCAGCGGGCTTCTTAGCCGAAACAACACCCGGATTAGTTTGACCGGCAACAACGGGTTTAGCACCCACACCCTGTGTTGGCTCTTTGGCCACAATCGCATTACCAACAGAAGAGTAAGAACCGGTGCTCCCAAGAGTAGTAAGCTGACGTTCAACTGTGGAAGCCCGATCAATAGCCTCATCCAAAAAGTGAACAGGTGTCAACTCAACCTGATTACGAATATCAACACGAAGCCCAGAAATAAACCTAGCAGTCAACTGTGCATCCGACTCACACAAATCATTACGTGCAGACCAAGAGTGAAATTCGTTCGTGTAAGCACCCACAGATTTAGTACCCTGTACACACTCCAAAAATTTCCGATATAGTTTTTGTTCAAAATCAGCGGGTAAAAATCGTTGCCTCAAGGCTTGTTTCATCACAGGCCACTCAGTAATCATAGGTCGATTGTTACGAATATTTTGGGTGCGTAATTGCTTCCACCAAGAAGATGCACCACCCCTCAATTTATAAGCCACATAAGGAACTTGTCGTTCCGCAGGAATATTCATTAAAGCAAAATATTTTTCTACTTCCTCAAGCCAATCAGAAAACTCAATCATATCTAATTCACCAGAAAAGAATGGCAAATCAGCTTTAATTTTAGGGGATTGTTCATAAACAGGATTACCTCCAGGCCGGTGACCACGACGATTAAAAACCCCACGTTCGACACGTTCATCTTTTCGATCTGGCCTTTGCCCAAGATTGCCAATACCAACTTGCAAAGTCTGCAAAGCCTCTGTCAACAATCTATCCCTTTCAGCGCGTTCCGCTTCTCTTTGCTCTTCGCGTTCAATACGCTCTGCTTCGCGGTGCTCCAAATCCTGTCGGAATCGTTCTAGCACAGCAGCCAAATCACCAGGGTTTGCTTGATTGTTGGCCATCTCACTCCTTGGATCGTCCGTTATCTGATACCAACTGATGTAAATAGGTGCAGCGGAATAAAAGAAAGAGTAGTAACCGGATAGACAATTAATCGAAACAACGACTAATTGACCCAATTCGAATCCACGACTTAGGGTTTGGCAAGAACAACACCAACAATTGATGAGATTCTTGGAGAGACGAAGGAATCCACCTTCAACAAGTCTAAAAAGACTCACAATTGCAAAGCAATCAAATAATTTATCAAATTTCAACTTCCTAAAACAAAACCCCTAAAAGAGTATTTATACTTGTCTATCAATACTGAAAACCCTAAAGAAAACGGAATAAACAAAGTACCAAAATGCCCTTACAAAATCGTTTTTAAAAAACTGGAAAAGAAATAAATTTGGTGAAATCCGTCAGCCTGCGCGACCGCCCAGCGTCCTCTGCGCGACCGCCCACTTAAACAGACGATATTGCTTCTTTTCTTCTCCTCCTGCGCGGCCGCCCAACCTTCCAAGCGCGGTCGCCCATGTGTCCAGTCCGTTCCCGTTCCTGGTGAAGCTTCTTGCGACATCAAGGACGGAGTGTTATATATTTTTCCTTAAAAACGGTGTAGGAGCAAAAATAGTTCACTTTTATTTTGAACATGTTAGGAAAGAACACAGAGATTTACGTGGAACACAAATATGAGATAGTAATAAAAAAACAATAACAAGCAAAGAACACAGAGATTTACGTGGAAAACCCCTCAAAGAAGAGGAGTAAAAAACCACGAGCGACGGAGAACAATCCACTATATCAATCAAGAGTACAAGGAGATGATCAATGCGAAATACAATAACACAATCTCAGAATCTCTCAATGGTGGATACCTAGCTTGTTTCTATATCTCTCTATCAAAGGTATAAAGGAGGAACAATGACAAAAGGATCTATTTATATGTCTAGGGAAAAAATACAAGCTGCAGCCAAAAACCAAGCCCAGCCCGTCACCTGGAACGACGCGAGGCGCCCGCCTCAAGAAGCCCAGAACCATGCCAACATTCGGCCCTTGATGCGCCCGCCCCAGATCAAGTGATGCGGCCGCCTCAAGGCCAGCAACAAGGCCACCCTTCTCGGCCACTCATGCGCCCGCCTCATTCCAGGTGGGGCGCCCGCCTCGGACCAGAACACAGCCATCCTCCTTTATCAACAATTGAGAGTCACACCCAACAATTCTCCACCTTGACGATCAATCCCGAAACAAGCTATCTTCAAGAGAACATCTCTTTCTCCGTCGCCACGCCCCGAAGGGCATCAATGACTAGTAACACCCACTATGTCCAAGCAATACTTGAACTTAGCAATCTACAAAGGCTTTGTCAACATATTCGCCGGGTTTTCAACTGTATCAACTTTCTTCAGAACAACTTCACCACTTGCAATTGAAGTCCTCACAAAGTGATACTTTGTATCAATGTGCTTCGTTCTCCTATGAAAAGAATTCTGATTCTTTGCCAAACAGATAGCGCTTTGGCTATCACTGAAAACCTCAGGTGCACCTTGAACCATACCAAGTTCATGAACCAAGCCATTTCGCTTCCTTGACAGCCTCTGTTATAGCCATATACTCAGCCTCAGCAGTAGACAACGATGTGACTTCCTGCAATCCAGATTTCCAACTAATAGCGGAACCACCAAGACAAAACACATACCCCGTTGTAGATTTTCTGTCATCAAGATTACCTCCCCAATCTGAATCATCATGCCCAACAAAACCATCACGATTCCTACCATAGACAAGAATCCACTTGACAGCATTCCAATGCTTAAATCTGGTGCACCACACAAGTATCTTATAAGAATCCACTTGACAGCATTCCAATGCTCTTTACCCGGATTCCCCATGTATCGACTTACTACGCTCACTGCTTGAGCAATATCAGGCTGAGTACAAACCATAGCATACATAATGCACCCCACAGCATTTGAATATAGAACACGTGACATATAGTCTTCCTCATCTTTAGACTTGGGACAATCTAAAGAAGACAACCGAAAGTGAGAAGCTAAAGGTGTACTCACAAATTTGGCATCCTTCATGTTAAACCGCTCCAAGACCCTCTGTACATACTTTCCTTGTGACAAGTAAAGTAGTAATCTTGCAAAGTCATTTAAGTGTATATGAAGGGTATATATGTAGATTGGTATATTGACTCGATCCAATCTTACATGAAATGGAAATAATCTTGCAAAGTCAATTTTTTTAAAAAAAAAAAATAAAACGGGTTTATTACAAAAAAAAAATACTTTTTTTTACATAAATCTTTTTTTTTTTTTTGGAAAAAAAATTTGGATTTTTTTTATCAGTTTTGGTCAACAACTACTGATAATTTCAGTTTCAGTTGTTTAAACAATTGATAACTTAAATTATCAGTTGTTGAAAAGTAATTTGTGCTTCAAATAACTGACAATTTCAATTATCAGTTGTTTAAACAACTGATAACCGAAATTATCAGTTGTTGATCAAAACTGATTAAAAAAATCCAAAAAAAAAATTATAATTTCGAACTTATGTGTTTTTTTTGTTTTTTTTTTGTAATTTCCATCTTTCAAATGTAGTTTTTTGTAAATGCCTCAAATAAAAAACCTCCCTATCAAATAAATTCAAGGTTTCAAACCAATACCTAAAATATTGATTTTCCAAAACAATAGAGAAACTGTTATAAAAAAAAAAATAGGAAAAATAATATTTAGGACCTAAAACTTTTGAGTTACTATTCGATTATTTTAAGTTATTAACTTTGGATCTCAGTTTACGGGCTAAAATTGTCAATCCGCCAACAGAACTCGTCAACTTAAACATACGGTCAGATGAAAATTTTAAGTGATGGATTGACGACTAAAAAATCCCAAAAATATGATAACTTTAACACTATCATATTGATAGGCATTCATTCATTGTTAGCGGTAATACAGAAAAAACAATTATAGATTAATAATATTACAAATGTAAACTGAAAATACAAAAGAAAAATAAAAAGTTGATGTTCCACGAGCCCAATGATAGTTACTGTCTCCTTAAAACGTGTTCGTCCTCTCACCGAGTGTGCTTGAGTTTCAGTGGAACGCTTGTCTCCCATGATAGAACGTGCGGACCGGGGGGGGGCAATTTGCACCTAAGTTTCCCGGCGAACTAAATTGAGCTTAAACAGTATCACCTCTTGTATTCTAAGTATGAAAGGAGGTCAAAAGAAATGAATAACAAGATGCTGCAAAGAATTGGAGGAGGATGGTTTTTTTCAGCGTATTTTTCCATCTGTTGTGTTCTTCCCTTTGTATAGCTGTCAATCAAAACTGATTCGAAAATTAAAAACCCTTTTTAATTTCGTAATCAATCATCAAAGGTTTAAAATCATTGGTGCCATCAAAGCTTGCGACAGTTACAGATTGTGGGATTTAATCACGTTTGGGCACAGGGCACGCACATGAGTCCGGTAGCCCCAAGCACATTTTGGACCTTGATTTGCACCCCCTGCGCATCCGTGCGCAAGAGAGAGTCTCTATACTCCACAATCTTACTCCCTACTAAAGTGTAGGAGTATATAAACTAGCCTATTTTTATATTTATTTTCAATGTGGGATAACCACATTTCCCACTTTCAACCCACTTTGAGCCTTAATATCTCATTCATCCTTCAACCATTTTGGCAAATGAATATATGATTTCAATATTCTCATGGAGTAGAACACAAACCAACAATCAATTTGACAATTTGATAAAATTACCCTATAAAAAATAACCCATAATTTCCTTCAAAGCACACTATTTTCCAACATTGATTATCCACACATGACTTCATTCAAAAAAAATGTCAGAATACGAAAATACTATTTTGGTTGGAAATTTGTCAACCTCATCTCTTAATTTATACGGAAACATATTTTTAAAGAAAAATTGTTTCATGATTTCATTATAGTATTCTTGTGTATATATTGAATCTTGAATTCATAAACAAGAATTCTATAAGCACTACTATTATAAGAATATCCAATACATATGGAATCAATAGTATTTAGTCCACTTATACACAAACTACACTTAATTGTATTTTATCACTATCTCTTTATTAAGTTGATTTCCAACTTTTTTTTTAAAGAGATAAGATTCAACATTTTGCTTTTTAGGAAGCAACGTTAAAGGTAAAAACTTACATTTTACCATCATCTATGTGAATAATATTCACATCTCAAGCATCAATAGCCTTGATTATAACTTCAAGCACATATTTGATAAGTCTTGTTTGTATGTATTTTGACCATATAACAAGATTCAATCTCATTATTGATCACTTGAACACCCTTTCAACACACCTCAACATTCATTTCTATTCATTTATGTTTGAGGTGATTTTAAAATATCTTCAAATGGGAAGCAATTTCTCAATTATTGTCATCACTTGAGAATTTCACTCAACACCATCCATTCGACATGATTTTCATGAAAGACTATTTTCATTTCTTTCCTATGATTTTTTACGATTTATAGAGTCCACGATTTTAAAATCAAGGAAGCGGCTTACGATGATTTTCATTGCAACCGCATTCTCGATTTTATATTTATAGTCCAACTACTCCCACAAATCTTTTGCCATTTTCTTAGTAATATATACGTTTTATAATGAATCCAACAATTCATTAAGTAAATAGTTTCGATAAAGAAAATTTGCATGCTTCAATCGCATTCACGGCTTAAACATACATCTCATTTTCACCCAACTTTATAGGATCTTCCATAAGAAACCTCTCTAAATTCAAGGTGATCAAGTAGAATATCTTTTGTTGCCATCACTTAAAGTCGAGGCAAACAAAATTTTCTAACTTCTCACTATGGTGATCCAATATACTTGGAACAACCACATTCCATTAGAGATTTGTCTCCACACAAACCAAACATTGGCTTTAATTTTCAACAATTATAACTTTGTTGTTACAAATAGAACTCTTAACTTAATTAGAGAATTCACTCCAAGAATAAATTGCTAATTCAATAGGAGAATTAACACAATTTATTTCTTATAACCACCCATATTTATAAACCTCTAAATTCTTTAATGGAATTATAATTGGAGGTTAATTATTCCAAAACTTCAAAGGTCTTATATTGGAGTACCTCTAAATTAGAGAAAGTCACATTCTCATTTACATAATACACAATTTTTTTTAGAAGTTCTCCTTCTAAATATTTTCTGTCATTTGTCATCATCAACTACAATAGGATTTAACAACTTCCTTCAAGATGTCTTATAGTTTTTATCTTTATGACATTAGTCACATATTCCCCCAATAGGTTTTAACTTCTTCCAAGAAGCCATATAGATATAGTTCTTGTGACATTTGTCAGTGTATAAACACTAGAAGTGGCGTCGCCACAACTATTTTACACAATCGTCGCAACATTCTTGATGTTCTCCCGTTAGTTCATTATATGTTCAAAATAATATTTTTTTCATAAACTGTTATGTTCCGAAATTTTTATCTTCATCTCCACATAAAATATTTCGGTCTCCACCGTCCAAATTGTTCTTCTATGTGTTTATAACTTGCTCACCAAATTTGAGCTCGATCCAACGGTTAATGAATCGGGATATGCAATTTTACCACAGCTGATCATTGCAAAAACTTGTAGGAATTTTCTTCAATCCGTTTCTTCTATCGTTTTCTATCTTTTCTCCCGTGGCCGCCGCTCCACCGGATTCTCAAATCTGTAATTCTTTTTCAAATAGGAAATTTGTCTTAAGATTGTTAGACAAAATCTTACAAAAGCACAAAAGAGAAAAGAATTACAATATATTTATTGATACAATGTACAACATAAACTTAAATAAGAAGAAATAATAGTAGGTTGATCGTATTGATATTGTCCGAGTCGTGTGTGATACACTATCCTTAAGACCAATGTTCTAAAAAGCGCTAGGCGGATGCTAGGCGGTGGAGTCGGGCCTATGGGGCATAAGCGGGTTCGAGAAATTAGGCAAATTTATAAATGTATTTCATATAAAATGAACTTAATCCCACATCGTCTAAGAATTTAAGTGCTAGAAAATGGAGAGTAGTCGGATTAATGGGATATTAATCTCACATCGTCTAGGAAGTAGGAATTGAAGTGCTAGGAAATGGAGTAGTATATATTGAGAGACCTTAGCATTTGAAAATCAAATGAGATATTAATCTCACATCGTCTAAGAATTGAAATGCTAGAAAATAGGGTAGTATATATTGAGAGGTCTTAATATTTAAAAACCAAATGGATGGGATATTAATCTCACGAGAGGCCTTAGCAATTAAAAACCAAATGGGATATTAATCCCACATCGATGTGGGATTAATATCTCATTTGATTTTCAAATGCTAAAGCCTCTCAATATATACCACTCCATTTTCTAGCATTTCAATTTCTAGACGATGTGGGATTAATATCTCATTTGATTTTCAAATGCTAAGGCCTCTCAATATATACTACTCCATTCCCTAGCACTTCAATTCCTACTTCCTAGACGATGTGGGATTAATATCCCATTACTCTGAGTGGAACATGTAAAAAAAAATACATAATTTCCTTTACAAACAACATATTTTTTCAACAAACAACTCACAACATGTGCAAAAAAGGGCAGATGACGTATTCTTCAACGACAAGAGACAAGTGTGTGAAAACAAGCAACAGGGAATGCAGCAACTTACAGTACAAGATAGTTTCGGTGCAAATCTTCACTCTTTTTTTTTTTCCCACTACTCAAACACACACACACACACATGCACTCACAGAAGTACCTAGGAGATAAATTCTAGGGAGAGAAAGTATTCCCTCTAACTTCTGGGAGGATCGAACCCATGACCTCCAGGTTGGAAGCCATGTTCCAACCTGCATCAATGGAGGAGAAGAACCTTGGGTAAGTTCATCAAGAATTCCGAAGTGAATTTCCAAGTTCCAACACATGTATACATATTTATATGTGTGTGTGTGTCAGCAATTCAAAACATAACCAGCAACTTAAAGAATTAAAGGGCAAAGTTATGAAGCATTTTTAATTTCTACTGCAAGTACTTGGTAAAGGGTTAGTTAAGAGTAAAACAGCCCCTCGTTCAAGAAAAAAAAAGGATTAACACAAATTCTATGTACCTTATGAGAACGAGAACGAGACACTACCAGAAAGAAGAACCAAAGTCTTGGGAGGTTTGAGCCCACTCCTTTTTTACATGAGCTTGACAGACGATTTTGAGCAGCTTTAGTTACTCCCTTAAGGATGGATGACTGTGTTTGACTTCTTCCGTTGGGCTTCATTCTCAAACTGGGACAAAGTTATTTGAATCTCCTTTAACCATGGGCAACTCAGACATAAGTCCTCGAAGCCATTCAGCTTCCAATCCAGTAGTGTCAAGGGCAACTAATTCGGCCTCAAATGTAGACCTAGACAACAGAGTTTGTTTGGTCGACCTCCAAGCGACTGCAGCTCCGCCTAAGGTGAAAACATACCCCGTACAGCCATAACTCCCGGAGTTATAGGCAATCCAGCTTGCATCACTATATCCTTCAAGAACAGAAGGATATTTTCCGTAATGCAGCCCAAGGGAAATCGTTCCCTTCAAGTACTTGAGAACTCTATCAATAGCTTCCCAATGTGCTTTACTTGGACATTGAGTATATCTAGTCAACCTAGTAACCGAGTAGGATATATCCGGTCTAGTACAATTGGCAAGATACATCAAACTTCCAATAATTTGAGAATATCTCAACTGAGCCATCGGTACTCCACTTTCATTCTTAGTAAGTGCAGCTGAAGGATCATATGGAGTCTTAGCTACTTTGCAATTCTTATAACCAAATTTCTCAATTACACTTTCGGTATAATGAGATTGCGATATGGTTATGCCACTAGTTGAACGAGTCAACTTAAGGCCAAGAATCACACTAGCTACTCCCATATCCTTCATCTCAAACTTACTTTTCAAGAATTTCTTAGTAGTATTAATTATCCTCATATCCGTTCCAAACAACAGAATATCATCGACATACAGACATAAGACAATACTACTATCACCAATACTCTTGCTATAAACACACTTATCAAACTCATTAGTAACAAATCCAAACGATGAGACAATTTTATCAAATTTCTCATGCCACTGCTTAGGGGCTTGTTTAAGTCCATACAAGGACTTAACAAGTTTACAAACCTTTCTCTCATTGCCAGGGACCTCAAAACCTTCAGGTTGATCCATATAAATTTCTTCCTATAGATCGCCATGCAAGAAAGCGGTCTTAACATCCATCTGATGGATAGGAAGATCATATACAGAGGCCAATGCGATAAGCATTCGGATTGTAGTCATTCTAGCAACTGGCGAATAGGTATCGAAATAGTCTATTCCCTCCATTTGCTTGAATCCCTTAGCCACTAACCTAGCCTTAAACTTGTCAACGGTTCCATCCGGTTTCAGTTTCCTTTTGAAGACCCACTTACATCCTATCGTGCTACAACCAGGAGGGAGATCGACCAATTCCCATGTCCCATTAGAGACAATAGAATCCATCTCACTCTTAACAGCATCCTTCCACTGCTTGGCATCAGAAGTAGCCATAGCAGCTTTGAAGATTAAAGGATCACCCTCGACATTGTAAGTGATGAAATCACTTCCAAAATCCTTGGTGGTCCTTGCCCTTTTGCTCCTTCTTGGTTCAATCTCATCGTCAGAATGAGTTGCACTGGAATCAACCCCCACATTTGTCAGCTCCTCTACTTGAGCATGAATGGAATTAGGGTGGGGTTAGATTCCTTAGGAAGTCCGTCCTTCAAAGGAAACACATCCTCAAAAAATGTTGCATCACGTAACTCAACTATAGAGTTCACATCTATGCCAGAAATTTCAGATTTTATAATATGAAATCTCAATGCATAACTTGTTTCAGAATAACCTATAAAGATAGCATCAACAGTTTTAGGTCCAAGCTTTTTCCTTTTGTGTGCGGGTACAAGTACCTTTGCAAGGCACCCCCACACTTTTAAGTGTTTCAAGCTAGCCTGTCGACCTCTCCAAAGTTCAAACGGACTTTCCTTTCTATGTTTAGGAGGGATTCTATTCAGAATATGGCAAGCCGTATTCAAAGCCTCTCCCCACATATATTTGGGCAGTCCAGAACTTATGAGTAAACTGTTAATCATATCAGTAAGGGTTCTATTCTTACGTTCAGCAACACCATTTGATTGAGGGGTGTAGGGAGGAGTCTCTTCATGTACTATTCCGTTTTCTTGGCAATAATACATGAAGGGATTAGACTCATATTCACCTCCTCTATCAGACCTTAACCGTTTAAGTTTCTTGCCTGTTTGTGTTTCTGCTTCATTCTTAAATATAATGAATTTATCTAATGCTTCATCCTTAGAATTAAGCAAATAGACGTAACAGTATTTACTAGCATCATCAATAAAGGTGAGAAAGTATTTCTTTTTGTCTTTGGTCAACACGCCATTAAATTCACAAATATCAGTATGAACTAAATCTAGAATTTCAGAATTTCGCACAACCGACTTAAACGGACCTTTTGTAGATTTAGCTTCAACACATACATGACACTTAGAATTTTCATCAATAGCATGTTTAGGAATAATATCTAAATTCATCATTCTTTTCACAGAATCATAATTAATATGTCCTAAACGACCATGCCAAACATTTGAAGATTCAATGGAATAAGAAACAGGATAATCAATAGAACTAAAATTATTGTGCGAACAAACATCAGTTTCAACTCTAATTTTAAATAAACCATCCGAGGAATAACCTTTCCCCACAAAACTACCAGAATCCAAAATTATGACCTTATTACATTTAAATGAAATCTCAAATCCTTCCCTAACTAGACTAGAACCACTAATAATGTTGCGACGAATATCAGGAACGTGATACACTCGATGCAAGGTAAGAATGCGCCCATTAGGAAACTTTAGGTCCACGCGTCCAATCCCAAGCACCTTTGCAGCACTAGAGTTCCCCATCGTCACTGATCTACCACGCTCAGTGGTAAGACACAAATAGCAATTTATCAACACAAACGTGCACATTTGCCCCGGTGTCAACTAGCCACTCGTTGGGTTCATAGACGGTAAAGATTTCGAGGATATGAAGTTACATACTTTGTAACATTGCGAGGTCGAGCATCAACTCCCGGGTGCGTCGAGTCGGGATCATCATAATCCTTCGGACCCAACACCATGTTGACAGCGGGATGGTCATCGGCGAGCCTTGTGGTCCTTTTCCTTTCTTGGACGGGCGAGTCCCTAGAAAAGTGTCCACCTTCTCCACAATTCAGCTATCTGTTTTGCTCTTGGCTTTCTAAAGTTATTTTTCTTAACTTTAAGTTTATCATGGTTTTCTTTATCCTTAGAGTGAGTTTTCACACCTTTTCCTTTAAACTTGCTTTTACCAGTTACCATATTAGCAGCAGCCTCCACAGGTACGCTAGGTTGGTTACCATTATGCACCTCCTGATCAAGTCAAAACGTACCAATAAGCCAATAGCAAAACCGAAAGCAAGGAACAGGATCAGGAAAACAGACAGAAACAATAAAACAAACGATTAGAAAAACTTATCGTGATTTTGATCGAGTCGCCTTAGGAAGACTGTCCTAAGAGAAAATATTGCCCCCAATTGGTGCAACTCAGGTACAGGCAAATTTCTCCGAGGATAAAACGATCACGGATTACGTACCACAAATTAGCACACAGGTAGGTAATCACCGGCGGTCCTATCTCAGTCGCCTTGAATCTCACGAACAAATCTCTAAGAACGGGGAGTAATCGAATAGTGAAAGAAAGCAAGAGAATAGTGTTTCTCTTCAATCTCTCATAAAACTCACGGCTGGAGGAAAATTAGAATATATACATGTGGTCAATTTAGGGTTTTTGAGATAGCAATTCTGCCCAGGAGACCAGAAGCCCGTCACGAGCGCGGCCGCCCTAGAGGCCGGCGCGACCGCGCTAACCACCAGGCGATTATTGGCGAGGCTCGGCCATCCAGCGCGTCCGCTCTCGGCCTAAGCGCGGCCGCTCTCAATGACAGTGGCTCCGACGTGAGTTTCTCCCTTTGCCGAATTCAGACCAAGCCAATTACCCTCCAAGGTCATATGATTATGAACTTATATACCACACATATATCAAAATTCCAACAAAAGTTTCAAAAATTCATTCATTTTTTGACAAAACAAATCATTCAATTTGGGACAAAGGGAGTAAACATTTTCCATAAGGTCTGCAATCAAATTATGATCGCCCTGACTTCACTCACATTTATCATGCCCTAACCTCACATATTTTTCATTTTATAGAAAGTAATACTCCCTTTGTCCCTAAATGAAGGGCAAATGACAAATTAGTGTCCAAAGTTTAGCGGGGTGTGCCAATCATGGTCTGATGTTCTATTTTTGTCAATTTAGGGTACAAAGTTACCAATGTTAGTCAGATTAGAGTTTTTGGACGAAATAGCAAAGAAAAACATGTGACTTGCGTGCCTTGCATGTGAGACTTAACTGGGGTTATATATGATTAAATTCTCAATCTACCTTTATTCATAGACCTAAATTGACAAACCTAAATATTTTTCAATGAATAATTTTTTTTAATCACTACTACATTTCTGACCTAATGTAACGCCAATTTTCGTTGCATTAGGGCCCAAAAACCGTTACATTAGGCCTAATGTAACGCCAAATGGCCGTTGCATTCTCTTGCGTTGCATTAGGTCTAATGCAACGACATAGCAATCTAATGTAACGCCAAAGCTTTGGCGTTGCATCAGGTAAATACCTGATGCAACGCCAATTTTAAAACTATATGAACACCTAATGCAACGCCAAAAAGAACCTAATGCAACGCCAATTTAAAAAGTGGTTGAATACCTAATGTAACGCCAAAAATTAGATGAGTCCCTAAAATTTATTACATAATTTCACAATTTTATTAATTTTTTTAATTTTCTTTTTCAATATATATATATATATATATATTTTAAAATATATATATATATATTTATTCTCAAACAATCCCTTAACTTTTTTTTTCTCAAATCAGTCCCTTAATGTTTTTTATTCTCTAATTAGTCCCTTAACTTTTTTTATATTCAAATCAATTCTTACATTTTTCAAAAGTAATACTTTGCTCCAACACCATCCACCACCATTCACCACCGTCCACCACCGTCCACAACCGTCCACAACCACAAATCAAATATTCTAATACAATAATAAATCGAAAATATCCAAATCCACAACAAGGATTTTCCTTGGAAACGCCTGAATCGAATGTTCTAATCATTTGATTCTTTCATTAAAAATCGCAGCCATATTGAGGATACTGGGAACAAGTGCTCATAGCATTTTGGGGGTATAGTATAGGTGCAGTGAAATTTTTGAGAGAGCGAGAGAGATGGAACGACGCTAGAGAAAGAGAGATGGAACAATTGAGCTTCGCCGGAGACGATGAAGGGGAGAGAAGAAGACGGCGTTGGGGGAGAGAGAGAAGAAGGCGTTGGGGAGAGAGAGAAGAAGACGTTGGGACGGCCGGTGACTGGCGGATCCACCGTTGCCATCGCCGTCGCCGGAGAAGATGAAGGGGGGTGGGTAGATGCTTTAGTTGGAGATGATCGACTATGGAGTAGAACGTGGACGGTTCAATTGAACCTCAAGGTGGGAACTAGGCTAGCTGCGCTGTAGAGAGAAAGAAGAGGGGTTAGGGTTATCTATAATTTGGGGTTAATTTACTAGTCAGACGGGGATGGCTGTCGGAGAAAGGGCCGGAGGTGGGGATGGTGCCAGAGCCGGAGGTGGAATGTAGAGAGAGAGAGAAATGGGTTTCTTGATTTTGATAAACTGGAAATGGAAATGAGTGAAGAGAGAGAAACGGTTTCTTGATTTTGTTAAACTGAAAAAATGAAGAGAGAGAAATGAGGAGAGAAAAAGGGAGGAGAAATTATTGGTTTTGTTTAGAAATATTGGGGACCGTTGGATTGAAAGTGTGAATGGTTGGATTTGGTTTAGTCATGATCCGCGTGGTTATTTGAGATCCAATAAAACAATGCCACATGGCATTGTTTTATTGGATCTCAAATAACCACACGGATCATGACTAAACCAAATCCAACCATTCACACTTTCAATCCAACGGTCCACAATTCTTCTAAATGTTTTTATATTATCAAAATATTAATAATAATAATTATTAATAATAATTATTAATAATAATTATTATTAATAATAATTATTATTAATAATTATTATTATTAATAATTATTATTATCAAGAATTATAGGGTATACCCTATACCATATACCCTATACCTTATAGGGTATACCCTATACCCTATAGAGTATACCCTATACCAAATGCCCTATACCTTATACCCTAAACCCTATAGGGTATACCCTATACCCTGTACCCTATAGGGTATACCCTATACCCTATAGGATATACCCTATACCCTATACCCTATAGGGTATACCCTATACCCTATAGGGTATACCCTATACCCTATACCCTATAGGGTATACCCTATACCATATGCCACTATACCACATGCCACATGCTTACATATCCTATGGGGTATACCCTATACCCATAGGGTATACCACATACCACATACCTTATAGGGTATACCACATACCCTATAGGGTATATCCTATACCATATACCCTATACCCTATACCTTATAGGGTATACCCTATACCCTATAGGGTATACCCTATACCATATGCCTTATACCTTATTCCTTATACCCTATAGGGTATACCCTATACCCTCTAGGGTACACCCTATACCCTATAGGGTATACCCTATACCATATTCCCTATGTCCTATACCTTATACCCTATACCACATAGGGTATACCTATACTACTATCGGATATACCCTATACCATATGCCCTATACCTTATACCACATACCACATAGGGTATACCACATACCTATACCCTATACCCTATAGGGTATACCTATACCATATGCCATATACCACATAGGGTATACCACATACCCTATATCTTATACCACATATCCATACCCTATAGGGTATACCACATACCCTATACTACATATCACATACCCTATATCTATACCACATACCACATGCCACTATACACTATACCCTATAACCTATATCCTATAGGGTATATGGCATATGGTATAGGGTATACCCTATAGGGTATAGGGTATAGGGTATAGGGTATAGGATATAGGGTATAGGATATAGTGTATAGTGTATAGGGTATAGGGTATAGTGTATAGGGTATAGGGTATAGGGTATAGGGTATAGGGTATAAGGTATAGGGCATATGGTATAGGGTATACCCTATAGGGTATAGGGTATAAGGTATAGGGCATAGGGCATATGGTATATGGTATAGGATATAGGGTATAGGATATATGATATAGGGTATAATGTATAGGGCATAGGGCATATGGTATAGGGTATACCCTATAGGGTATAAGGTATAGGGCATAAGGCAAATGGTATACCCTATAGGGTATAGGGTATATACCCTATAGGGTATAGGGTATACCCTATACCATATGCCCTATACCCTATAGGATATAGGTTATAGGGTATAGTGTATAGGACATAGGGTATAGGGTATAGGGTATAGGATATAGGGTATAGGATATAGTGTATAGGGTGTAGGGTATAGTGTATAGGGTATATGGTATAGGGTATAGGGTAAAGGTTATAGAATATAGGATATAGGGTATATGGTATATGGTATAGGGTATAGGGTATAGGGTATAGTGTATAGGGTATAGGGTATAGTGTATAGGGTATAGGGTATAGGATATAGGTTATAGGGTATAGTGTATAGGGCATAGGGTATAGGGTATAGGGTATAGTGTATAGGGTATAGTGTGTAAGGTATAGTATAGGGTATAGGATATATGATATAGGTTATAGGGTATAGTGTAGGGTGTATAGGGTATAGGTTATAGGATTTTGGCGTTGCATTAGTAATTTAGGCGTTACATTAGGATTTTGGCGTTGCATTAGACTCGTTACATTAGCTCTGGCGTTGCATTAGATGCGTTACATTAGCTCTGGCGTTGCATTAGATGCGTTACATTAGCTACGCGTTGCATTAGCCGATTACATTAGCTCTGGCGTTGCATTAGATGCGTTACATTAGCTCTGGCGTTGCATTAGATGCGTTACATTAGCTCGTGGCGTTAGATTAGATGCGTTAGATGCGTTACATTAGGTCAGAAATGTAGTAGTGAATATATTTTTTTGCAGTAAATTCTTTTAATGTTTTAAAACTGTTCATTCTATTTAAAAAAAAATATTTACTCCCTCCGTCCCACCCAACTGTGAACCATTGATCAAGGCACGCCGATTAAGAAATATTATTAAGATAATGAAAATGTGTGGTAGAAAATGAAGAGAGGGAATGAGTGGAGTAAATAGTAGGTTGGTTGAATAAATTGTATGGTGGAGAATGAGTGGAGTTAATGAGTGGGTGGGGTAGGGAGAATATAAAATATTAAAGGACATACCATTTATGGTAGTTCACACTTGACTGGGACGGACCAAAAGGGAAATAAGTGTACACTGGGCTGGGACGGAGGGAGTATATTATAAAATTTTCTTTAATAATTATATTACCCTTTCCCCTCCTTACCATCAATAACCACCATCACCACAATACCACCACCATCAGCATAAAACTACCACAATCAACACGCACATTGATTTAAAGAAAGCACATACACTAATTAGTAAAGGTTCGATGATTTAAATCGCTTTTAAAGCTAGTTTGATTAAGTTGGGTGGTAATTGCTTTTAAAAAACTACCACTGCTTCTGTAAATCAAGTCCCCGACATTATCAACAAAATCGAATCGATAAGTGCCATTGATGAGAGTTCAGAGTCTCTTTATTAATTGTTGTCAGCCTCTTTCTACAAGTTCGCTGATTTTCCAGTTTCATTTCTTAAAACACCAACAAAAATCCAACAGTGTTTGATGGATGTGGTTTTACCCATCCAAAAGATATACTCTCTCTGTCCCATAAAACATTACCCCTTTTACTATTTTGGGCGTCCCACTTTCCTAAAAAGGAAAAAAATTTACTATTCTCTCCACTCATTCTCTCTCCTCCCACTCACAACACTTTTCAAATTTATTATTCTCTCCACTCATTCTCTCTCCTCCCACTCACAACACATACTTTAATAACATTATTTCTTATTTTCCGTTCTCAATAGTAAAAGAGTAAAGTTCTTCGGGACGAAGGGAGTATTTCCTAGCTTATTTGATGCTCGAAACCTTGAGAATTTAATGTATTTTGTTAGTGTTTTGATAGTTCAGGGACTGAAGTGCAACAATGCTAAAAGCGGAGGATTTGTACCCACTTTGAAAGTTTAAGGCCCAAATTGTAATTTATTGAAAATTCAGGGACCAAACTAAAAATACGAAAATTTGGGGAGGAATTTGATTTATAAAAATTCGTGGGCTAAAGTTAAAAATAAAATCTCAAAGAGCGATGTGCAAAAGAATTCATTATAGTGGTCAAAGTGCGACAGCAAAATTATGAGACGAATCGAATAACAAAAAGGTACCAAATCTAGGCCAAGGCACAAGGAAAATGGGGCCAAAGTCATTTGCTGGCCGAGAGTTGCTGAAGCTGGCCGAGCCATGATGAGTCTCTGTGGCTAAAGTGTGGCCAAGGTAAGTGGCCTGAACAAATCAGAAACTGGCCGGCCAATTGCAATTAAATCAGAACGACTTGGGCCATCCGGAACGAATCGTGGTCACGAGTCGGGGTTTGGCAGCGAATTGGGCTCGGCAGTTTGGGCCTTGAATTGGGCCGGATGAAATCAGTATCTTCTACTAAGTGTTTGCCCTAAGTATTTAATATATAAAGGAGGATTTTGTATTATTGATTCATGCGGTGGCTACTGTAGGGAAAAAGAAAAGAAATACTTCCTTCGTTCCGTTTCAATTTCAGGTTTTATTTTTATGTTTGTAATTTCGATTTTTATTATGAGTAGCTAAGTAATTGATTCATGGATTGGATGTAATAATTGTGGAACCTCTATGTTAATTTAAGTTTTAATTCTTCCAAACTCTCTCATTCTTATTTGATGAATTAATTATCATTCTTTACTATGTTTTAGACTGTTGCACTACCGTGGACGGTTTATTTAAAGTACACTAATTCATCAATTAGGTTGGATTGTTGACCTACCGGAATACAAGAAAACCTAGATTCATTTATTTCTTATGGACTTAATGAGTTTCTTGAATGTTGTTTTGACCTACCGAAATTAACAATAAGATAGAAATATTAGGGTTGCAATCTGAACACCAAACGTCCCAACCCTTAATCACGTGAAAGAGTCTTTGAATGAGATTGTTATTTTTATTATCAAAATCATAGCATAGAGGGGATACAATTATGAAATCCAATCCGTGAATTCCTTTGATCTGATTAAATCCTTGTTATTTGCTTTCTTGTTTTCTGCAATTAAATAGTTTAATTTCCCACTTTAAGTAATTTAGTTACTAAACCAAAACAAAAACCCCTTTTTGTTACTTTCTGCACCATTTGAATCAACTTGTTAAGCACACGAGTCTCTGTGGTTCGACCCTTACTTTTGTACGTTGCTACTACGGTAACTTGTGCACTTGCAAGGTATTTTTATTACACAGTGGAATTTTATCCATCAAGTTTTTGGCGCCGTTGCTGGGGACTTGTTGTGATTTTTAACAAGTTTATTTAATCGGTGCATGTTTGGTCGCCGGTCATTGGATCCTAAGTTGGTTCCTTTGAACGACGATTTAGACAAAGTTGAGAGAGGCATTCCCTCTACTCAAGTGTGCGAAACTGATTCTGAAACTTCTGTCACCGAGACAGAGGTAACTTTGAGTGACTTAGAAACTTCTTCCACCGAGGGAGAAGAACTTGAATTTGATATGGCTTTGCAAGCACCCACTATGGATGCCTTCTCTAGGCCGCGGGTGGACACGTCTGTGTCATGCATTGTGTTGACTGATGCAACAAAAAGTTATGAGGTAAAAGGCCATCTGTTTAACATGATCCCTCAATTTCATGACCTCCCCTCTGAAGATTCGTTGAATTTCTTGAGGGAATATATGATGATTGTGTCAAGTTTTCCGGTGAGAGAGGGTGTGACTGATGAGCACCTAAGATTGAAATGTTTTCCCTTTGCTTTGAGAGATAATGCTAAGATGTGGCTTATGTTGCTCCCGCCTAGGAGCATTACTACTTGGGATGAGTTACATGATATATTCCTGAGAAAGTATTTCCCACATGCCACGTTAGCCACTTTTAGACAGAAAATTATAGGGTTCACACAGGACTCTTTTGAGGCATTTCATGAAGCATGGGACAGATTTAAAATGCTCTTGGTGCAGTGTCCCCACCATAATTTTTCTCAACCTTTATTGCATCAGACTTTTTATGGGGGATTGACACAAGCCGATCAGGCTATGGTTGACAACGCAGCCGGAGGCTCTTTAGGAGCCAAAACTGCGGATGAGACCCAAGACCTTTTTGAGAGATTAGCATCTAATTCGCAACAGAAGGGGTCAAGGGGTAAAACAAATAGTGTGAATGGAATAGGGATGAATGATGAGATCATCAAACAACTTGCACTTCTAAATCAAAGATTTGATAAATTGGCCATGAGTAGTACTTCTAATGTTGCATCTAATGTGTCATCTGTTGGTAATGTAATGCATGATAGTTGTGTAACTTGTGGTTCTAACACTCATTCCTATAAAGTTTGCCCTACCACTAGTCCCCATTTATATGATCATAAGCAGGTGCAGGCGATGCAGTCATATATGCAAAGGTTCCCACCAAGCAACAATCACTACGGGAATGCATACAATCTAGGAGGGCAAGCAGGGCCGAGACATCCCAACCTGTCATGGGGTGGAAATCAACCGAATAAAACTCTACATCCCCAACCACCACAGGGGCCCTTTGAGAGGAACATAGAGCCTTGGGAAGAGCCATTGATGCAGTTAAAGATGGAACAACAACAAGCCTTCAGAAATCATGAGGCTGCCATGCAGAAGTTACAGACCCAAATAGGACAGTTGGTGGAAACTGTACAAGGCCAAAGACAAGAAAATTTTCAAAACCCACCAGAGCAAGCCAAGTCTATCGTGACTATTTGGGATGAAAGCGATGAGATTGAGGAGGTATTTCTCTCTTCTCTCTGTGATGTTGATAGTGATAATTATGCTTGTGAGGAAGAGAGAAGTTTGGGGGTCATTCATGATGTCTTTTCTGCTAGTAATCGTGAATCCACTTGTCTTGATGTTGGAAAAACCATACCCTCTGGTGGTGTGGATGTGTTGAATAAAGAAAAAGAAAGAAAGGACCCCGGATGTTTAACTAGTCCGATTACTTTAGGGGGTCAAAATTTTAATGGTTTAATGGATCTAGGAGCTAGTGTCAACGTAATGCCATACCATATTTTCAGGAATTTGGGATTACAAAATTTGCAACCTCCTACAAGGAATTTGCAATTGGCTGATCAGTCGGTTAAACGACCAATAGGAGTTGTAGAGGGTGTGTTGGTTAAAGCAGATAAATTTGTAATTCCAGTTGAGTTTATGGTGGTAAGTATGGAAAATCATGAGGGTGATGAATTTGGGGCTCCCATATTACTTGGGAGACCTTTTCTGTTTGACACCAAATCAGTGATAGATGTGCTACATGGTAATATTGCATTGACTGTAATGGGGGAGGAGATTAGGTTCTCCATATTTGAAAATTGTAAAGAACCTCCACCTAAGAAGGAATTTGTAGGGTACATTACGGATTTTGCGATTAAGAATTATTGTGTGGATGACGGTGAGAAAATTAGGGATAATGTGGACGTTTGTCACATGGCTAGCAACATTAAGGCCGATCAACACTCGAGGAGTGACGGACCATATCACCCCCTAAATCACTCCCAAAAGGAGTTGAGGTCATCACACAACCTTCTTGTCCCCTTAAAATCACAGGTGCCTAGAGAGGAGAGTTATTTGCTTGATTTATCTGAGACTATTTTTGCTAATATTTTTGTTCAAGATAACCTCTTTGATCTTGTTGAGGAAGATGTTCCGCAGGTGAAGGAACAAACTAAGTTTGGGGGCAAGAGTCCCAACAAAAAGAAAAGAAAAAGGGTGAAGCATAAAGCACCCAAATTTCCATGGGCTCCACCTGAATTAATTAAGAAAGGGACCTACGCATGGAAGGAAGTGGGCGTTTGTGCCCGAGAAAATCAAAGGTGGTCAAAGGACCGAAAAGCAAAGGCCAAATCCATTGAGGCCAATCTCAACCCCAAATAAGTGGGGCAACGGTCGGGCTAACGACCTTAACCAAATGCGCTAATTGGAAGGCAACCCAAGTAGGTACGTTTTTATTGTTTTATTTATTTGTTTTGTTGTGTCATATCGGCCTTTGAACCCGAGACATGTCTTTGTTCTCTTTGCTATGAGGACATAGCATGTTTTGAGTTTGGGGGTAGATATCTCTCCGAGTTTGTGGATTTATTGGGGAGTGTATATAGTGTCACCCTCCAAAAAATAGAAAATTTTAAAAATTTTTGTTCTTTTCATATTTTGGGAAGTTGGCTAGAGTCCATGATGATTTGAGTGTGCTTTAATTTTAAAATCTTGAGCATTATTGTCAATATGGGGATATAATTGCATTGATACATGTAAAGTATGATTTTCCACCTTTCACTTCCATATTATTTTTCTCGACCATTGTTACCAACTTAGGAGACCTTTATAGGATCACTTTGGCATTCTCGGGGTCCCTAGAACATGTTTGCATGACTGTCAATAACACATCAATTAGGCTATTCGGGAAGTGATATGTGGCTATTTTCTTTAAACCCTATTTGTGAGCCTTTAACTTTCTCGTCACTTATATAAAATTTTCTGATAGAACCCCTTTTGAGATTGAAAAAAAAAGAATGGAATCTCTCACAAAGTGGGAGGTTATTTTAGACTACCATTCGCCTTCATTTGTACCCTCATTGTCCTACCCTTTTAACTTATACACTATTTTCCCCACCTTTTCAAGAAAGTGAAACTAGGGAATGAATGGAAATTTTTGGGTGAAGTTTGGAAAATCAAAGGGTTGAGTGGAAAGTGGTCATGAAAAAAAAAAAGGATTATGTTATGTAATGAAAAGAGGGGCTTGAGCAAAAAGTATTGAATGCACATTCTCCGTGATATATTTGTGCAAAAAAAAAAAAATAAAAAAAAAATAAAAAAAATTGAAAAGCCTTGCCCTCTCTAATGTTGAAGTGGAAAGTGATCACAAAGAAAGAAAGGTGATCGATCCCGAGTGTGAAAGTATGCAAAATTATAAGTTTAGGGGTTGAATTATGGGTTGGCTTAGAGTGGAGTGATAAATTTCAATGTGAGGATGTATGATGAAGACTTCTTAGTTTCACTTGCTTGACTTCGTATGTCCTTACTTCTTTTGTAACCGTGAATCTAGCCCGCGTTTATCGTGATACATTGCAAACCATAAAGCCATATTTGATCCCTAAAGAGTAGCCGGATTGACAGTTTTATTTAAATATGCATATGAGTGTCCCTTGTGTAGAAATTTCATCTTAGTATCATTGATTTAGAGCATGTGGTTAGTGACCCTATAAAATATCTTACTTTGGTGACAATGATCTCCCATATTTCATTAATCTTTCATTATGTGGTGGAGAATTATAAGTTAGATGCATCCATGTAATTATAGTCCCATGTTCATGATAATGCTTGTGGATTATGTGTGTTATGAGATCTGAGACTTGTTATGCCAACGACCTATTATATGAATTGAACAATCCCAAAAATATTTTCTTTCGTTTTAATTTAGTTAGCTAGTTTTTATTTTGTTTTAATTTTGTTTTACTCGAGGACGAGCAAAAGATAAGTTTGGGGGTATTTGATGGATGTGGTTTTACCCATCCAAAAGATATATTTCCAAGCTTATTTGATGCTCGAAATCTTGAGAATTTAATGTATTTTGTTAGTGTTTTGATAGTTCAGGGACTGAAGTGCAACAATGCTGAAAACGGAGGATTTGTACCCACTTTGGAAGTTCAAGGGCCAAGTTGTAATTTATTGAAAATTCAGGGACCAAACTGAAAATACGAAAATTTGGGGAGGAATTTGATTTATAAAAATTCGTGGGCTAAAATTAAAAATAAAATCTCAAAGAGCGAAGTGCAAAGTGCAAAAGAATTCATTATAGTGGTCAAAGTGCGACGGCAAAATTGTGAGACGAATCGAATAACAAAAAGGTACCAAATATAGGCCAAGGCACAAGGAAAATGGGGCCAAAGTCATTTGCTGGCCGAGAGTTGCTGAAGCTGGCCGAGCCATGATGAGTCTCTGTGGCTAAAGTGTGGCCAAGGTAAGTGGCCTGAACAAATCAGAAACTGGCCGGCCAATTGCAATTAAATCAGAACGACTTGGGCCATTCGGAACGAATCGTGGTCACGAGTCGGGGTTTGGCAGCGAATTGGGCTCGGCAGTTTGGGCCTTGAATTGGGCAGGATGAAATCAGTATCTTCTACTAAGTGTTTGCCCTAAGTATTTAATATATAAAGGAGGATTTTGTATTATTGATTCATGCGGTGGCTACTGCAGGGAAAAAGAAAAGAAATACTTCCTTCGTTCCGTTTCAATTTCAGGTTTTATTTTTATGTTTGTAATTTCGATTTTTATTATGAGTAGCTAAGTAATTGATTCATGGATTGGATGTAATAATTGTGGAACCTCTATGTTAATTTAAGTTTTAATTCTTCCAAACTCTCTCATTCTTATTTGATAAATTAATTATCATTCTTTACTACGTTTTAGACTGTTGCACTATCGTGGACGGTTTATTTAAAGTACACTAATTCATCAATTAGGTTGGATTGTTGACCTACCGGAATACAAGAAAACCTAGATTCATTTATTTCTTATGGACTTAATGAGTTTCTTGAATGTTGTTTTGACCTACCAGAATTAACAATAAGATAGAAATATTAGGGTTGCAATCCGAACACCAAACGTCCCAACCCTTAATCACGTGAAAGAGTCTTTGAATGAGATTGTTATTTTTATTATCAAAATCATAGCATAGAGGGGATACAATTATGAAATCCAATCCGTGAATTCCTTTGATCTGATTAAATCCTTGTTATTTGCTTTCTTGTTTTCTGCAATTAAATAGTTTAATTTCCCACTTTAAGTAATTTAGTTACTAAACCAAAACAAAAACCCCTTTTTGTTACTTTCTTCACCATTTGAATCAACTTGTTAAGCACACGAGTCTCAGTGGTTCGACCCTTACTTTTGTACGTTGCTACTACGGTAACTTGTGCACTTGCAAGGTATTTTTATTACACAGTAAAATTTTCTCCATCAGTGTTCTTCTGGGTTAGACTTCGCTGGAACCCTAAAGTAGCTGACCGAATAAGGTGGCATGAAGCTCGTTTGTAGGTCGTGTCTGATCTGGGCTCCCATCATGATGTTCTGGTTACCATATAGATGGCAAATTTCGAGCCTTGTAAATCAATGGAAGCATAATTTCCATGGAAAAATTCATTTAAGTTGGAAAGTAATTTGGGGAGTGAGCCGTTGAGTTTGTTTAAGCTAGCGTCTTGTCGTCTCAAATTGGTGAGTGAACTTAATGACTTGGGTAGTGGGCCGAAGAGGAAGTGAGGGGACGGTAGGGGTGGGCGGAGGGAAGTGGAGGGGGACAAGGTGGGCCAAAAGATGGGGAAAGGAAAATGTTAGAAGAAACAAATTAAAAAAATGGGATTGAGGAGAGAGAATAGGGTTTGGTGAGTTATAAATAAGGTGAGTTGAATGGAAAAAATCAACCTACACTTACAAAATTTATAAGTGTGAGGGATGTTATGATATAACGAGATTTGTTAATATTTTCGTCAAAAAATCCTAATCTGACTAACGTTGGTAATTTTGAACCCTAAATTGACAAAATTGGAATATCAGACCCTGATTGGCACACACATCCCAAACTTTGGACCCTAATTTGTCATTTTACCCTAAATGAATGTCGGAAAAAAATTCAAATTTGCTCTTGATCTAGAACAAATTTGAAACTTTTTTTGACATTCATTTAGAGACGGAGGGAGTACTACAGACTGGTGTGACCAAGTTACTCCCATGACGAGATGAACCTTCAGCAAATTATTGCATAGCATGCCAAACCAAACCAAACCCCTTTCCACCCCTCCCCTCCCCCCTCCCCCAGAAGAAAATAAAAGGAGGGACATACACACGTGTGTTGGGATTTGGATCCTAAACTGCAAGGAAATAAACGTCCGAGGAGTTTCTGCGAAGGAGAGCGGCCGCGCTCGGGGTGGAGGGCGACCGCGCTGGGTGAACGAAATTGGGGGTTGCATCTCGGCAAAGGAGGGCGACCGCGCTGCAGGGGTGCGCGGCCGCGCTGGCGTCGGGGAGTTTGAATCCTGTTTAGATTTTGTTTCCTATTTTGTGTAGATCTCTTCTTTGACTGAGCTAGGGTTCCTTGTATTGCTATATAAACATAAATCCGGCCTAGAACATGTAGTAGCAACATATTAGAGAGACTAATAACATATTGGCTTGGCAATTGCCCCCGGACGTAGTTCACGAGTTGGTGAATGAACCGGGTAAACAACTCTTGTGTTCTTGTGTGTGATTGTTTCTTTCTTGTACGTGTGGGTGTGTTGATTTCTTTGTGTTGATTGCAACGGGGGAGCACCAATTTCACAACAACTGGTATCAGAGCTTTGGTTCGGAGGATTCAAAATCTTTTCATTAGTTGATTAATTTTGAATCGCGTTCTTGGGGATTTTGGTGAAGCAGTCAAGATGAAGAACTCAATCGAGAAATTCAACGGTGTGAATTTCACGTTTTGGAAGACAAGGATTGAAGACTACCTTTATTGTAAGGATCTTCATGGACCCTTGAAGGCGAAGCCCGAAGACATGTCACAAGGGGATTGGGAGACGTTGGATCGGAAGGCGT
The DNA here is from genome assembly GCA_022495995.1 of Adenophora triphylla var. japonica. Taxonomy (NCBI): domain Eukaryota; kingdom Viridiplantae; phylum Streptophyta; class Magnoliopsida; order Asterales; family Campanulaceae; genus Adenophora; species Adenophora triphylla. Next base: position 416,626 of record JAFEMH010000972.1, on the reverse strand, counting down.
TAGGAGCGGTAAGGAGTGCCCTAACCGACGACGTTGCACGGAACGCTATGGAGGCCAAGACAACGGTGGAGTTGCTACAAACGCTGTCGGACATGTATGTGAAGCCGTCGAATATCAATAAGGTGCATTTGATAAAGAGGTTTGCGAATGCGAAGATGTCGAGAGGGCGAGACAGCGGCAAGTCATATCGGCAATTTCAAAGGTATGGTGGACCAATTGAAAAGTGTTGATATTACTTTCTCCGATGAAGTGCTAGCTTGTTTTCTTCTAAAATCATTGCCTGATAGTTGGGAGGTTACTGTCACAACGATTAGTACGTCGAAAACGGCATTGGTGTATACGGAGGTTAGAGATCTCGTCCTGCAAGAGGAGTTGCGAAGGAAAGAGAAAAGGGGAGAATCGTCCGTAGATGGGGCTGCACTTAGGGTGGAGAGAAAAAGGGGTGGACCTAAGGGGAAAAAGGTCAAGTGCTACAATTGTGGTGAATTACGGCACATCAGTTATGACTGTCCGGGAAAAGGTGGTGGTGCGCACTTGGTGGATGATGGTGGTGATGTATTAATCCTAGGGGAGGAGCAGTCGGGTGAAGATTGGGTGTTGGATTCTGGAGCTTCTTGTCATGCTAGTGGGGATGCGGAATCAATGAGGCGTTACAAAACCGGAGATTTTGGGGTTCTCTATCATGGTGATGGTCAACCATTGAAGATCAAAGGTAAGGGGGATGTAATGATGAAAACACCTAATGGGGCTGTTTTACAACTACACGACGTGATGCATGTTCCGGATTTGAGGAGGAGGGTGATTTCTGTGGGACAACTTGATAGTGAAGGATACGGTGTTTCTTTCATTGGTGGGTCTTGGGAAGTCACAATAGGGGCTAAGGTGTTGGCTCATGGGGTTAAGGGGAAGATGTTGTATTCTACCTACAATGTCGACATTCGTTCCGGTGGGATTAAGAGGCTTAAGAACCGGCCTGTTGGTGTAAAAGGGGGAGACATCAAGAAACGGTATGTTGGGGAGGACACAAAGTTGATCAACGCGGTGTGGATGTCCAAGGGCCCTAACAGAGAGCGGATTCAGACCAAGAACAGTCGATGCAAGAAACAAGGTGTGTCCAAGTTTCAAGGGGAGGCATTGCGAGAAAGGTGGGTCTGGAGGGAGAAGGCGAAGTTAGACTTGCGGGGAGAAATCAAGGTAGAAGCTGATTTGGGGAGGCAAGAACGATCTAACACGGAGAGGTTGAAACGTCGCTTGGTTTCAACTCGCCTTAGTACTTGAGGAGAGGTGCGGTAGTGTCAAGCCAATATGGAGGGGGAATGTGTTCGAAGGTCTTTACTCTGTGGTGGGAGTTAATGGGTGATTTTGTGTTTGTTGGTTTAGTCTCCGGTGGGAGATTGTTGGGATTTGGATCCTAAACTGCAAGGAAATAAACGTCCGAGGAGTTTCTGCGAAGGAGAGCGGCCGCGCTCGGGGTGGAGGGCGACCGCGCTGGGTGAACGAAATTGGGGGTTGCATCTCGGCAAAGGAGGGCGACCGCGCTGCAGGGGTGCGCGGCCGCGCTGGCGTCGGGGAGTTTGAATCCTGTTTAGATTTTGTTTCCTATTTTGTGTAGATCTCTTCTTTGACTGAGCTAGGGTTCCTTGTATTGCTATATAAACATAAATCCGGCCTAGAACATGTAGTAGCAACATATTAGAGAGACTAATAACATATTGGCTTGGCAATTGCCCCCGGACGTAGTTCACGAGTTGGTGAATGAACCGGGTAAACAACTCTTGTGTTCTTGTGTGTGATTGTTTCTTTCTTGTACGTGTGGGTGTGTTGATTTCTTTGTGTTGATTGCAACGGGGGAGCACCAATTTCACAACAACGTGCTGAATTCCCGATTACATGAAGCTAAATCGGATCAACTCGTAAGCACATATCTATTCTCCCTAGTGTTTTTGATGAATTTCCCTCTTACATGGAGCAAATTGCAGATCAAGCTTAAGCACTTATCTATTAAACCTAAGAACTTAATTTGGACACCTTTAGGAACAGATACAATGGTGATAGATGCTTGGCAAATATGTAATCGCAGTGCAAAAAGGAAGTGTGATGTAATACTGATACAAACTTTGAACCAGTAGTGAATCTCACCTGCAACCTTGGATTTATTGGACATCGATCAGTTCAAGGCAAAATAACTACTCCTTCCGTCCCTAAATGAATGTCTAAAAAAAGGGGCAGCCCGGTGCACGTGCACCAAAGCATCTCCGCGTAGCGAGGGTCCGGGGAAGGGTCCCACCACACGGGTGAAATGTAGGCAAACCTTACCCTACATAATTGCAAGAGGCTGCTTCCAAGACTTGAACCCATGTCCTCAAGGTCACATGTCTTAATTTCCAAAATTTTGTCCCAAAATGAACGTATTTTTTGGAAAGTTACTAAATCTTCCCTCATTATACAACAAGTTCTACTTCACATTTAGACTAATTATGCAATATGATGAGATCATTAATGGTTTTTATGTACTTATGTTACTAAAAATGCTTAAATTTAACATTTTAGAGAATGTCCCTCAAAATGAAATTTGGACATTTATTTAAGAATAATGGGAGTAGAGATAGCATATGTCAAAAGGATGTTTCAATTCAAAACAATAGATATTAGTTCTTGCCTATTGGTCACTTGGTAGCGAATAATCCCAACGTATATACTCCCTCCGTCCACTTAGTAGGTTCACACTTACTGTTTACACGTTAATTAAGGAGAGAGTATTATATTGAAAGTGTTGTGAGTGTGAAAATAAAATAAGAAAGAGAATGAGTGGAGGGAATAGTAAATTATAATGGTGTTGTGAGTATTAAAATAATGTAGGAGAGAGAATGAGTGGAGAGAATAGTGATTTAAGGTTTTCTTTTTAGGAAAGAAACAAAGTGTGAACCATGTAAATGAACGCCCAAAATAGAAAGTGTGAACCATGTAAGTGGACGGAGGGAGTATACTTTAATTGCTACTTTGAGGAATTAAAAATGTATCTTGAAATTTACTGTATAAGAAACCTAACAGACCCTCAACACTAAATAATCATGCAGCAGACACTTTTAATCTACCAAACGGAATGAAATAAATGTCATACTCCCTCCGTCCCAAAATGATTTTCCTACTTTTACGGTACTACGAATGAACTTTGAGCAATAATTATAGGTTGACTTAATTATAATTAATGTAAATCTAAAACTTGTAATTGATACCCCATCAACATTACTATCAATAATAAGTTTTACATTTTCATTAGGTTAATTAATTCAACCTAAAATAATTGTTCAAAGTTCATTCGTAGTAATGACAAAAAAAGTGGAAATATCATTTTGGGAGAGAGAGAGAGTATATCAGATCTTTATCAGATTTTACCTAGGAGAGTGAGCTCGCTTTTGAACTGACTGATTGCCTAAATTGGTACAACGCCCATTTGTCGCTTCAGCGGCCTGCGAATCATTGTTTAATAGATAAAACCGATTAATATAAGGTAAATTCAACAGGAAAATAAGTCATACTGCATAGACCAAGTCACTTCCCATCTGTACAAATGGGGAAATGCCGATAATGAATGACGATGTTACGTTTACAAGCCACTGAATTAGCATACAGGAACGGTGAAGGAAAAAAGTATATCTTAGTTTTAAGATCTTCAACACCATGCTAGAGGGCCTTAGAACTCGCGAATCACCTCTCCCTCCCTCTTTCCCCCTCCCACTACCAAAGAAAAGGAAAAGGAAGCAAACAGGGCTCAAACATAAGATAAGAAAACACTAGACCACGCAGGAATACTTGGATAAAGCCCAAGAAGAGGAAGAGGTTCATCCACATAACCACTGCTCCTCAACTTGGGGATCTGGCCCACATACCCTTTATCCAAGCATTCGCCTACATAATCGGGCAGAAAAAACAAATCAACAATAAATAGAAGCATTTTCGACCCCCACCTCAGAAGTGCTTTCTTTTGGACCATCTTTCACCAAAGATTCATCTGATCCAGGATCGACTGTGTCCCATAGGAATCCATTTTCAACTCCAGGAGAAGGCTTGTCAATATCGTTGTTCACATCTCCAGAACGAGAGGTAACATATGATACATATTTATCTGCAATAAAGCATACAAATAATATGTAAATATTAGAATCTTGCACAAAAACTTGGAAAACCCCGTGTTAAAACACCTAGGGAGATGTTAAACAACCCTTATATAATGATTGGATCACATAATGCTCACTTGGAGAAAAATCCTACTAATGAAAGAAAAGTAAATGAGAAAAATAAATTAGAATGTAACTCACCAGCCAAGCAGCGGAGGGCACTCTGAGCAGCCTGTTGCTGTGCATCCTTCCTAGTCTTACCCATTCCAACACCAATCTTCTCACCAGAGAACAAAACCTACAACGAACAGTAAGGCTTCTTTAGATTTATGAGGTCTGAAAGGACCCGTTTGCTTTGGCAGCTAAGATTCTTAGCTGTCAGAAATCTTAGCTATCAGATAATCTGATTTTCTTCAAACGCACTCAAGGCCAAAATGATAGGAAGTATATGCGCAGCGGAATGGATATTTTCTATGGCCTTAGAGATGTTGTCTAACATATGTATTCCTAATCTCTTTATCAATTTTAACTTGTCTATATGATCAAGCAAGAATATATCAAAGCAAGAAATAGGCAGCTAAGCTTGGACAGCTAAGATTGAACCTTAGCTGTCAGAAATCTTAGCTATCAGATAAAAGCATAAAGTGCAAGACAAGAAACTAAAAGAGACAAGAGACGAGAATTTTTAAGGTGGTTCAGAGTTCACTCCTCCTACGTCCACCCCCACTGTCATGTGCCAGACCAGTGAGATCAATCCACTATAATCTAGGTTCCTTTAAGAATTACATGGATTGATAAGGCAAGTTCCTCGAACCCCCTCTTCCTAATTAGTACGGTCAATTAGGGTCCTAATTAGTACAGTCAATTAGGAATGCTAGACACATAGCATATGTAGTTCTTTCTTGAATTAACACTTGAGTTGTTGAATGAAAGCAATGATTTGGCTCGTTGGTGTTCCCCCTTAATGTTTGCATCGTTTGGTTTGGTTGATAGTAACAAGTGAAATAGGTGAAGGATTGAAAGGTGAAGGGTTTAAGGTTGAAGTGTTAATTGGCAACATGGATGTACTGCAAAGGCCAAGTGTGTACAGTGGGTGTTTATTTTACACACAGATAAAGGGTGAGGGTTAAATGGGTGTAAAAGGTGAATTGTGTTGTATCAATATCAGTGTGTGCAATGGGTTTTTGTTGCACACACTGAGGCCATTGATGAAGGGGTGTGGGAGACATACTTGGGGGAGAGAGAAATGGGTATGGTGTATTGGTGCAAGCACACAGAGAATAGGAGGGCTTGATTCCAATTTATAGGGAGAAAATGGAAAGAGCCGTTGGAGTGGTGGGTCAAGGATAATAAGTAAGCTTCAATGCAATTGAATTGATGTACTCTCCACAAAGTCTTGGTCTTCATTTTCCATTGATGTTGCTGACAATGTTTCCATATTTTATGGAAATGTGTTTGTATCCGTTGGAGGAGTTGATCAAGTGGGTGAAGGCTTTAATTGCAATATTCAATGCCCTTGACTAATGGTGGTTGTCATAATTTCCATGTTTTATGGAACAATGTTTTCCTCCTTTCCTGTAGACAAACATGGCTTGGTTGGCTTTCTTTCCAATTGCAATTCCATGTAGCTGATGAAATTCTCCTGTGTGAACACAAGGCATGGCTGGTATTTCTCCATTTGCAATTCCAAGTTCACTGATGATAAACATGGGGAACTTGGAGGGATCTTTGTGTAACTTTTGCAACTTTCCTCTCTTGACACTTTAGACCATTTAACTTTGTCCCATTAAATGATCAATCTTCATCAAAACACAATGTTAGGTCCTAACAAGGTCCTATCAACCACCGCTGGATCTTGAGATTTGACAATAGCTTCCAAAGTTACAATGGCGTCAAAAGAGAGCATATCAAATATCAATACAACAACAAAGCCTTAGTCCCAAAATAGTTTGGGGTCGGCTAACATGAATCCTTATAAGTGTCATCGTGAAAAAAAAAATGAAAAAAGGCAAACTAAAAGAAGAAATAGGAATAAAATTTAGAAAAGGAAAAGAAGATAAAGAAAAAAATAGTGATAATAAAATAATATACATGTATAATACTCCCTCCGTCCCGGACCTATGTGTCTAGTTTGACTTTTCACGTAAATTAAGGAGAGATTATTATATTGAAAGTGTTGTGAGTGTGAAAATAAAATAGGAGAGAGAATGAGTGGAGATAATAGTAAATTATAATGGTGTTTTGAGTATTAAAATAATGTAGGAGAGAGAATGAGTGGAGGGAATAGTAAAGATTCCTTTCCATTTTAGGAAATGTGCACGTAGGTTTGGGACGCCCAAAATGGAAAGTGTGCACGTAGGTATGGAACGGAGGGAGTATATATAAGGGGAAAAAAGTCAATCCCCCATCACCTACATGAATTTTTGCCTTCCACTCCGGCCTCTTCGACGCCATATTTTCATCCAATCCAATTTAACTTATACTCCCTCCGTCCCACCTCAAGGTTTAACCTTTCCTTTTTGGGTCGTCCCACCTCAAGGTTTAACTTCCTTAAATGGAAAGTTTTCCATATATTTATACCCTTATCATCTCCATATATTTACAAAAAAACCATTCTCTCTCCTATTCCCTACCACACATTCTCCCACTCATTCTCTCTCCTATTAAATATTTTTAACTTTTACATTCTCTCTCCTATTCCCTACCACACATTTAACTTTTACATTCTCTCTCTTCAAATTTTCTATCCACTTTAATTAAATTTCTTAAAAAGCGTGTCCACCTCAAGGTTCAACCTTGAGGTGGGACGGAGGGAGTATCATTTTCAAACACCCTTATCTAATTTGCTTGGGCCTTCCCCTACCCCTCTCCATTTATCACTGAAAGGCCCTTTGTTGATATGCAGATGATCAGACAGCTATGATTTGGCTTAGCTGTCAGATGTTTGTTGAATTGTGCAGCGGAATAAGAGAAGCTTGAAATAATGATAGGACAAAGAACACAAAGAAATAATGCAAGTGTGTGAATGTGATTGCAGAAATGTAATAACACAGAGAATTTAAAGTGGTTCAGAGTTCACTCCTCCTACATCCACCCCCACTGTCAATCTTGACAAGTGAGATCAATTTTATTATAATCTTTAATCAACAAAAATTACAAATGATTGATTTAGGCAAGTTCCTTAAACTTCCTCTTCCTAATTAGTACAGTCAACTAGGGATACACTTAAAGTACAGTCTTAAGTGTTTTTACAACTTGAAGTACAGTCTCAAGATTTTACAAAACAACTAATACACTCAAAGTACAGTCTTGAGTGTTTACAAACTAATTCTACACCTAAAGTACAGTCTTAGGTTTTTGGAATTTGTGAATTAACACACTAGGGTTGTTTGTTGTTGAAGCAGAGGTTTTGGGGTGAGGATTTTGGTTTGGAACAGGGTTTAAAGGGTAGGGATTGGTGAGTGTGTGTGTGGATTACAGGAGGTGTGTGTGGGTGTAAGGGAAAGATTTTGGACTGTGAAAAAGAGTATTTTTCAAGAGTAGTTTGTGTAGAGGATGAACTCCTCTATTTATACCCTTCAATGTAGCCGTTGGAATATGACTTGCGGCTACATTAATGAGCCTTGATCGGTCTTTGTTCCACTTGTCCACTTGCAGGTATTCATGAGCTGGCTTGAGCTGTGGCTTGAGCTGAGAGCTTCCAGAAGGTCTTCAGTGGTCTTCATTGGTCTTCAATGGTGAACTTGACAGCTGTGAAGATCCAGGTTCCACTTTGGTTGAGATTGTGATAGCATAGGATGAGACAGAGTGATGGCTATCAGAGGGAATGAAGTCATAGCTGTCAGATCATACAAAGGCTTAGCTATCAGAGATGTTCTCTAATAAGGACTGAGATGCACTTGATGATCTTGATAGCTAAGAGAGGGAATATGATTCATGTTATTGATTGAATGTAACCAATGTATAAGATAGAATCATAAGCATCGGACTTCATAGTCGAGATAAGGCGAAAGATGAATATAACAGATTTCCTCTTTTGATATAAACCCTGTTCTATATATATATTCCTTTATCAAAACCAACTAACTAAGACTTTGATCAAAGTTAGGTCCTTACAATTTCCCCCTTTTTGGTAAAGGAAGATCTATTTAGAACATGTTTTCATAGTTAATAATAAGAGAAATACTTAATGAAAGAAATAACTCAGGGATTCATATCATGCACAAGTAATCAGAATGAGATTGAAATACTTGGAATTGATCTCAAGATGAGAGAAGTTCACAAATTACAGCCATTCAAACACAAAACCAAACAAAATAGATTGTTTCAACCAAAAAAAATGTCAACAAAATACAATTCAGTCATCAGCAAGTTGATCATAGAATTCTTCTCTTTCTTGCCTTGCTGAAAGGAGCTCATTTCTTTCTTCCTCTAGCTCTCTTCTCATTTCTGGTTCAACTCCTCTGTAATAGAACTCATTGTTCCATTCCCAAGTCATCCTCTCATCATACTTGAAGAACTTATCTTCCATTGCTTTCAGTTGTGCTCTTGTGAGAGGCATCTGATCATTTCTTATTCTCATTGTGCCCCACAGATGCTTCTTCTTGTTCCTTGCTTTCTTGCTTATATTGGGCACAAGGGATGGATCTGGTTGAGGAACAGGGGACATATGAACTGGAGCTTGAGGAATAGGGGACATTTGAAAAGATTGTTGAGGAGGGTTGGAAATGGTAGAAGATGGAATGATTATGGGAAAGACTTGATCTGGGCTTGAAAGATCATCATCATCATCATCACTGTCAGAGTCTGATGAAAGATCAATAACATTATGAGCCCTGCTTTGGTTGACAGCTATGGATTCTCTGAACTCTTTGATCTCAGGAATAGAGATCAGTTTCATGAAGTGAAAGTTTTCATTGGGAGAGTTGAAGAGAATGGGATCAACAGAGATGAAGGGTGAAAGATAGGTCTCAATGCCTGGATTTAGGGTTGGGGGAAAGATATTGACAATTTTGCTTATCAAAAGCATAAGGGCACACTTCTGTTCAAACAGAGAGAGAAAGAATGATTTAGCAAGTTCAATGCACAAGGAGAAAACTAGACCTTTTGGCATGAAGAGACAAGAATTGAGTGATGGAGAGAGAAGTTGGCTAAAGAGAATTTCCCAATCAATGAGTGTATTGGGAGTGATGAATTTTGGGAATGATGGGATTTGGTGAACAAAATGGGAGTTTGATAAAGTCCTTGACTCTTTCCATTCTTCATAGGCAAAGAATATTAATCCTGCAAGATTTCTAGCCACCATAATCAAACCATTTCTTGACAGTTCCCAGGATTTTGGATAGGTAAAGGGGTTTGCAATTTCTGGGAAATGGGTCACATTGGCTAACCTTGTCCTTGCTGCTTTGATGGAAGAAATTGAAAAGTCAATGCCACAGCTAAGCATCCAAGGTTCCTTTTTGGGAAGGTAGGCTTGATTGGGAGTTGGAGGAATGGAATGGCTTGGAGGGCATCGGAGAGGCTGTTAGGGATGGGATCAGCATCGAGATATCTCTTGACCTTGTCCGGCTAGAATTGGACTTTGAGGAGTCTTCGTAGATTCATTCTCAGGAATTGGAGAAATTGTCTTGGTAGGAGCAGAGGCATGGGTTGAAAAAGATGGGATTGAGACAGATGATTGATCAAGACTTTGCTTGAGGAGATCAGAACAAAATTGGGATTTTAGGAGGTTCAAGGCTGCCCTGACTTCTCCCTTGGTCAACTTTTGCTCAAGAATGGATACAAGGACTGCCTCATTTTCTGGCGTTCCATCAAACACAAGTCCCTTGCAAGCATTAAGGATTGTTTCTCCCTTTGAGACAAGATTGGGATCAATTTCAACACCAACCTTTTTGAGACTTTGAATAACCTCTGTAGTCTTATCAGAATTCCCCCTATCAATTTCAACAGTTGGGGTAGGTTCATTCACAAGCTCAGTCTCAGGTATAGAGGGGATGGTTTGGATATCTTCATCCATATTGTCACCTTTGGGTTCTTGGATGACTCTCTGGTCCACTTCTTTTCTTGATAAGCCTAGACACTGAGTTCATCTATGGCTATCATAGTCTCCTCTTTACTAAGAACATCATCAAGATAAATGAGAGCGGCCTTTTCGGTATCGGGGTTCCCATCAACTCAATAGCATCAATGGCTCTTAAGATTTTGGCTAGCTGTTGAGGTTGGGTAGAGGGATATTTTCATCAGTGTTCCCCCTTAAAGGTTGCTTCTACGATTGTTCTTTGAGGTTAAGGATGGCTTCTATGGTGGCCCGGTGACTGAGCTAGGTGTGGATGACTTGTCTACTCTTGGGTGACGGTAGTGGATTTTGGAGAAAGGGAAGGGGTATTTATTTTGGTTTTCTTGGCCTTAGGAGCTTTCTTTTCAGTTTTCTTTTCTTTGGCAAGGATTTAGAAGGAATGGATAAAGAGGATTGTACCTTGGATCACGGTAGGCATGTTTGCCTGGTAGGGATAGGCTGTCGAGAGGTTGCTTGCCTTTGTGCACGGTTTTGGATAAGTTAATGGCTGCTGAAGCTCTTGAGGGTCTATGGTATCATCACCAACATTAGCTTGACCCATTGTGTCAACCTCATATTTATCAATGGCACCTCTTTCTTCATTATCCTTATCATGGTTTGTCGAGATAAGGTAGTTTCATTTGTCGGCTACACGATCATCCTTGTTTTTGCCTTTGTTCCCATGAGATACCACGGTCTTTTTCAACAATCCTGTCTTCTTCACATTGGATTGTACACCCTCTTTATTCTCCTACTTGTAGCCAATGCTATCAAGTCCTTCCGATGTTCAATCTTCTTTCTTGTTTACGCTTGCGGTTTCTCTTGTGTTTCAATAAAACTACCGATACTTACATCATCTCCGGCTCTCATCACGGCTCCCTTCTTTTGTTTCAATGCAAAAGTTACGTCATTGAAACACTTGGTCTCTGACGGCTTCACGAGTCTTCAACCATTTCTTGTGTAGAGGAGGATTGAGCTTAGGAATTAGAACATCAAGAATTCCACTCATGAATCTGAAGTTGTTCATCTTTCCACCTTGCTTCTTGAATTTTAGAGTGGAGGTTGAGGCTGCAAGTTTGGAAGTTGTGAAGAAGAACAATGCACCGGTTGTGTCTTTGGTCAATAGGCTCAGCATTTGCTTCCATTCATTTGATCCCATTTGATCAAATGAAGATTGCTTGCCATCAATGGCTTTATTCACCACATCCGTAAGAGTTGATTTGAAAATGTCAGCTTTGTCCTTAACCATGGCTTTGTCCTGCACACTCTTGAAGTCATGAACTTTTACCCCAAAGAATTTCTCATATACTGTCTTCAATCTATCTGACCCTCTATCCCATATGTTTTTCACAGCATCTTCTTTGTTTGGGATCCCATAGACTTCACTTACCATTTCTTGAGTAATGGTTATCTCCACAATGTCTATGGTGGCAGTTATTGAATTGTTTTCCTTGTTCCTCTTTCCTACCAGGTAAATCTCTCTGCACAGTTCTTCATAAATTGGAGGTCTGGCTCCCATGAATTTAAGCAATTCATTGACCTCAAGAAGTTCTTGGATGAGTATCCCAACTTCAGACTCATAGAAGCTAGGTTTTATGAAGTAACTGTGAGCATCACGGGTAACTTGCTTTTGATGCTGCCATTGATGGTTGAAGGAATTAGGGTTGAAGGAATACGATGGAGGATTAGGGAAGGAAAGAGATGAATTTTAAACAGAGGGTTAATGAAACAGGGGTTTTTGGTGATTACGAAAGGAGAGAGACAAATAATGAGTGGAGAGTGGGTTTTAATGGGCATTGGGGGTTTCAAAGTTTAGTAACTGTTCATATGAATAGTGATTTTTGCCCTTCCCCACGTTGAGGCATTAACTTCCACAGAGCACAAGAAGAACATTCTCTTTTTCAAGAATTTTGCAGGTGAAGAGATGGCTAAGGAAGTGACAATTGTGAGCAATTAACACGATCAAATCACAAAAAAGTTGCTTTAACCTAGGCTTTGTAGAAAAAACTTTGTGAGTTAAGTCTAGTTTGAATGATGATGGTATGCGAGATAGCTAGGGAAACTTGCCTATAAAACAATGACAATTTCGGAGGAAATTTATTGATTGTTTTATAAACACAAATGGGTAGATTTTCCTCAAAGTTTAATCCCAAAAATATGGCTCAAACGGCAAAACAGGTTGGTTTTGGGAAGAATTGTGAGGATGATTTGAGGGGGATGAAATGGAGATAGAGAGAGAGTCCTTCAATGTAGTTGAAAGTTCGGAGGGAGTGAGAGACAGAGGTAAGAACAAGAGAGTGAGAGAAGATCGGGACTATGGTGTCGAGGAGGTAGGCATCGGGAGAAAATTGACGGTAGAGAGGGAGAGGGAATAAGGCTTTTTGGAAAGACTATCAAGGTTGATCGGGGTGAGTCCGGTAAGGAAAAAGTAAGGTAGAGAGGGTTTATACATTGGGGGAATTGGTTAAGCAAGATAGGGCTCGAGACAGCTATGGAGAGGAGCTTAGATTTGTCAAGAAGAAGGTTAAGCACGAAGCTGTATACTCCTGTGAGCGAGGATTCACTCTCTCCGGGGTTGGATTGTTGGAGGAGAGGTGATAACTTTCTTTGGAGTGCATGTCTCTCCTTCTTCAACAATATCATACCTATTCAACCGGGTTATTGGTTGTTTTAGCCTGCCGAGTTCAGTTTGTAGAGAGAGAAGAGTCAAGAGCTAGCCAACCACTTGTAGTTGCTTTGGGAATGGATCTTATTACGGAGAATTTAGCTTTGTGACACCAATGGAGGGTTTGCTTCAACCATATGATGCGGTTGAAGAATGGTGGCCAAGGAGAGCAAGTCCTTCACTTCAATATTGTCACTTCAATTGATCCCTTCCTGGAGAGGCACCCAATATGGTTGCAAAGGTATCATCGAGACCTTGCAATCTACACGGGAGGCAAGGTGTGAAGGAATGAGTCTTTGGAGGAGGATGCGGAGAAACAGTGACATTCCCAAGAATGTCGACGGCTAAGGTGAAGATTTGAAGAGGAAGGCTGGTTACGGAGATTGTTTGGTTTTAAGGAAGTTTTGGTGAGTGAATGAAGATGAAAGAGAGGGATTTCATGGTTTGTTTTATGTTTTTGTTTATGTTTTTGTTTTTCATGACTTTTGTATGGATAGCTATCGGTGGATAGCTATCGAGAGATGTTTTTGAGGTAATAGGCATGTCGGCTTCATTGTGACGGCATTGCCACGAATTATGTAAGCCTCCTTTTTATTTATGAAGAACAACTCTTTATTTTGGCATATTTATCATTCCAAGCATGGCTCTTAACATCTCAAATCTCTTTTCATCCATTGCCTTAGTAAGAATATCGAGACATTATCCTCGGTACAAACTTTTGCAAGGTTGATATTCCCTTTTTCAACATGGTCTACGATGAAGTGATGTCGACCTCAATATGCTTTGTTTTTGAGTGTTGGACGGGGTTTTCTGTCATGGCAATAGTGCTTGAGTTGTCACGAGAAGATGGGAATGTTGGATAATTCAATTCCAAAGTCTTGAAGTTGACTTTTAAGATAGAGAATTTGAGAACAACACAAGCTGCGACAATATACTCGGCCTCATTTGTTGAAGTGGCTGCGAGGTTTGCTTTTTGCTTGACCATGAAATGATTCTTGATCCAATAAGCGGCATCCACCACTTGTGGATTTTCTATCTAGATTGCATCCGGCATAGTCGAGTCGGTGAATCCAATTAGAGAGAATGGGGATTCGGTGGGATACCACAAGCCAAAATCGGGGTTCCTTTGAGATATCTTAGAATTCTCTTGACGGCGAGAGATGAGATTCCTTGGGATTTGCTTGAAATCTAGCACGAGAGAGGACACTAAACATAATGTCGGGTCTTGAAGGCATTACATAAAGGAGAGATCCAATGTAACTTCGTAAAGTGTTGGATTTACACTTTGACCATACGGATCGGCATGGAGTTTGGTTGTGGTTGACAAGGGGTTTTGGCGGGGAAGCGGTTTGCATGTCAAACTTCTTGATCATATCCCTTGTGTATTTAGCTTGGTTAATGAAGATTCCTTCCTTCATTTGCTTGACTTGAAGACCCAAGAAGAAAGTAAGCTCACCAATCATACTCATTTCAAAGCGGTCTTTCATAATATCTCCAAATTCAGTGCACAAGTCCTCATTTGATGAACCAAAAATGATGTCATCAACATAGACTTGGATGAGCAATTGATCATCTCCATATTTCTTGATAAACAAATTGTTATCAATATGGCCCTTGGTAAATCCTTTGCCAAGGAGATATTAAGATAGAGTATCATACCAAGCTCTTGGTGCTTGTTTAAGCCCATCTGATGCTTTGTCCAATTTGTACACATGATCGAAACTTTGGGTGCTCAAAACCGGGGTTGAGATACAAAAACCTTTTCATTTAAGACTCCATTCAGAAAGGCACTCTTGACATCCATTTGGAATACTTTCATCTTCTTGAATGAAGCATAGGCAAGGAATAGCCTAATAGCTTCAAGTCTTGCAACGAGTGCAAAGTCTCATCATAGTCAATACCTTCTTCTTGTCTGTATCCTTGAGCAACCAGTCTAGCTTTGTTTCTTACTACAACACCTTCTTCATTCATCTTATTTCTAAAAACCCATCTTGTTCCAATGACAATTTGGTTTCTTGGTTTAGGAACAAGTTTCCACACTTTGTTCCTTTCAAACTGCTCTAATTCTTCTTCCATGGCTTCTATCCAGTCAGCATCTTGGAGTGCTTTATTTATTTTATTTGGTTCCACTTGGGATATGAATGCACTCATGAGAAAAGGAATGTTATGCAGGCTGGGTTTTATCAATTTGAAGGCTGATGTAAAGGTCTTTATTTGGTGGAATGATGTGAGTAATGGTCGATTCATCATTGACTTTGGGAGGAGAAAGAGGATTATTGGATGGGGATGGAAGATGGCTAGTGGATGGATTACAAGAAGAATTTGGATGGCTGTCAGCTAAGGGTTGTTGTCGGCTAAGGAAGAAATTTGGGAGATGTCGATCAAGGAATGACCATTCATTTGGGTATTCTCTTCCTCATCAATTGGATTGGTAGTAGGAGTGATTGATGTTGACTTGGTTTGATGGATTGGTTGATGATGGGCGTGGGATTGGTCATGGTACATGCAGCGCGGGATGGGTTTGTCGGATGAATTTCTTGGAACCATGTATGGAAGATTTGATGAATCTTGTTCATGATGGAGAACTTGATTGAATCAAGAATGGGAGATGATTCGGGGAGATTATCTAGGTTTCCCAAACCTTCATCAAAATCACACAATTCAGTTACACTTTGATCATTGTTTTCATCAAAGTCAACATGAATTGATTCTTCCACAACAAGTCTTCTTTTGTTGTAAACTCTATAAGCTTTGCTTGTGTTAGAGTATCCAAGAAAGATTCCTTCATCACATTTGGAGTCAAATTTGTCCAAATTGTTTTTGCCATTGTTGTGAATGAAGCATCTACTTCAGCTGTGAAAGTAGGAAATGGTAGGAACTTTGTCATTCCATAGTTCATATGGAGTCTTCTTATGGAATTTGTTGATTAGTGTTTTATTTTGAACATACACGGCGGTAGTGACTTCACCCCAAAAATACTTTGGGAGATTGTGTTACGACGGCATTGTTCTTCTTTGCCTCACGGATTGTTCTGTTCTTCCTTTCGGCAACACCATTTTGTTGGGGTGTTCTTGGGGCTGAAAAATTGTGATCAATACCTTTTGAATCACAATACTCTTCTACTCTGTGTTCTCAAATTCTTTTCCATGATCGAGATCTGATCTTGACAATGGATGTCCCTTTTTGATTTTGAATTTTATTGAACGGCTTTGTCGGACGGCTAAGGGTGTCACTTTTGGATTCAAGAAGAATGATCCAAGTGAATGCGGTGAAGTCATCAACCACAACAAGGGAGTATCTCTTTCCTCCTAAAGATCTAGTCCTTATGGGTCCAAAGAGATCCATATGAAGTAGTTCAATAGGTCTTGATGTGTCCAATATGGTCTTGGGCTTGAATGAAGATCTCTTTTGCTTCCCACATTGGCATGCTTTGCAAAGTTTGTCCTTCTTGAATGGGATCCTTGGAAGACCTCGACTAGATTTGAATTTGCAAGCTTGGAGATGGTTTTATGGTTAAGGTGAGCCAATCTTTTGTGCCAAAGCCATGACATGTCGGATTGACTAAATGACGAGAAGGCGGTGAGCATTTGAGGATTCCACTATCTCTAAGTTTAAGCAATAGAGATTTCCTTTTCTTGATCGATCGAGAATGACTTTATTGCTTTTATCTTTAACGGTACATTTATCCTTGGTGCAAACAACATGAAATCCCTTATCACGAGATTTGGTGATGCTAATCAAATTGTGCTTGAGACCCTCTACATAAGACACATTAGTAAAAATGATATCTTTTGTAATAAGATTTCACGATCCTTTGACCTTAGCTTGGGAATTGTCACCAAAGGTTACATTTGGATCATTTTTAGGGGTATATTGTTGCAACCGAGTCTTTATTGAAGGTCATATGTCTACTACAACCACTATCTAAATACCGAGTCCTTTCCTAGATACTGCAAAACAGAAAGTAAATTTTATGGTACCCCTTTTTATTCTTTTGGGTCCAAAGGATTAGTTTTTCTTTGGAACCCTAGCTTTGTTCATTGATCCCTTTGTGAAGAAGCTGGTTTAGGGTATGGTAATATGACATGATTTGCATCATGTAAGGTGTAAGGACAGTGGATTGGGATGGATTGAAGAAGTGGTTTGGGTTGTTGTATTGGGGTTGAAATTGAAAGTTATTTGAATAAGATGATGCAGGAGAGTCATTTTGACTTGCATGACTTCTTCCATTTGAGTATTGCCATTGAGGTTTTTGTTTTTGGTGTATCTATGTTTGTTATAGAATCTTTGTTGCCTTGGAGTTCTTTGTGGTTTGGAAGATCTTGGGCATGCGTCGGGCCTTGGGCATCTGTCGGGGCCTTAGCATCTAGCATCTTTTTGCAACTCAATTTCTTTACGTATATTGGCCCCTTTTTGAACCCAAATATACTTGCTTCCTTGAATTTTACTTGGTCCTTTGTTTGAGTGACTAGGACCGGGTAAGATTTCCTTAGATTTTCCCTTGGTTTGAACAGGATAAGTTTGAGTTTGATAGCCCGAACTTAGGTTTTCTAGAACCATTTTTTGATGGCCCTTTCACCGGTGGGAGGAGTGTACACCTTTTGTGTAGGATCATCGGCACCAATCCTGTTTTGTCACTGGGACGCCTTTGGGTGTAGGTGAAAAGGGATAATGCTTTGCTTGACATGTTCCATGAGTCTATTTTCTTTTTAAGAGCATCATTTTCTTTTTAAGATTGCGAGTCTTTGACAATTTTCATGATTACTTGATGTCTCATTTGTCAAATCCATGTTTTGTTTTTCAAGCATGATGCATTGATCTCTTAGCCCTTGACATGCTTTCTCAAGCTCGAATTGGTTTTGTGAGGGTGTCAATGGTTGAGGATTGGGAAAGGTTCTCATTGACCGGTGAAGCAAAGCTAGTTTTTGTTTTTGGTTTGAATTAAAAGAGTGCAAACTAATTGTTTGAAACCATCAATATTTAAGGAGTTAAAATCATGTACCTCTTTTAGTTCATCTGCAGCAGCAAGTGCTTCCATTTCTTCCTCATTGTCGATTCTTCCTCATTGTGCGATTTTTCTTCATCTTGACCATAAGGCATAGCATGGCTTCTTCTCCTTCATTGTCAGAATCATCACTTGACACATACTCTTCATCACTGAATTTTGATGAGTCGGCTATCATAACTTGCTCCTTGTTTTTGTCATGTTTATTTTTGAAGCAATTGAAGCGGTTGCACTTGGAAGCTGTGAATGATCTCTTTTGAGTAGGTCATCTTCTTAGGTGTACGATTGTCCCTAGGTTTCCTTGGTTCAGGACAATCAGATGAGTAATGTCCTTGCTTTCCACAGTTGAAGCAATCAATTATCTTCTTGTAGCTGTCTTGTTGAGAATTAGATGTGGAAGGGTTGTATTTTTTGTCAAAAGATTTCTTTTGAAATTTCATGGCATTTCTGACAGCCATGGATATGAGACTTGGAATGTCTTCTTGAGAGATCTGTTTGCTGACAGGTTTGGAGCTGATGTTTATCTTTTGAAGAGCATTGTTGACAATGGTCTCAATGTCTTGGTGAGTGATTGGTTTGTGGGCAGTTTCTTGAGCAGTTAAGACTAAAGTTTGTGAAATGGTAGGAACTGGTTGAATTTTTATCATACCTTCCAGTTCATAAGCTTCAAGCTTTCCAAAATACTGTTCAACTGTCATTGTGCTCCATTCAGATCCTTCTCTAATAGGTAAAGCTACTTTTTCATATTCTTGTGGGAGATTAGAATATATCTTGAGGCAGAGATCTTGTTGTTCAAAGGTTTTTCCATGGTCAGCAATAGATCTAACAAGGTTTTCAAACCTTGGTTGAGCAGCACTCACTTTTTCTCCAGGATAGAACTTGAAGTTGTCTAATTGCCTAAGCAAGTTATACAAATTTTGTGTCACGACACTGGTGTGCTTAGTGAACTTTGTTTGAATGAGAGCCCATGCTGATCGGCATTTGGTTCCTTAGCAATTTCTTGTGCAAGTGAGTCATTTACACTCTTTTGAAGAATGTTTTTGACTTTTAAGTTTGCACTGATCAATTGTTTTGGATTCGGACCATGTTTACGGGGATTTGGTCTTACTAGGTCCTCCATCAATACGATTTGAGTTGGGTAGGACACTTCATTCTCTAGAACATACCAGTTCCATATACTATTTGCATCAAGGTATGTTTTTATTTTTGAAGCATAGATCTCAAAAGATCCACAGTCATCAATGTGTGGGATGTCTTTCTCATTATTTCTCCTTGGTTGAGGCATGGTGGGTTTGAAGAGGATCCTTCACAAGATGTGAGACTTTTGAATGTGAAGACAAGCTTTGATACCAATTGGAAGGCCCTTTGTTGATATGCAGATGATCAGACAGCTATGGTTTGGCTTAGCTGTCAGATGTTTGTTGAATTGTGCAGCGGAATAAGAGAAGCTTGACATAATGATAGGACAAAGAACACAAAGAAATAATGCAAGTGTGTGATTGTGATTGCAGAAATGTAATAACACAGAGAATTTAAAGTGGTTCAGAGTTCACTCCTCCTACATCCACCCCCACTGTCAATCTTGACAAGTGAGATCAATTTTATTATAATCTTTAATCAACAAAAATTACAAATGATTGATTTAGGAAAGTTTCTTAAACTTTCTCTTCCTAATTAGTACAGTCAACTAGGGATGCGCTTAAAGTACAGTCTTAAGTGTTTTTACAACTTGAAGTACAGTCTCAAGATTTTACAAAACAACTAATACACTCAAAGTACAGTCTTGAGTGTTTACAAACTAATTCTACACCTAAAGTACAGTCTTAGGTTTTTGGAATTTGTGAATTAACACACTAGGGTTGTTTGTTGTTGAAGCAGAGGTTTTGGGGTGAGGATTTTGGTTTGGAACAGGGTTTAAAGGGTAGGGATTGGTGAGTGTGTGTGTGGATTACAGGAGGTGTGTGTGGGTGTAAGGGAAAGGTTTTGGACTGTGAAAAAGAGTATTTTTCAAGAGTAGTTTGTGTAGAGGATGAACTCCTCTATTTATACCCTTCAATGTAGCCGTTGGAATATGACTGTTGCAGCTACATTAATGAGCCTTGACTGGTCTTTGCCCCACTTGTCCACTTGCAGGTATTCATGAGCTGGCTTGAGCTGTGGCTTGAGCTGAGAGCTTCCAGAAGGTCTTCAGCGGTCTTCATTGGTCTTCAATGGTGAACTTGACAGCTGTGAAGATCCAGGTTCCACTTTGGTTGAGATTGTGGTAGCAGAGAATGAGACAGAGTGATGGCTATCAGAGGGAATGAAGTCATAGCTGTCAGATCATACAAAGGCTTAGCTATCAGAGATGTTCTCTAATAAGGACTGAGATGCACTTGATGATCTTGATAGCTAAGAGAGGGAATATGATTCATGTTATTGATTGAATGTAACCAATGTATAAGATAGAATCATAACTGTCAGACTCATAGCTGTCAGATAAACTGAAAGATGAATATAATAGATTTCCTCTTTTGATATAAACCCTGTTCTATATATATATTCCTTTATCAAAACCAACTAACTAAGACTTTGATCAAAGTTAGGTCCTTACAATCACTTCTCCACTCTTCAAGCCTCCTAATTGATGCATCACTCGGTCTCCGTCTCACATGACCAAACCAAGACGATTCTCTCTCATTTTATCTTCAATGGGCGCAACTCCTACTTTCCCCCTGATCACTTCATTCCTCAATCGATCATTTCTTGTATGCCCACACATCCATCGTATTCGTAGCATACACATCTCCGCCACATTTATCTTGTTAACATGACACTGTTTCACAGCCCAAAATGAGCTTATATAATCATCACACGGATATTTTTTTTTATCTTTTTTCCGTTTTTCCTATTGCCCGCCACAAACCAACCTTATACCTACTTGAGTACATGTTGAGATATGACAATTACTGACACTACTTCCTACCACACATTGCATTATTCTGACCTAACAATATGAATTTATCTTTTACTTCCGCTACGTCAGTAGTAAGGAACCTAAGTTTCCACAAGTTTTGTACCATTATGAATTTTACAGATTACTCCCAACAAGAAAGATCAAGAACCATTTCGATTTGAATTATCAAACAAGAGGACAAAGCTTATGTATTAGTGAATCGCAAGTTAGGTAGCAAAACTTCTTTTAGTACTACCTCTGTCCCAAATTGAATGACCATTATTGTCCCAAAATGAATGACCATTATTTTCCCAAAATGAATGACCTTTTGAAACTTTTCCATCAAAATATTTTGCCCCTAAATGATTTTTTTCAATTTCTTTTTCATAGTTCATTATATTTTTGCAAAGCTAAAATTTTGATAGTGAAGCGCAAGAATTATTATGATTTTTTGCTATTAGAAATCAATAATTTCATATTGACCCTCAAATTCAAAATAGTCATTCATTTTGGGACGGATGGAGTACTAATTTTACAAGTACTCTTGCTTTCCCTCTAATGGATTCAAATTTTACAACTGCAAATATTAAAAGACAATTGCAAGCCTGAAACTTAAAGAGTTCGGCGTGTTTCAACATAGGCCCACTGAACCTAGCCAAATGATAGCAATTTTACAAGAGTTTCACTAGGTCCCAATTCACACTCTCTGAACTAGAACTTTAGTATAATCTTGACATGTTTATCAACCGGAAAGGGCGTGAGAGAAGGAGAGGGAAAATAATAACATAACTAAATCAACCAAATGTCTAGCTTCCGTTCTTTCTTGGGCAGCTGTAATGATGGTAAAGATTGGGTAGAGGATTGGTTGTGTTAGTATGAGGAGCAGATTGGAACTTCGGTAGTAACGTTTTTTGGGAAGTGGGCGAAGAGATCATACTGAAAATACGAGTGCGGAGGGTGAATTGGGACCTAGTGAAATGAGGAAATTGTTGCCATTTGGTGCTCTCAAATGTCAAGAGGGATAGGAGGAGAACCCAAGGTAAATGCAAGGAGAGTAAAGGGAAGAAGGAAGCCTTGTAAAAGAAATTTCATATTTTCATATTTATTTTATTTAAGAAAAAACCTAAATGAAAATCCAAAACAAAGACGTTCATACAACTATGACGATGAAGAATTAAAACTCCCTTTTACTACTACAACTTTGGTATCACATTTGAAGCAGTCTTTCCAACCATGTCCAAGTAAATACAAACTTTGACAACTCAACAGGTCTTGTAGCATTGTTTTCAAATCATAACAAGAAAACCCCAAAGAGGAAAGCATTGTCGGGAAGCATACAGTATACCTGTAACTTAACACCACATCTAAATACCAACTTTAAGGGGAAATATTTAGCTTTATTCTCTGGGACAATGAAAGAAAAACACTAACCTCAACGGAAAACTGCAAATGCTCACTGGTGCTTACAATGGATCTGAATTCCACCTACATTTTGAACACAAAGATACCATGAACCACACAAAAGAAAGTAATAATAACAAGCTGGTCTCTATACTAAAGCCAATTATGCATACCTTTGAGCAGCACCTGTGTGAAATTTCCTGCAGTACTCCAATGGATAAAGAAGGTGGAAGCAACAGTTTTCCATTATCAGTTGAACTTCCTCTGTGGTTAAAGGATGATTGATTGTGAGATACACCAGCATCTGGACCTAACGAGAAAGATCAAAATCAAACTGACAATTTATTAAAATGATCACAGGCATGGCGCATCACAACCAAGAGAGGGTCACCTTCGCATCTATAACTTCCCATATCTTAATGGCTGAGCTTACACCAAAAGCTTAAAATAGAAGCTACTGTTTTGTGGTAAAAGTAAGGAGCATCGACAGGGGACTCTACATCAAGGAGACAAACTACAACAGAAGGTCAAGTTTCTGCAAAACACTACAAGTAATCCCTAGCAGAAATCGTTAAGATACACCAGCATCTGGCCCAACCGGTTCGAACCCATTTGGGCACTTTAATAAATTTGTCTATACCCCAAATCATTTGGGACTAAGGCTTTGTTGTGTTGGAATTGGAGTCCTAATCTATGAGGAAAAAGGAGTCTAAGTCGGAGGAGTTGCTGAAATCAAGAAGGAAAATCGGGGAGGACTTTCTGGGGTGATGGGCGACCGCCCAGGGGAGTGTTGGGCGACCGCCCAGGAGGACAGAAAGTTTGGCTCGTGGAATTTTGGCTTGGGCGACCGCCCATGGTGCCTTGGGCGACCGCCCACGTGTCGGGTCAGAATTTTCTGCAGCAGATTTGTTTCCTATTTTGATTAGAACTCTTCTTAATATTGATTTAGGGTTTCCTTGTATTACTATATAAGCATAGTGACGGCCTAGAACAGATTTGTGAGTTGTAGCAACATATTAGAATACATATTGGCTTGGCAATTGCCCCCGGACGTAGTTCACGAGTTGGTGAATGAACCGGGTAAACAACTCTTGTGTTCTTGTGTGTGATTGTTTCTTTCTTGTACGTGTGGGTGTGTTGATTTCCTTATCTTGATTGCAACGGGGGAGCACCAATTCCACAACAACTGGTATCAGAGCTTTGGTTCGGAGGATTCAAAGTTTCATTAGTTGATTCTTTGAATCGCGTTCTTGGGGATTTTGGTGAAGCAGTCAAGATGAAGAACTCAATCGAGAAATTCAACGGTGTGAATTTCACGTTTTGGAAGACAAAGATTGAAGACTACCTTTATTGTAAGGATCTTCATGGACCCTTGAAGACGAAGCCCGAAGACATGTCACAAGGGGATTGGGAGACGTTGGATCGGAAGGCGTTAGGAGCAGTGAGGAGTGCCCTAACCGACGACGTTGCACGGAACGCTATGGAGGCCAAGACAACGGTGGAGTTGCTACAAACGATGTCGGACATGTATGAGAAGCCGTCGAATATCAATAAGGTGCATTTGGTAAAGAGGTTTGCGAATGCGAAGATGTCAGAGGGGCAGACATCGGCAAGTCATATCGGCAATTTCAAAGGTATGGTGGACCAATTGAAAAGTGTTGATATTACTTTCTCCGATGAAGTGCTAGCTTGTTTTCTACTAAAATCATTGCCTGATAGTTGGGAGGTTACTGTTACAACAATTAGTATGTCGAAAACAGCATTGGTGTATACGGAGGTTAGAGATCTCATCCTTCAAGAGGAGTTGCGAAGGAAAGAGAAAAGGGGAGAATCTTCCGTAGATGGGGCTGCACTTAGGGTGGAGAGAAATAGGGGAAGACCTAAAAAGGGGAAAAAGGTCAAGTGCTACAATTGTGGTGAATTGGGGCATATTAGTTATGACTGTCCGGGAAAAGGTGGTGGTGCTAACGTGGTGGATGATGGTGGTGATGTATTAATCCTAGGGGAGGAGCAGTCGGGTGAAGATTGGGTGTTGAATTCGGGAGCTTCTTGTCATGCTAGTGGGGATGCAGAATCAATGAAGCGGTATAAAACTGGAGACTTTGGGGTTGTCTATCTTGGTGACGGTCAGCCATTGAAGGTCAAAGGTAAAGGGGATGTAATGATGAAGACACCTAACGGGGCTGTTTTACAACTACACAACGTGATGCATGTTCCGGATTTGAGGAGAAGGGTGATTTCTGTGGGACAACTTGACAGTGAAGGATATGGTGTTTCTTTCATTGGTGGGTCTTGGGAAGTCACAAAAGGGGCTAAGGTGTTGGCTCATGGGGATAAGGGGAAGATGTTGTACTCTACCTACAATGTCGATTTTCATTCCGGTGGGAGTAAGAGGCTAAAGAACCAGCCTGTTGGTGTAAAAAGGGGAGACATCAAGAAAAGGTATGTTGGGGGGGACTCAAAGTTGATCAACGTGGTGTGGAAGTCCAAGGGCCCTAACAGAGAGCGGATTCAGACCAAGAACAGACGATGCAAGAAACAAGGTGTGTCCAAGTTTCAAGGGGAAGCATTGCGAGGAAGGTGGGTCTGGAGGGAGAAGGCGAAGTTAGACTTGCGGGGAGAAATCAAGGTAGAAGCTGATTTGGGGAGGCAAGAACGATCTAACACGGAGAGGTTGAAACGTCGCTTGGTTTCAACTCGCCTTAGTACTTGAGGAGAGGTGCGGTAGTGTCAAGCCAATATGGATGAGGGGAAATGTGTTCGAAGGTCATTACTCCGTGGTGGGAGTTGATGGGTGTTTCTATGCTTGTTAGTTTAGTCTCCGGTGGGAGATTGTTGGGATTGGAGTCCTAAACTAGGAGGAAAAAGGAGTCTAAGTCGGAGGAGTTGCTGAAATCAAGAAGGAAAATCGGGGAGGACTTTCTGGGGTTATGGGCGACCGCCCAGGGGGTGTTGGGCGACCGCCCAGGAGGACAAAAAGTTTGGCTCGTGGAATTTTGGCTTGGGCGACCGCCCATGGTGCCTTGGGCGACCGCCCACGTGTTGGGTCAGAATTTTCTGCTGCAGATTTGTTTCCTATTTTGATTAGAACTCTTCTTAATATTGATTTAGGGTTTCCTTGTATTACTATATAAGCATAGTGACGGCCTAGAACAGATTTGTGAGTTGTAGCAACATATTAGAATACATATTGGCTTGGCAATTGCTCCCGGACGTAGTTCACGAGTTGGTGAATGAACCGGGTAAACAACTCTTGTGTTCTTGTGTGTGATTGTTTCTTTCTTGTACGTGTGGGTGTGTTGATTTCCTTATCTTGATTGCAACGGGGGAGCACCAATTCCACAACATGTTGTTGGTGGTGGTGGTGATGTGCAACACAAATGCAAATGGTTGTCTTGCATGTAAGTTCATATATTGAGTTACCAATGAAACTAGCATTTTGCAAGGCAACATCAGCTTTGAACCAAAATCAACTCTTTCATCAACCCCACAAGAGAGGATGCAGATTAAATATTACTTCGCACACACACAAACACAGAGAAACATCTAATTGACCTCACTTGCACATTTGTACCAAATGTTTCCATTTCAGTTTTTGCATCATATTTCTAGAACTCAAAATACTTGATACAACTGCATAATTGCTGTTACCACTTGACATTGACTGATGAATACTATCTCACTGTTCGAACCTATGGAAAGTAAAATGTAGGCCTTCATCCCCAAGGTGTGGTTATTATTATATTTCTTCATAACTAGCCTCGCAGTAAATGAGTCCACAACTTTTCAAGCAAGCTTTGGTATATTATCCTTATTTAAGCTACATCTTGTCTATAAAAGTGTTTCTTCGACACATTCTTTTATTTTTCCCACACATCCATCTTAAATATTAGCTTGAATCTAGTCATCTCATGAGCAATGCTGATATATTATTTTGGAAAATATCTCCCTTACATTATACATGCAGATATCACTCAAAACTGAAGTGCATAAGCATTTGACCTGATTTAATTCTATCACTAACACCTTGAGCTCTCTCAATCAAGTATTGATCAAAAGTAACAAAATAAAGCACATTGTGGTAAGTCTTGTCCATCTAACTTAATTGTGTTCCCATTTACAGTTGTTTCACTGTAAAAGGTGCAAACCTTATATTATGTTTATGTAGTTTGAAATTTTTATGTTCTTTATCCTTATTCTAAAGCTTATCTCACCTTTTCTATTTACTAACTAGACCTTGCCTTTTTGTGTTCTCAAGATGGATTATGTCATATAACATGCAGCCCAATGTGTCAATAAACCACCCATCACCTAGGCGAAAAGACTACTCATATAAAGGCCCCATGATATACACCTATGTCAAATGGGAACTGACAACTTGAAAGCAAGAAATTGAAACACTAAACCATATTGTGAGCAAATTTGTGTCAACTATGTGAAACCAAATCGAACCAAATCCACTAAGACCAACGGGATCAAATAAGTCAATACACTCAAATATCACCCTAAAATACCTGATGGGTGACTTGCTGGATGATGACTCCTCTTTTGCACCCCAAATCCCGGGTATGGCTGCATATGAGAAAGATACCGTTAGATAAGCATATTTTGGCTTCCCTAGGGTAAGAAAGTCATGATCACATATTTCCAAGGTGATACATAACCCCACCCCAACAAAAGAGAGAATTTAATAGATACATACCTCTTCGATTTTCACTTCAGGCACATGGGGTTGAACTCTCGAGGAAGCATAAGCATCTGGACCGTGAGAATTATGATTATGAAATGCTCTCTGTGTGTCTGGTCTTAAGAAATCAGATCCTTGAACAGTGCTAGGAGTTTGGTAATTCAGACGCCCCCTATTAATCTCGTCGAGGGACCAACCTCCTTGGGGTTGTACAGGAGGCACTGGTAGCTGTACGGGCAATCTAGGAATCAGAGGAGGTTCTGCTGAAGCTCGGTACCTTGAATCTGGGGTGTGGTTCATCAATGGGAATCTTCTTTTGAAATCTGGATCAGCCTCAGAAAAGCTGCTATCTCGTCTAAATGGAGTTCCAAGCAAACTAGGTTCTGCAATGCAATTAGAGAAAGGTATATTGAGGATGTCAATGGAAAATCGCTATACTACACACTGAACTGAAAGAAACAGAAACATAATGTGACATAGTAAATGAGTTGCTTACTATCTGAAGGAGCCACTGCTTTCAAAGCTGATGGGATAAAAATGGTTGGAGGAGTTGCAACCGATGATTGAGAGAAACCAGCTTTCATTTCAAGACCATTAATATTTGAAATAGTCGCAGAACCCTTTATATTCTTCTCATCCTGAGTCGGGGAAGGATGTTAGAAAGTCAAAGTTGAACATCTGGATTGCCAGAATTTATGTCATGTTTTTCAAATGATACGGTCCTAATGCTAACCAACAGAATATAGAATAATCTAGTTAAAGCATTATGAACAATTTTCTTATACCCAAGAGAATATACTGAGATGCCAATTGTAGATATGAGAACTTACCTGTTGATTTAATCTATGGGCAACTTCTGGACCATGCATTCCCTCAGCAACTGGGGCATTGCCATTTGGTACAAAACTAGCATCCTGAAAGAAGTCCAGTAATATGAAGATGGTATGCTTCCTCTGTGTGCATGTGTGTGAGAGAGAGAGAGAGAGGGAGTGTGAGAGTGTGAGTTTGAGGTTGAGAGTGTGAGGTTGAGAGTGTGAGTGTGAGAGTGAGTGAGGGTGTGAGGGAGGGTGTGAGGGAGAGGGAGGGAGGGAGGGTGAGTGAGGGAGTGAGTGAACGTAATAAACAAACACAAGACAAGCACATTCACACATTATGCACACCTCCGACATCAAGTAGTTGCTGGCATCTGGTGCAGGTGGTAAACTTAAAGCTTCATCTTCGTAGAATAATTCAGAGATCCTTCTTAGTAGATTCTCATCAAAATCTCTGGTCAAAAGTGCATGAAAGCAAATCAATTTAGACTATAGAAACTCCATCTACTAAGATTAAATATAAAAACAGAAGAAGACATCATATTATATAATGTTAAAATTCACTATTAGCCGCTTAGAAGGTTGAAATTAGACCATGAAGCAACTCTTACTTGAAGAACCCGCCTCGAACATTGCATGCGACATTCCTCGCCACACAGAGAATTGGAACAGCATTTGCTGTCTGTCAAGCATAACAAGATAGAAAATTCATGGAAAATGTCTATTGATGTCACTTTGTGATAAATCAACATATAACAATGTTTTTAATAAAATGCAATCATAGTACCTCAGCTTGTGGAGCATAATAAGGAGTAAACGCAGGTACTACATGAACTCGTGGTTGATCCTTATCTTCCCAAACCTTTAATCGATCATCTATTACCATAGCCATCCTTGGATGGCAGCTTCCATCTTAGAAGACATTTTGCAATGACTTTCTGCCACCTATTGAAGTAAAAACAAAGGGAAGGCTTAAATAAGTACAACAAAGAACTATCCGTAAGACCCACTTGTCACTACTCACAATAACTATCCACTTACTATTCCCTACCCCCATATTCGCTCTCCTCCTACCTCACTTTTCATATAACACTTACTCCACTATACACTTTCCTTAATTCCCGTGCAAAGCTTATTTTGTGTTTTTCGGGTGGGACGGAGGGAGTACACACTTTTGTTGTTGTTTCTCCGAGCGAACATTGAGCAATAATTTGAGGATGATTAAATTATCCTAATGCATAACTAAAAATTGTTATTGATAATATTTATAATGGTGAATCAATAACAATTTTTTGTTTTGCATTAGGATAATTTAATCATCCTCAAATTATAGCTCAAAGTTTGTTCGGAATAACAACAACAAAAGTGTGTAGTTTGTAGTGGGACGGAGGGAGTATACTTAGATATATAAGCAAAAAGAAATAGGAACAGCATTATCTCAAAAAAATTGTACTCCCTCTGTACCAACATAAGAGTCCCCTTTGACCCTGCAAACAATTTTATATAAAGCATTTGCCTCTAGTATTAATATATTTGGGCCCAGTATTGAGGAGTATTCCCAAGGAAAAAAATGTGAACTTTCTATACTTTTAGGTTGGCCTACCATAGTGTATCCACCAATGGGTAAAAATTTAGACTTCCTTTTAACAAAAAATGGAAATTTTTTGGGGGAAACTTTTTCGGGACATCATAAAAAGGAATAAAGGTCTATTATTTCGGGACAGAGGGAGTAGTACTCATGCATAAATCTATCACCATCTAACTCATCATGTATAACAACAAGAAAAAACTCCCTCTATTGAAAAAAAAAAGCCTCCTTTGACATGTCAAACTTTTTATGGATGATGCTTTACTTGCTCGTACCTTCTTAAATATTGGGCAAAAATGATTGTCTCTTTTAGAATCTTTTCTTCCATCCCTTATCTCAGTGGGACTATTTCTAGGGGACAAACAAATAAGGGAAGTGGGATTGTTTTTCGGACTGAGGGAACAGCGTCTTTCACTAAACTGCAAGTTTGGGCATACAATAATGAAACCTTATGTCCTTAGGGAGTAGTATATTTCAACTGCAGAGAACAAACATCCAAAATGAAGCCTTATGCTCTCAACGAAAGGTGCTTACCTGACTTGACACATACAACATGTTCCAGTAGTTGCTTTGAGTTAATCAAGTGTGCTTCTGGGTCGAGCAATCTCCACATCTCTAATGCATAATCACTTTCCGCCATTGTACAAACATATACTTCAAACCTTTTGCGTCCTTTAGCAATTAAATAAGCTTTTAGATCTTCCCAAGCAGGTCGCAACTTAACAAGCACACTAGTATCACGTATCTGCACATGTAAACAGAAGGAAACAAGATAAGAGATATATATATAAGATGGACAAAAAATAAGAATGAGAAAGAAGAAACTCCTTGAATCAAAGTGCATGAGATAAGCCACAGGTGAAAATTCCATCAATGAGCAAGACAATGCAAGCACAAATGAAACAAGGAAGTCAGATAATCTCAAAAATGTTGCAAAAGTGAGAGCCACTAAAAATTAAAATTTCTAGTCTGACCACTTTTTGATAGGTCATAGGTGTTTTCAAGTTCACTTATCTCATTGAACAATGATACATAGAGCCTAGAAGTTCATTTTCGAAGGCTCATATATCTAATCTTGCATTCGACCGACTATGTTTATTGATTGTCCATTAATCCATTCAGTGAACCTTACTTGTTTATCACATTAGGTAAGTCAGGGTTGTATGTGTTGGGGAATACATCATTAGGGTTCTCTCTAAAACACCTTAAACTTATAAAGAAATTGCTAATACCAAGATCACCAAAAGAAAAACTACCAAAAGCTCATCTACAACCAGTGAACAAGTATACACTTGAGATTACAGTTATAAGAGCTTAGACTAATAGAGATTTTCGTAAAACCAGAGTATGTTTCTTCCTCAGAATTCAAAAAGCTTATTTGAAAAGCAGCAATCGGAATGATATATATATCCCATAAGTTTGGCACCATAACATTCATGTGACCTAGTTCGTCCGTTTTCCTATTCAACCATCAGTAATTTATCTTTTACATTGGATTTCGGTAACAATAAACATGTTAAGATTTGCTTCAGGACTGCTTGTTTGTTTTCTTACTCAGTTTTAGTCAATAATCTGTTTATTTGAAGTCAATAAAATCCTAGTCTTTAGACTATTGTTGAAGTCCTAGTCTCTAGGATATTGGTAGCATTATCTCATATCAGGATAGGGATATTTTATCTTTTAGTTGAGCTAGTTGCACTATAAATGTAATGCATCAGAATGAATAAATCATCCTCAGTTGTTGCATCAATCAGTTCTCTTTTCTATTCTGCACTTCAATTAAATTTAGTTATCTATTTTCAGTTCTTCTTTTCATTTCAAAATAACAATTGGTATCAGAGCATTATTCTTACGGAACCTGTGAGTAGCTATGGAGTCAGAAACTAGTTTTCCCAATTTTTCTCAAGTTGCTCCACCTCTTTTTGATGGAGAGGACTACCAGCTTTGGGATGTTAGAATGGAAACTTATTTGGAGGCTTTGCATCTATGGGAAGCTGTTGAAGAAGATTATGAAGTTGTTCCTCTGCCAACTAACCCGACGATAGCACAGATGAAAAGCCACAAGGAGAAGAAGACCAGAAAATCAAAGGCCAAATCAGCACTGTTTGCTGGTGTTTCAACAACAATTTTCACAAGGATAATGACTCTCAAATCAGCCAAAGACATCTGGGAGTATTTGAAGACAGAATATGCAGGAGATGAATGAATACAAGGAATGCAAGTGCTCAATCTTATAAGGGAATTTGAGCTGCAGAGGATGAAGGATGTTGAGACAATCAAACAATATACCGACAGACTGCTTGGTATTGCCAACAAGGTAAGGCTTCTTGGCACTAAGTTTGATGATTCAAGAATTGTTGAAAAAATTCTTGTTACGGTGCCTGAAAAATATGAAGCCTC
The DNA here is from genome assembly GCA_022495995.1 of Adenophora triphylla var. japonica. Lineage (NCBI taxonomy): Eukaryota > Viridiplantae > Streptophyta > Magnoliopsida > Asterales > Campanulaceae > Adenophora > Adenophora triphylla. The sequence continues at coordinate 384,960 of JAFEMH010000972.1, read as the reverse complement.
AATAACCACCTTGGAAAATACTAAAGATTTGTCTAAGATCACCTTGGCAGAACTTTTAAATGCTTTTCAAGCTCAAGAACAAAGGTGTAACGACCCCAACTTTTCATCAATAAACATAATTCAATTCATAAATAAAATTCCCAAATCGGGGTACCTTAACGGCTAGTACATCTAACCATAATTCCAATGCAGAAAATAACTGTCTTTCAACCTTAACTGCTTACTCAATTAAACATTAATTACATACTTCAATCCTCATAAATGTGTCGCCATCCTCGCGACTAATCTCCTCCTACTCATTACCTGAGAGGGAAAAATAATTAAAGGGGTGAGCGAACAATGCCCAGTAAGTTCATACGGAATCTCTCCGGGTACTAGGGAAAGATAACCGAAAGAACAAACCCAATCAAATTACTCAACGATAGGATAGCTATATCAATTAAAGTACAGGTACGAGTACAATAACGAAAGATACTTTTCAAACAACAAGTTGTGGCACTATCACAAAACTATATATATAATGGAGATTGTATTCACATAAGTCCGTCAATTCCAAGTACGGTACACCTTTTCAGGGTGTTCCTTAAATAAGAGACCTTACGCCTTTTCAGGGCGCTCCCTTATTAAGATAAGAGACCTTACGCCTTTTCAGGTTGCTCCCTTATCAGGACAAGAGACCTTACGCCTTTTCAGTGCGCTCCCTTGCCAAGATGTATCATGATCATCAACTACTTCATCAAGTAGTATAAATATGTCTAATGCCCTTTTTACTTAGGCTAGACTAATCCGCATATAGTCCTTTCTACTCGAACAAACCAATTCGCATATAGTCCTTTTCAATCGGACAATTCTTGCTAAGTCCATTCAAAGGAAACAAAGCCAACTATATCCTTTTCAATCAGATATAGCCAACTATACCCTTTTCAATCAGGTATAGCAATTTCCACATATGGTGTTCATAGGTACAAGAACACATTAAACAATTTCAATTACTTTAGATACCCATTGAACAAAACATATCAAGGGTAAGATTCAACAAAGAACGATCATACGAGGGATCATTTTAAAACACTACCTGCCACTTGGTAGCATATATACTTTTAAAAACATGGAATCCTAACTCAAGGATTGAAACCAAAAGTCTAAAGAATGTAATCCCTTACCTCGGGCTATTTGCACTTCTTGCACACTAGTTCTTGTACAATCTACAATCATGCAAAATCATACTTAGGTACAAGTAATCTCTATTTACTAAGTACCCACAACTCCTCTTTATTCATCCCATTAACCTACGAGTTAATCTACTTTAAATCTCTCTAAGGTTAATTATCCCCCATTAGGTTTACCAATCTACCCCTAGGTTTTCCATATTCAATTCCTACCAATACTCCCTCTATTTCACTTACACACACCAATCTCACCTTTTTCAGCACACACAAACACACACTAAACCCTAATACACTTACACACCCACACCCACGCACACGGCTAACCACACACACATACACACACACACGGTACACACACTACACACACACGGACACAACACACACACTCACTCAGCACATACATGGCACACACACACCACTTACACACACAAAACCCTACTTCCATTCATAACCTTAGCATGCATCTTTTAAGTCCAAAACCATTTAATTCCACATGCTAAACCCTAATCAAAATCAGCCAAGTTCTTTTGGGTTTTCTAGGATTCCAATATCCAAATCAAAACAATAAAAGATTTCAATTGATGTTATTTCTCAACATGATAGTCTTAGATTCAATCTCCTTATTCATCATTATCATGATAAACCCTAATCAATACAAGATTCTAAGGGTTTTCTATAATCTAGATTTAAGATTAGAACAATAGAATTTGATTCTTACCTTTGATTTGAGTCTTGATCCCTAACATTGAAATCCTTCCTTCCCTCTTCTCTATTCTTTCTTCTTCCTTGGTTTCTCCTTCTCTTCTTCTTTCTTCTGTCGCTCTTTCTCTCTCTAAGTTCTTTCTCTTTCTCTAAACCTCTTCTCACCTGGCCGCCTCCCTCTTTTATCCTTGGCATAGAGTCGGTTATGAAGACCAAGAGACTTTAGCCGTTACGAACTCCAAGAGCATCAAGGCTTTATGACACCTAGTTGCCTTTTGGTTTTTCCCAACTTAACCCACACTATCCAAGTCCGTATAGGAATAGATCCATATTTAGTCAAATAACACCCTTAACAAAATAACATTTAACAATTAAATAAAAGAAAAGAAAAGATATTAGGGTTATTACATTCTTACCCCCTTAAAAGAGTTTGGTCCACCAAACCAAACACACTCATTCCGAAAACAGGTCGGGATACGACACTCGCATCTCGCTCTCGAGCTCCCACTTCACTTCTCTTTCTATGTGGTTGCTCCACTGCACTTCTACTTACGAAATTATTCGCTTTCTCAATTTTAATCTTTCCAATCCACAATTTTCACAGGTTGTTCATCGTAACTCAGATCGCCCCAGAATCTGAGATGTTTATATTCAATCACATGACTCGGGTCAGAGATGTACTTTCTCAACATCGAGACATGAAAATACATTATGCATTCCTGCAAAGTACAGGTGGTAGGCCAACTTATAGGCTACCAACCCAACTCGTTCCAAGATCTCGAATGGTCCCCCATACCTCGGCTTAACTTCTCGCGAGTATCAACCTCCCGACTCCCTTGGTTGGTAAAATCTTCAAGAACCCGCGATTCCCCCACTTGAAATTCCAAGTCCCACCGTCGGCGATCTGCATACTACTTCTGCCTACTCTGAGCGGTTAATAATCATTTCCGAATCTATTGTACCTTATTTGCGGTCACTTGGACAATTTCTGGTCCCGACAACTTCCTTTCTTCACTTTATTCTAACAAGTAGGAGATCTACATTTCCGTCCAAATAAAGTTTCATACAGTGTCATACCGACGCTAATCTGGCTGGTCCTTTCTGACTGTCCGTCTGTCTGCGGTGAAAAGTTGTACTCATCATCACCTCTGTACCCAATGCCTGCTGTCCATTATTCCAGATAGCTATTTTCTCCCATTCTCATTTCGGTATCGGTAACGACTGTAATAGTCTTACAGACTTTTGGTGTTCACTCTTCCGTTCAGACCTAACAATCATACAAATTCTGTCACAACTATTTTCATGTTATTCCACCCAAAATGATTTCCTTAAGTTCCTACACATCTTGGTGTTGGTGTTATGCCCTAGGCCTATGATTCATAGACTTATGTGTTGACATTATTTATTATTATATGAGATGTTTATCATTTGATTATTATATGTTTTGTATATTTGTTTATAATAATCTCCGTCCCTAATTATTGAAAGAATGATTAGTATAATTATCAATGGATAATCATGTGATGATTATATGAACATTGAAATTATGAGTACTTGTTAGAGAACAAGTGACTGGACATGACCCGCATGAGATTTATGACATGGTCAAGTGTCATAAGTAAATCTCATAAGGTTACTTCATTTAGTTCCTAGACCTGAGATTATCATGACCTTACATATGATGAAAAGTCATGTTTGATTTTAGTCAAACGATATCTTAACACGATATCTATAAAGGCTATCTTTGGAATGATCGGATTCATGATGGGAAGGATGATAAATCAAGATGGAATTTGTCCCTCGAAAGAGAGATGTTTTGCTTGGGTCCCTCGATGAGTGATAATGATGAAAGTGTATGGCCGTACCCCAATATGATTGGAATTATCATTATACTCAAAGAATCGAGAAAGCATTGAACAAAGACAAGTTGACAAGGACCATGACTTGTGTTCAATATAACATCGTGAGACAAAGGGAGAAATGGAAGTACACCATTGGAAACGTGAACTCTTACGTTACATTATTTGGGTAGACATAATGGCTTGCTAGAGTCCGCTTATGTCTTATGAGGTTCGATATGATCAAACTCATTGCCAACATAATGTAATCCTATTGGGTCACACACAACTAGAATGAATGCATTTTATGACATTGAAATCTGACAAATAGTAAGATAATCACACCATCCCGAGTTAGATAAAAAACAAAGAAAGACGGGGTCACTTTGGGCCTCTCATTTTCTATTTTTAACTGGCTACATATGTCACGCGACATACTAAGCCATTGGCTTAATATACCGCGCGACATATCAAGCCCATACGCGGTTTGACAGCCTGTTCTCCTAATACGATTAGGAGACGTATTCATACTAATGTAGTATAAATATGGGAGGTCTGTCAGACCTAATTCTCTAGCCGAAATTTTCAAGCAAAATTCATAATCAAATACTCTCAATATTCTTCAAGGTTTAGATCTAGCAATCATCAAGAAGTTGTTCTTGAATTCATTCAAAGGTGTGGATACCGAAAGAGGGTCTTCGCTCGTTCATCGATCAAGGCCTAGAGTTCAAGCAAGTTGAAGAACGAAGTTTGTGATTCGATATCACACAATCAAATCGTTCGATAGCTCAAGAACGGAAAGCGTTCAAGGTTGGTATAATTCTATCTCATAGGAATTTAAATTAATTGTATAGAACGGATCCTAGGGCTTCTTGGGTTTTATGTTTTAATGCTTAATTTCGCTGCGCATGGACCCGTAAAACCCAACAGTGGTATCAGAGCCCCGTTCGTATGATTAAGTTTGAATTAACATGCTAGATTTAAGATATAAATTGTTTATATGCTTATTGCATATTTTGTATGCGATAGAATTTTTAATTGTTTATGTGAAACAATGTGAAAATCGTTTTCGAATTATGCTGAATTAAATCGGTAAAAGGTTGTTTTATGTGATTTAATTGGTTGCGATCTGAATCGGTTCGAATCTGGAAATCCTGTAATCTGGCTGCTTAGGTCGCGCGACATGATGAGCCATGTGGAATTACGGTTATACGGCTTTGTTAGGTCGCGCGACATATCAAGCCTCTGGCTGATGTTGTCACGCGGCATAATAAGTCAAAACTGGGCAGAATCAGTTTGTTCAATTTTTTCTGCTATTTTGTGATTGTGTTTACAATCTGATATGTTCATATGAAAATCTGGATGTTATAAAATTGAGTTTATAAGACCATGCTAGATTGATTCATTGATTTGCATGATTAATTGATTAAAATGTGATTTTAATAATTATTGCGTTGCATATTTTATTTGTTCTTACATGCTGAGAATTTTTAATTAGATGTTTAGTTGAAACATGATATTTAGTTTCCTAATATGTTTAGATTTAGACATTGTAAATTTTGGATCTTATGATTGTTTATGGAAACAAGTCATAAATACGCGAAATTTAAAAGGAAACTGATTGTTTAGAAAAAGGTGGGGATTATGTTGCCTAATCAGAGTTGATTTCTAATTATGCATGTCTAGGAGAGTTCTATCTAAGGAAGAGTTGGTACTTAAGAAGTCCTTGTGGCTCACCTATCTTCCTGGGAACTTACCTGGTGCATGATTTTGACTATCTTTCTGATATGCTTATAATCTACCTTTAAAGAACCTTCATTTAACTTTTAAGTTCTTTATGCCAATTCATGATTAAACACTTGAGACCATTCGGATAGTTTTGGGTAGGCTTGCCATAGCAAGGTGCTTTGATTCTATTCGAATGCGAGCACGATGAGGAAATGGTGGTTCCTATAAGTTTAAAATGAATGAACTTAATTGGGTTATCAAAATGGTTTTGGACCCAAGGCATAAGATGAGATTAAAAATATGCCTAGACATATGATGTCTTGAATTAATCTCATAAAAGATCTAAGAGTCATATATGTGATATGATTGATGTTTTCTACCTAATTAATTTAATTTTGAGCGGTTTGCCATAGCAAACTTGAAATTGAATTAAAGTTGGATCTTAGCCCATTAAATGTATATTATGCTTACTTGCATTTGAAGGTGTATAATTTAGTGGGAGAATTTTAAATAAATGCATTATACTTTTCATATAATATGTTTACTTATATGTGTTCATATTTTATGTATATCTTTTTGTAGAATAAATGGCATCAAACAATAATCACCTGTCACTGCGATCTCTCCTTGAGAAGGAGAAGTTGGAAGAGAATGGTACAAACTATATGGATTGGATCCGTAGCCTTAGAATTGTTCTAAGGCAAGAAGAAAAAGCTATGCGTTCTCGAGGAACCTATTCCACCCGAACCTGCTTGCCAATGCTTGCTAGGGCGATAAGGGAACAATATACGAAGCACAAGCGTGACTCTACGAGATGTTGGTTGCCTTATGCTCTCCGCCATGTGCAAGAACCTTCAAAAGGATCTTGAGCACTTGGGGACGGTCGACTTAAACAATCGGCGATGGAAATGTTCCAAGTTCAAGCTAGGCAAGAAAGGTACAACACAGTTGCAGCCTTGACCTCATGCAAGATGAGTGAAGGACAAGCTGTTGGTCCCCATGCTCTCAAGTTGAAGGGCCACATTGAGCATCTTGAAAGGCTCGGTTTTCCAATTAGCCAAGAGTTGGCTACCGACATAATATTGAATTCATTACCTAAAAGTTTTAGTCATTTCATAATGCACTATAACATGGGTGGAATGATTAGAAACCTTTCCGAGTTAGTTCAAATGTTGAACACTGCGGAAACCAATATTGTCGAGAAGAAAACCGACCAAGTGCTAATGGTTAACAAGGGGAAGGGTTTCAAGGGTAAAGGAAAGGCAAAGGTTGCTAATCCTAAGGCAAAAGTTGCTAAGCCCAAAGAGGCTTCCAAGCCTAAAGAGGCTAAGCCTAAGTCCCAAGAGGATGCAGTCTGCTTCCATTACAATGAGATTGGACATTGGAGGAGAAACTGCGCAAAATACAAGGAAGCACTGAAGAAGGGCAAAGGAGTTGCTTCAACTTCAGGTATCTTTGTTATAGATATATTCCTATCTACTTCTAGTTCTTGGGTATTGGATACCGGATGTGGAACTCACATTTGTCTAAATGTGCAGGGTCTAAAGAACAGAATGATGCTTAAGGAAGGCAAAGTGGACCTACGTGTGGGGAATGGAGCAAGAGTTGCTGCATTAGCCGTAGAAACTTATGAAGTTACTTTACCTAGTGGACTAATACTTGTTTTGAACAATTGTTATTACGTTCCAGCTTTAAGTAGGAATATTATTTCGATTTCAGCTTTGGATGATGAAGGTTTTAATTTTCTTATACGTGATAAGAAATTTTCTATTTACAAGAGTGATATGCATTATTGTACTGTTGTTTCATTCAATGGCCTTTATATTCTTGATGTTGAAAATCAAGATAATGATATCTATAACATTAACAAGAAATCTAAACCCAATGATGTAAACCACACTTACTTATGGCATTGTCGTCTTGGCCATATAAACGAGAAACGCATTTCTAAACTCCACAAAGATGGATTTTTGGTCTCACATGATTATGAATCATATGAGGCATGCGAGTCTTGTTTACTTGGAAAGATGACCAAGGACCCATTTACCAAAACCGGTGAAAGGGCGGGCGACTTACTAGGACTCATACATACCGATGTATGTGGGCCTATGAGTAGCGATGCTAGGGGAGGATTTCGGTACTTCATAACATTCACTGATGATTATAGTAGATTTGGATATGTTTATCTAATGAAACATAAAAGTGAATCGTTTGATATATTTCAAATATTTCAAAATGAGGTACAAAATCAACTTGGCAAAACTATTAAGGTACTTCGATCCGATCGAGGTAGTGAATATTTGAGCCAAGAATTTGACAATCATCTTAAGAGTTGTGGAATCGTTTCAGAACTCTCTCCACCTGGAACACCACAATGGAATGGTTTGTCTGAAAGGAGGAATAGAACTTTGTTGGACATGGTTCGTTCTATGATGAGTCAAGTTGAGCTTCCTTTATCCTTTTGGGGACATGCACTAGACACTGCTGTTTTCACTATAAACAGAGTTCCTACCAAATCGGTTCAAAAGACCCCATATGAGATGTGGCATGGAAGAAAACCTAGTTTGTCTTTCATGAAGATTTGGGGTTGCGATGCATATGTCAAGAAGTTAACTTCTGACAAGCTAGCACCTAAATCTGATAAATGTGTTTTCGTGGGATATCCTAAGGAAACCAAAGGATACTATTTCTACAACCGAAACGAGAACAAAGTGTTTGTTGCTCGAAATGGTACTTTCTTAGAAAAGGAGTTTCTTCGCAAAGGAACCAGTGGGAGTAAAATAGATCTCGAAGAAATTCGAGAACCCGAAAACAACATTGAACCAATGGTAGAAACTGAACCAAGTTCACAAACCGTTGTGGAACCGGTTCAAGGTGCACAAGTTCTTCGCCGAAGTGGTAGGTCACGATCCGAACCCGAGAGATATGGATTTCTCGTTACGGAAAGTGACGAAGTGGAGTTAATCGAAAACGATGAACCCACTTGCTATCAAGAAGCGATATCCCCTCTTGATTCGGAAAAATGGCAAGAGGCCATGAAATCCGAATTACAATCCATGGCTGATAATCAAGTTTGGAACTTGATTGATCCACCCGAAGGTGTAAAAACCATAGGGTGCAAATGGGTCTTCAAGAAGAAGACCGACATGGATGGGAAGGTGCACACCTATAAGGCTAGGTTGGTAGCTAAGGGATATAGGCAGAGTCATGGCATAGACTATGATGAAACCTTTTCGCTGTAGCTATGCTTAAGTCTATTAGAATTTTACTTGCCATAGCCGCATATTATGACTATGAGATATGGCAAATGGATGTCAAAGCAGCTTTCCTTAATGGGAAGTTACTTGAGGATGTATACATGATACAACCTGAAGGCTTTGTCAATCCATAAAATTCTAACAAGGTGTGTAAGTTGCAGAAATCCATTTATGGATTGAAGCAAGCTTCTAGGAGTTGGAATCTACGTTTTGATGAAGCAATCAAGGAGTTTGGCTTTATCAAAAACGAAGATGAACCTTGTGTATACAAGAAAATTAGTGGGAGCGTAGCACTATTTTTAGTGTTGTATGTCGACGATATCTTAATCATTGGAAATGACGTTTCTGCACTACTGCATCGTTAAGTCTTGGTTAGGAAAGTGTTTTTCAATGAAAGATATGGGCGAAGCCGCATATATCCTTGGTATCAAGATCTATAGAGATAGATCTAAGAGGATGATTGGTTTAAGTCAAAGTACTTACATTGACAAAGTCCTTAGAAGATTCCAAATGGAAAATTCTAAAAGTGGAAACTTGCCAATGTTGCATGGTATATCTCATAGCAAGAATCAAAGTCCTAAGACTAATGATGAGCGAAAGAGAATGAATGGTATTCCATATTCTTCGGCAATTGGGTCTATCATGTATGCTGTTATGTACTAGACCCGATGTCTCGTGTGCTCTAAGCATGACGAGTAGGTACCAATCGGATCCCGGCGAACCACATTGAATAGCAGTCAAGAATATCCTTAAGAACTTACGAAGAACTAAGGACGTATTCTTGGTCTTTGGAGGAATGGAAGAAGATCTTGTAGTCAAAGGCTACACAGATGCTAGCTTCCAAACCAACAAAGATGATTTCAGATCGCAGTCTGGATTTTTGTTTACGCTTAATGGAGGCACTGTGAGTTGGAAAAGTTCCAAGCAAAGTACCGTCGCTGATTCTACAACCGAAGCTGAGTACATAGCGGCATCCGATGCAGCTAAGGAAGCAGTTTGGATCAAAAAGTTCATTAGTGATTTGGAAGTCGTTCCAAGCATCAGAGATCCTATTGAAATTTACTGTGATAACAATGGTGCCATTGCACAAGCAAAGGAACCAAGATCACACCAGAGATCCAAACACATACTTCGACGTTTCCACATTATCCGTGAGATATGTGAAAGGGAAGACGTTAAGATATGCAGAGTAGACACTGATGACAACGTGGCGGACCCATTAACTAAGGCTCTCCCGCAAGCTAAGCATGATGGTCATGTTAGGTCCATGGGTATTCGATACATGGTAGATTGGGCCTAGTGCAAGTGGGAGACTGTTGGTGTTATGCCCTAGGCCTATGATTCATAGACTTATGTGTTGACATTATTATATGTTTTGTATATTTGTTTATAATAATCTCCGTTCCTAATTATTGAAAGAATGATTAGTATAATTGTCAATGGATAATCATGTGATGATTATATGAACATTGAAATTATGAGTACTTGTTAGAGAACAAGTGACTGGACATGACCCGCATGAGATTTATGACATGGTCAAGTGTCATAAGTAAATCTCATAAGGTTACTTCATTTAGTTCCTAGACCTGAGATTATCATGACCTTACATATGATGAAAATTCATGTTTGATTTTAGTCAAACGATATCTTAACATGATATCTATAAAGGCTATCTTTGGCATGATCGGATTCATGATGGGAAGGATGATAAATCAAGATGGAATTTGTCCCTCGAAAGAGAGATGTTTTGCTTGGGCCCCTCGATGAGTGATAATGATGAAAGTGTATGGCCGTACCCCAATATGTTTGGAATTATCATTATACTCAAAGAATCGAGAAAGCATTGAACAAAGACAAGTTGACAAGGTCCATGACTTGTGTTCAATATAACATCGTGAGACAAAGGGAGAAATGGAAGTACACCATTGGAAACGTGAACTCTTACGTTACATTATTTGGGTAGACATAATGGCTTGCTAGAGTCTGCTTATGTCTTATGAGGTTCGATATGATCAAACTCATTGCCAACATAATGTAATCCTATTGGGTCACATAAAACTAGAATGAATTGGTTAAACCGGAGGAAGAATGATTGAGAGTCTCTGTAACTGGCTACATATGTCACGCGACATACTAAGCCATTGGCTTAATATACCCCGCGACATATCAAGCCCATACGCAGTTTGACAGCCTGTTCTCCTAATACGATTAGGAGACGTATTCATACTAATGTAGTATAAATATGGGAGGTCTGTCAGACCTAATTCTCTAGCCAAAATTTTCAAGCAAAATTCATAATCAAATACTCTCAATATTCTTCAAGGTTTAGATCTAGCAATCATCAAGAAGTTGTTCTTGAATTCATTCAAAGGTGTGGATACCGAAAGAGGGTCTTCGCTCGTTCATCGATCAAGGCCTAGAGTTCAAGCAAGTTGAAGATAGAAGTTTGTGATTCGATATCACACAATCAAATCGTTCGATAGCTCAAGAACGGAAAGCGTTCAAGGTTGGTATAATTCTATCTCATAGGAATTTAAATTAATTGTATAGAACGGATCCTAGGGCTTCTTGGGTTTTATGTTTTAATGCTTAATTCCGCTGCGCATGGACCCGTAAAACCCAACACTTGGTACTCCCAAAATATACAAAACTTTTGACAGTACACTTCCTGCATAATCTCTTTACTTATATCCTTGTCGCTAGGCACCCAATTTCTCGATTGATACCTTAAAATATCATTGTCTTCCATACGAAAATCTATTACCCTCCCTTTTTCCATACTCCAAAGCATCCTCACGGTTCTTCATCTATTCCTTGTGCTTTCTTGATTTGGTCTAATAGTGTTGGCTAAACCCCAATAGAGCCACGTACCTTTTAACTCTCACTTCTATACTTGAACCTCAATTCTGTTCCATGCACTTACCCCCTTAGAATTCAACGTAGCTAAGGTTCCTCGATTCTTCCTACTCAAAGTATCAGCCACTTTATTGACCTTCTCGGGTGATATAAATCGTACAATCTCCTTAAGCAGTCTTAACCATCTCCTGTGCCTCATGTTCAATTCTTTCCGGGTGAAAATACACTTAAGACTTTTATGATCTTTATAAATCTGACAAGTTACCCAATACAAATAATGTCTCCATATCCTCAATGCAAACACTACTACTGCTAACTCCAAGTCATGGGTGGGATAATTCTTCTCATGGTTCTTCAGTCGCCTTGACGCATAAGCTATAACCTTATCATTCTGCATTAACACGCACCCTAACCCCTTCAGCGATGCGTCGCTATAGATCACATATCTGTCCGATCCAGATGGTAAGTAAGAACTCGTGCGGACACTAACCTTCGCTTCAGCTCCTGAAAATTTTCTCACATTCTTCTGACCAAACAAACTTTGCTCCTTTCTGTGTTAACCTTGTTAACAATACTGATAACCTTGAGAATCCCTCGACAATTCTTCGTTAATATCCCGCTAATCCCAAGAAACTTCTTATCTCGCTAACGGTGGTTGGTCTCTCCCAATTCACTAATAGCTTCTATTTTTATTGGATCTATTGCAATCCCATCATTAGATACCACACGCCCTAAGAATGCTACTTTCTCCAACAAAAATTCACACTTTTTGAATTTTGCATACAACTTCTGTTCCCTCAAGATCTGCAGTACTAACCTTAAATGTTCTTCATGCTCTTCCTTGGTCTTAGAATACACCAAGATATCATCTACAAACACAATTACACATTTATCCAAAAAACTCCTGAAATATCCTATTCATCAATTCCATAAGTACTGCTGGCGCGTTCGTCAGTCCAACCAGCATAACCAAAAACTCATAGTGACCGTGCCTTGTCCTAAAGGCCGTCTTCGAGACATCCCTTTTTTTCACTCTACATTGATGATATCCCGATCTCAACCTATCTTCGATAAATAACACGCTCCCCGAAGTGGGTCAAACAAGTCGTCAATCCTCGGTAAAGGATACTAATTTCTCACCGTCACAGAAAAAAAAAAGTATGAAGTATTTTTTTAATTATAAATGATAATAATAATAATTATCATTTAACTGTATTTAATTTTTTTTGAAGTACGTCAATCAAAAAACAAGAGGAGGCAAACAAACAAGAGGAGGCAAACAAATGTAAAAAGATGAAAATGTGGCTGAAGTTAAGTGAGAAGGAGCATCTTGATGATCGAAGCAGACAACTTTTTGAAATGTTGGGTGACGAACTATTTGGAAAATAATTTCCTGTATTTTCCAATGATGTATTACTTTTAATTAAGTATGAACTATTTTTTTTAAATAATAATTATCGTCATTTTCGTATTTATTTAATTGCAATTAAAAAAATTAATTAAGTATGAAGTATTTTTTTAATTATAAATGATAATAATAATAATTATTATTTTACAAATCATAAAAATAAAGAATAAAAAATAAAATAAAAGTGGTGGGTATAGAATGATGAGTTGGAAGGGTGTTGAAAAAATATGGGTGTTGAAACCATTGTAGGGGTTAAAAATTGAATGGGGTGTTGAATAATTAGGTGGAGGAGAGAGAAGTTGATGTGTCATGTTTTAAAGGGTGTTGAAAAAATGAGGGTGTTGAAACCGTTGTAGATGGCCTTACCCGTTTACAAACATTTTATTTAGTCTATCCTTATTACCATAAGTAGTTTATAGAAGATTAATTAATGTCTTCTATTTATTTCCCTTTCTTTATTTTTTTTGTATTTAAAACTTCTAGGGACATTGCCTTTTTCGTTAAAAAATGTTAGGAATTGATTATGCTAACTTCTTATTTTTGTGATGTTGCACTTAAAAAATGGCTTGTGGTATTTCCATTTAACCTAAAGTCATCCCTCAAATATTTTACCATATGTTAACTATAGTAATGAAAATTTAAATTTGTTACTGATATACCATTAAAAATATATAATATCTATAGCAATGTTTTTGATTTATACTATCACTACAAGGAAAATTCATTTTAGCTACGGCAAATTCCGTAGCTAAAATGAAGATTCCGTAGCTAAATCGAATTTAGCTACGGATTTGTTCCGTAGCTATTCCGTGGGTGCAGGTTTGTCGCTAAATTGGGCGTCGCTATTTTGTAGCTATTTTAGAGACGGATATATCCGTCTCTAATTTAGAGACAGATATAGCCGTCTCTAAATTAGAGACAGATATGTCCGTCTCTAAATTAGAGACAGATATGTCCGTGTCTGAATTAGCTACAGATATGACCATCTACGAATTAGCGACAGATTTTCCGTCTCTATTTAAATTCTCGTTTTATTTTCGAACCATTTTAGCGACGGATATTTCTGTAGCTAAATTGATATTTTTTTTAAAAAAAATTATATATATATTTAAAAATATATATTAATATATTTTAAATATATATATATATATATATATATATATATATATATATATATATATATATATATATATATATATATATATATATATATATATATATATATATATATATATATATATATTTAAAATATATTAATATATATTTTTAAATATATATTAAATCAGTCCCTTAATTTTTCTTATTCTCAAATCAGTCCATTAATTTTTATTAATCTCAAATAAGTCCTTGATATTTCATAATTACACTTTGATCCCTAAACTTCTTTTATACTCAAACAGTCCTCACAAACTTCCACGGTTCCACCAACAACAACCTTCACCGGCGCCGTCTGGTCCACAAGCAACACACCACCGTCCCACTGAAAGAACCCTACCACCGTCTCTCAATCACCGCAACACCATCACCGGCGCCGCATTCACCACAATCGAAAAACAAATTGAAAAACAGATTCACCATTCACGGATTCGCAACCATCGCCAGATTCACCACCAAAAAACCAAACCCAACAATGGAAAACATTTGAAAAATAGATCAAACAAAGAAAACAATCGAAAATCAATCAAATCGAAAAATAGAAACGAAAAAACCAAACCCAATTTTGTGTTAAAGATTGATTTATCGCCGGATTCGCATCGCTTCTCCACCTTCTCCTCGATTGGCTCCTACCGAGGTTCGACAGAGACTACAAATGGAGAAAGAGAGAGAGTGATGGAGGGCGGAGGGCGGAGGGTGACGGCGGCGTAAGGTGAAGAGATAATAGGTTTGTTGAAGGGAGAGAAATAGAGAGAGTGACGGAGGGCGAAGGTATTAGTAGCTCCGGCGACGGCGAAGGCTCTGAAGGGACGGTGAGGGAGCTGGGAAATGAGAGAGAGAGAGAGAGAACGGCGAACCTGGTTTGGGGGTTCTCAGAATTCAAAATGACGGAGAGAGAGAGAAATGAGGAGTGAAATAGGGAGTGGGAGGGAGTAAGTGGGTTTGTTTAAATTATTTTGGGCCTTTGGATTGAATGGATTGAAGGGTCAGATCTTGTTTGCCTCTCAATCCCCGTGAAATTTTTAAACCCAATCAAACAATCCCACATTACATACTTATATTTATTTCACACTATATTATACATTAACTAAAATATTTATGCCTAATATTAAAAATAATAATATTTATTATTAATAATATTTATTAATAAATTATTAATTATATAATTGATTAATTAAATAATATTAATATTAAGTATATAAACAGTAATAATATTAATAATAGTATTAATAATAACTAGTAATTTTTATTATTTTTTATTGAATAGGAAAAAATATTTTAGATTTTTTTTATTACTAAAATTTACATGAAGTTATCTAAAATATTTACATGCTTTTATTTGATTTACCCAAAATTTTAGTTATAGTAGTATGCCTAATATCAAGAATAATAACATTATCAAATAATTAGTAATAATTCTTAATAATAAGACTAATAATGATGTTATTGTTAATTATTCAAATATATAATTGAATTTATTAATATTTATTATTATATAATTAGTAATAATACATAACATCAAAAATAATAATGTTATTAATTAATAAAATATTCATCAAAAATAATAATGTGTCATGTTTTAAAGGGTGTTGAAAAAATGAGGGTGTTGAAACCGTTGTAGATGGCCTTACCCGTTTACAAACATTTTATTTAGTCTATCCTTATTACCATAAGTAGTTTATAGAAGATTAATTAATGTCTTCTATTTATTTCCCTTTCTTTATTTTTTTTTGTATTTAAAACTTCTAGGGACATTGCCTTTTTCGTTAAAAAATGTTAGGAATTGATTATGCTAACTTCTTATTTTTGTGATGTTGCACTTAAAAAATGGCTTGTGGTATTTCCATTTAACCTAAAGTCATCCCTCAAATATTTTACCATATTTTAACTATAGTAATGAAAATTTAAATTTGTTACTGATATACCATTAAAAATATATAATATCTATAGCAATGTTTTTGATTTATACTATAGAATAATTAAATTAACTTATATATTTTTCCTTAAAAACGGTGTAGGAGCAAAAATAGTTCACTTTTATTTTTGAACATTTTATTACAATCTGATGTAAAACAACAACCAAATTGACATGAATATTTACCTGTTAGAGCATTTGGTTTTGATTCAACTTTGGATATTGATTCGGGCCTCACAAGTCGTGGGAAGGGAGAGTCATCGTCAACCGACGAGTTAAGAGATCTAGATTTCGATCTAGATCTGAAAGAGAGAGGGGGGTGGGAAGCAAATGTGCGAAGCAAATGTCCTTGAATTAGAGTCCTAACCATCCCTTCCGTGAAACAACCCACCATGTGCGAAGCAAATGTCCTTGATTTTAATAGGGGTATACTATAACTTTTTTCCTTTTTTTTTTTCTGCATACAATATTTGTTCTAACAACCATATTAGATCAAACTTAACTTTCGTTGAAACAACCCACCATGTGCATACTATTTTTTTTTTCAGCAAACCATCCCTTCCTTGAAACAACCAACCCACCATGTGCGAAGCAAATGTCCATGATCAAAGTTAATTTTGGTGATGCATGAGAGATGATGTACTTGTATAAATATGCACATATAGAAATAGTTCAAGTGTGTCTTCGAAAATATAGAAACTTAAGAAAAAAAACAAGTGCAAGAGTTGGGCACGCCTTAGCTCATCAGGTGAAAGCCTTTATCCATTTCATGTTTAATTACTTTCATTTTTTTGTAAATTAAGATTCAGTTATGGTATGTTTCAAATCTTCCATTTTCACTTCTTTGTTCTGAGTTACTCTTTGTCACTGTCACAAAATGAATGAACAAAAAATTTCAAATTTACGGACAAAGAACTTTCTTCCAACTAATATTTCGTGTTCTTTTGCAGGTGTTCTCAGGAGAAATGGCTGAAGACAATCAGGTGAAAGCCTCTATCCATTTCATGTTTAATTACTTTCATTTTTTTGTAAATTAAGATTCAGTTATGGTATGTTTCAAATCTTCCATTTTCACTTCTTTGTTCTGAGTTACTCTTTGTCACTTCACAAAATGAATGACAAAAAAATTTAAAATTTACGGACAAAGAACTTTCTTCCAACTAATATTTCGTGTTCTTTTGCAGGTGTTCTCAGGAGAAATGGCTGAAGACAATCAGGTGAAAGCCTCTCTATCCATTTCATGTTTAATTACTGTCATTTTTTTGTAAATTAAGATTCATTTATGGTATGTTTCAAATATTCCATTTTCACTTTTTTGTTCTGAGTTACTCTCTCTGTCACTTCTGTCACAAAATGAATGACCAAATAATTTCAAATTTACGG
The DNA here is from genome assembly GCA_022495995.1 of Adenophora triphylla var. japonica. NCBI lineage: Eukaryota > Viridiplantae > Streptophyta > Magnoliopsida > Asterales > Campanulaceae > Adenophora > Adenophora triphylla. The sequence continues at coordinate 367,549 of JAFEMH010000972.1, read as the reverse complement.
ACAAAGAACTTTCTTCCAACTAATATTTCGTGTTCTTTTGCAGGTGTTCTCAGGAGAAATGGCTGAAGACAATCACAGTCCGATTGATTGGTCAAAGGACGAGAAGTTTATGGAAATGATAGAATCCATTATTGATCAAATTAACAAGTTTGAAATCCATCCAAAAACTAGCATCTACAAGGTTCCTTCCAAGTTAGCAGTTAGAGATGTTAATATCCCACACCTTGTGTCTATTGGCCCTATTCATAGTGGCCGAGCTAACCTTCTATCCATGGAGGAAATCAAACTAAATTACTCAGGGTACTTCTTTTATAGATCGAATAATCCAGCTGGATTCGTGAAAGAATGTGGTGAAGCCGTTGTAAATCTTCATAAACTGTCTCGGGAATATTATGTCCACGATCTTGAGAAGTTCGACAAATACAAGCTAATGAAGATCTTGCTAGTAGACGGTTGTTTTCTCCTTGAACTCTTTTTGAGGCATTCAAAAGTGATAAACATTATCATAAATAAGATCTTGTTCTTTGATCTTTTATGGGTCAACCCATGGATGCACAGTGCCGTGTGCCAGGACTTGGTCTTGTTAGAGAACCAGATCCCGCTTGTGGTTTTGGAGACTTTGTTGTCAAAAGTTAAACCATATCTTATGCCAGCGAACCCGTTCATGTCTATCATGTCTAGCAATTATGGTGTCCAAGACTACACTCTCCGCTTCTTCAGCTCGGATTTGCATGATAGTATGGAAACTTATATTGATATCAATGGTATGGACTGGGAAAATCCAAGGCATATTCTTGAATTGCTTCACAAGCGCTTGCTTTGTCCGTTGTGTGAGGAAGAGGAAGAGAAAAAGTACGGACTATTGTACGGTGCAACCAAGCTACAAGAGTCTGGAGTCAATATTAAGAAAAACTTTGACTTGTCAAACGAGAAAGATTATTTCAACAGCAATCTACTCAAGATTGAGTTTGACAGTAGTAAAGGAATCTTGAAAGTTCCCCAATTTTGGATCGGTGGAACAACGAGTTTGATGATAAAAAACCTAGTCACTTTCGAGCAATTTAACTTCGGTCATTGGTCCCATTCGCACCACGTCACAGCCTATGTTATGTTCATGAAAAGCCTGATAACTTCCGAGCACGACCTTGAGCTTCTCAAGCGTAAAGGAATCATCAAAACGAACCCGGGAAGCAACTCTATTGAGAATGCTATGGAGTTCTTTAATGATTGCTCCGAGGGAGTAGTACTTAAGAACTTTTATTTCTCTAATGTTTGCAAAGAAGTCGAAGAATACAGCAAAAACTGGATGCATTTTCACAGTTATGTGACTTGTTTACAGAGCCAGGGACGGAAGTATGGGGCTATATTAGCTGGACGATATTGCCAGGACGCCTGCATGACAATCGCCTTCTTTGCCGCCACCATGCTCCTCTTCCTTGCCTGTTTACAAACATTTTATACTGTCTATCCTTATTACCATAAGTAGTTTATAGAAGATTAATTAATGTCTTCTATTTATTTACTTTTTGTTTTTCATTTGTCTTGATTTTCTTTGTGTCAATATTCATGTTGTTTTAGTTCATCCTTGTTATGAATTTTTGTCTCTTGAAGTTTTGTGTTTTTCTTTTGATGTAAGACTTTATTTCCCTTTCTTTATTTTTATGTATTAATAGATTCTATAGATCTTGAGTAAATGGGTTGATTCTTCTTCTTCTTTTTTTTTTTTTTTTTTTTTTTTTTTGTGATGTTGCACTTAATGGCTTGTGGTATTTCCATTTAACCTAACCTCATCCCTCAAATATTTTAGATACTTAGTTATTAGGCAGATTTGGAACCGTTTTGTAAGTAATTGTTGCGGCTGCACTCCCCGGGACGCAGCCATAACCTTCTGTTTCGAGATTTAATGGGCACACATGAAACCCATTTTATGTCTAATTAATTTTGACTACTGATATCGAAATGGAGGGTCGTGGTTGCATGCGGGCCACACAATGCAGCTCAACAACGGATATTTATATGTGTGATATATAATATGAGGAAAAACATATTATGTTTCTTTATCTTTTTTAATTCTTTTTTTAATTTAAATCTGAGTCGTCACCTATATTATTTCAAGAAAATATAGAAAAATCAATTTAATTCAGATTTTGTCGGTTTGGGGTTAAGTTATAGGAATAGAAGGTAATAGAGCACTAATCCTACCAAATCTTATGATTGTTCTTGATTATAGGAATTTACTAACTTATTCAAATAATCATATTTAAGCAAAAATCATCAAAACATGCAATCAACCAATTAATTTTTGTTAATTAGTTGAAATGTCATATCATTGTGCTTGAAGACCATCTCAATGATTTGAAGAGATTATAGGTCAATTCTAAGTTTAATGAGATTACACTACTATAAAGATCAAATAAAATAGATGCGAAGTAGAAACAAAAATCAAAAGAATTTTACCTTATAATTCGAGAGCTTCAATGAATAGTATAAACAAAGGCTTGAATTTCGATCTTCAAATCTTGATGTCTTGACCGAATTTTAGGAAGACACGATAGTTGTTTTGTGTGCTCTTTCAGGGAGAGCGCAACAAAAAGTAGAAGAAACATGTACAAGGTGTATGTAGAATAAATCAAGGGAGTCGGCCTTTATTTATACTCAAGGATTACTTGTCTATCAAGGTTAGGAAACACAAGTATGTAAAGAATCAATCACTTTAAGGTGAGAGATATCGGGTCTAAAAGGTTCCAGGGAAGTCACAATCGATGAAGTCTCGGATTCAAAAGGAGTTGTCGACAAAAAAGAGATCAAAGTCAAAAAGAAAAGGAAATCATTCTTTACCAGAGGGATGTCTCGTGCAAGATACAATAATACCACAAGCCAAATAGTTCACAATATCCGCAAACCATGGGGCTTCTATGTTGTGAATGGCAAGAAGATGGTCATCCGGAAACCAATCATCAATAGGAAGATCTTCTTCACCGTAATCCTTCAAAATATTAGGGAGTTGGGACAAATGATCGGATACAAAGTTCTCTAACCCCTTTTTGTCACAGATCTCAATATCAAACTCTTAAAGAAAGAAGAAGGATCCATCGAATAAGTCTCGGTTTAGATTCCTTCTTTGCCAATAAGTACTTTATTGATGCATGATCCGTATAAATGATCCATATAAATGATAACCTTAAAGAAGAAACTATCAATAATTTGTGAGCCAACAAAATGAAGCTGAATCCAAGTAAATGTGTGTTTGGGGTGACTGGCGAATTTTTTTTGGGTTTCATGGTATCACAAAGGGGAATCAAGGCAAACCCTGAGAAAATAAAAGCCTTAATTGATATGAAGGAACCTACCAACATCAAGGAGGTTCAGAGATTGGACGGAAGAATAGCGGTGCTTGGAAGATTCATTGCCAAATTCGCCGAAAAATCACTGCCTTTCTTTAAGGTCTTGAAGGGGGCCAAGAGCTTCTCCTGGACTCTTGAATGTTCCGAGGCATTCCGCCAGTTGAAGGAGTACTTGGGATCCCCTCCCTTGCTAGGCAGTCCGGTTACCGGCGAGATGCTTTATGTCTTCAATGCGGAAAAGATAGCGTACGCACTAGTTATTGCCTCAAGAAAACTATGTGTCTACTTTTCTGCTCATCCCATCACTGTGTATACAAATGAGCCCTTGAAGAAAATATTACACAGGTTGGATAGTTCTGAACGTCTTCTCAATTGGTCTATCGCTCATACAGAGTTTGATATCACTTACCAACCAAGGAAGACCCTCCTGGCACAGCCTCTGGTTGACTTCATGGTCGAGACTGCCTTCATGGGTGAACACGTCCCCACCTCCCGTAAGAATAACACACTGGAGGAAGAAGAGTCCCCCATAGAACTCCCTCCAACTGTTGGGTCCTGTACACTGATGGCTCAGCCACAAAGGAGAGAAGCGAAGCTGGAGTCGTGCTATCGTCCCGAAGGAGAGCACACAATTCAGGATATCATCAGGTTCAAGTTCCCTGCCTCCAACAACTAAGCTGAATACGAGGATCTGATATTTGGTATCCAGTTGGCATCCTTCTATGGAGCAACCAAAGTGGCGGCTTTCTGTGACTCCCAACTTGTTGTCAAGCAAGTGAAGGGAGAATATAACACCCAAAATCCCATACTTACCAAGTATAGAGACCTGGTCCTAGACATGATGAAAAAGCCGGAATTCTTGAAATCATTCGGATAGGCAAGGAAGATAACCAAATAGTGGACGTTCTATCCAAACTAGCGACTATGGATGTGTCCGAGTCCAACTCCAATCCATACGTAGTTTTTCCGAAGAACCCGCCTATGAGAGGCTACAAGTCATGCTCCTAGATGGAGAGGAGAGATGCCGAATTGATGACTACATACACTACATCGAAAAAGCCAACTCCGAAAGATGAGATACAAGCTAAGATTATCAAGAAGAGATCACCAAGGTTCGTTGTAATGAATGGAGTCCTCTACAGATGATCCTTCACTAAACCCCTGCTGAGGTGTGTCTATCCTAAGAAAACTGAGAATCTCTTGGCTAAAGTACATGAAGGCATTTACGGCGGACACCCGGGGGCCAGGACCTTAGCTGACAAAATCATCACGCTAGGTTACTATTGGCCGAACCTGAGGGAGGACGCGCAAGCCTATGTTAGAAAATGTGATAAGTGCCAGAGATACTACGAGATTCCTAGACTCCCAGCAGTTGAGCAAACTATTGTAATACCAACGTGGCCATTTAACATGTGGGGGATCGACATCATCGAACCCTTCCCTCCCTCCCGAGGTAATTGCAAGTACGTGATAGTAGCAGTCGACTACTTTTCCAAGTGGATTGAAGCGAAGGCATTGGCCAAGATAACGAAAGAGAATGAAATAAACTTTGTCCATGACAACATCTGGTGTCTCTTTGGAGTCCCACAGACCATCATTTCAGATCATGGCCTCCAATTCTCTACGGCATTCACAGCAGAGTTGGGCAGAGTAATAGTTTGTCACATCAAATCATCAGTAAGCATACCTCAAGGCAACCGACAAGCAGAGGAAGTCAACAAATTGGTACTGACAGCCCTTACTAAGAACCTTGAAGGACGTGGGGGATAGATGGTTGGATGAACTTCCCCTAGCATTATGGGATATTCGCACAACCACCCGAGGGCCAACCGGAGAAACCCCATTCGCATTAACCTTCGGTTCTGAGGCTATGGCACCGGCTGAAATGGCTATTCCAAATGTGAGAAATTCCCACTATGATGTGCAAGTCAACAAGGTCAATAGGCTCCTAGACCTAGACCTGATAGATGAAAAATGACTAGCCGCACAGATGAGGATGGTAAATTACAAGCAAATGACCAAGGCGTACCACGACAAAAGGGTCAACAGAAAAGTATTCCAAGTGGGCGATTGGGTACTTAAAAAAATTGAAGCTACTGGTCGGAAGGCTAAACAGAACAAGCTCTCCCCAAATTGGGAAGGCCCCTACATCATAACTCATGTCATTCGAGAGGGGACTTACAGATTAAAGACTAAGGAGGGGAAAGAGCTCAAGCATCCGTGGCATTCTGACAATCTCCAGAAGTACTATCATTAGTTCTAGTTTATTTTATGTAATAGATTAGTCTTTATTAGTCTTTTACTTTCTTAGCATGGTAGGATTGCAGTTTGACGTAATCAATTTCAATTTATGATATTTACTTCTTCAACATGCAAGGCAACTACCAACTGCTAAGACAAAAACTGGAAGAACGAGGATCCTATCCTCGGCCCTCAAAGGGAGACAAGCCAAACGTCTAGCCTTCCTTGGCATAAATGACTAGCTGACCTACATCTAAAACCTATGTACGAGTCACCTTCCTCGGCATAAGGAGATGAAAAAGAAGGAAGCCTCACGTCTAACTTACCCCGGCATAAACGACTATAGGTAAACCATCTGAAACCTATGTACGGGTCATCTTCCTCAGCATAGGGAGAAGAAAAAGAAGAAAAATCTAACATTCAAGACCGAGGAACCTTCCTCGGCCTGATGACTTGCCTCACGTCTAGGCGAGGAAACAGCTCGGCCAAAAAATGACTACTGGCATTCCACGTCTAAAACCTATGTACGAGTCATCTTCCTCGGCATAAGGAGACGAAAAAGAAGAAAAATCTAACAGTCAAGACCGAGAAACCTTCCTCGGCCTAATGACTTGAATAGGCAAAATTACCACAACTCCTAAGACTGAGCTAGCCTCCTCGTCTTATACATTAGAGTGAAGGACGAGGAACCTTTCCTCGGCTCCCCAAGAGTAGACTTGTACTTGTGCAAAATCACAAACAAGATCATCCAAACAAACTGTTCATAATGTTAAAAATGACGTGCGTGAGAGGAAAGGGGCATTTCATTAATATTCATAAAGCGAATTACAATGCCCTATCCTGCTACATCAAAAAGTAAAGAAAAAATTCTAAGGCTTCTCCTTCTAAGGGAGCTCCTCGAAGAAAGCCTATTCATCAGCATCGACATTCAGCTCAGCCTCATGGGTGGTGGTGATGGTGACTTGCTCAGTTTGAGCATTGACTTGAGCCTCCTAGTCAATTGGCTCCTCAACATTGGTCCCCTCAGCATCCACGTCCATCTCGTCCTTGATCTGTTCTATTAAAGCATTGAGATTACTAGGATCGACAGACGGAGGGACCTAAGCTTCTTGGCCTGACCGAGCATCCATCTCGGCTATCACATCCAGATTATACTCAGAATATGGAACAAGGTAATGAAGAGCCCGAGCTGCTTCATCGTACCCGTCCTGGCATATAATCCGAGCAATGGCTTTCATGTCCAGGCCATGGGAGGTGTCAGCAATAAGCCGACGGGCCAAGTGAAGGTAGCCATCCTGGAACATGGTGGCTGTTTTGTCGTTGACAGCATCTGTGAAGGCCGAGCTGCCTTTAAACCGAGCTATAGCCTCTTCTTCCTTGGAAGGAATGCTGGCCTCCAGCTCCAGGTTCTTGGCAGCAGCCACCTCGGCAGCCTTAAGTGCCTCGGCCTTGAGATTCTCTAGCTCGGCTATCTCGGCCTCCTTCAACTTAAGGGCCTCCTCAGCCCGGACTTTGGCCCCCTCGGCCGTCTTCATTGCCTCCTCGGACTTTGCTTTGGCCGCCCTCTCGGCCTCCAGCTCAGCGTCCCTGGCCTTCAGCAACTCGGCAGCTGTGGCCATCTCGGCCTCTCCCCTTCCTAGCCTGGACTTGAGCTCAGCTATCTGCTTGTCCACGGCCTTGTTGTGCACAGTCTAATAAGCAACCAAGGTGGCAAACTGCAAAATATAAATCAACATCAGCAAAAACACCAAGTATAGAGTACGAGAAATAAAGGACAAGATAACAACCTCGGACAGCAGCATGCCCTTCCTGGTTGCCATATGTTCATTAGAATGCTTGTCCTTCAGTAAATTCTCAAGAAGCTCCTCATACATGGCACTGTGGACGACAGCTCGGCCCAATCTGACCTGGGGGCCTTCCCTGGCTAACACATTAATGCCTCAGAGGGGTTGAGGCATGGCAATAATAACATAACTAAATCAACCAAATGTCTAGCTTCCGTTCTTTCTTGGGCAGCTGTAATGATGGTAAAGATTGGGTAGAGGATTGGTTGTGTTAGTATGAGGAGCAGATTGGAACTTCGGTAGTAACGTTTTTTGGGAAGTGGGCGAAGAGATCATACAGAAAATACGAGTGCGGAGGGTGAATTGGGACCTAGTGAAATGAGGAAATTGTTGCCATTTGGTGCTCTCAAATGTCAAGAGGGATAGGAGGAGAACCCAAGGTAAATGCAAGGAGAGTAAAGGGAAGAAGGAAGCCTTGTAAAAGAAATTTCATATTTTCATATTTATTTTATTTAAGAAAAAACCTAAATGAAAATCCAAAACAAAGACGTTCATACAACTATGACGATGAAGAATTAAAACTCCCTTTTACTACTACAACTTTGGTATCACATTTGAAGCAGTCTTTCCAACCATGTCCAAGTAAATACAAACTTTGACAACTCAACAGGTCTTGTAGCATTGTTTTCAAATCATAACAAGAAAACCCCAAAGAGGAAAGCATTGTCGGGAAGCATACAGTATACCTGTAACTTAACACCACATCTAAATACCAACTTTAAGGGGAAATATTTAGCTTTATTCTCTGGGACAATGAAAGAAAAACACTAACCTCAACGGAAAACTGCAAATGCTCACTGGTGCTTACAATGGATCTGAATTCCACCTACATTTTGAACACAAAGATACCATGAACCACACAAAAGAAAGTAATAATAACAAGCTGGTCTCTATACTAAAGCCAATTATGCATACCTTTGAGCAGCACCTGTGTGAAATTTCCTGCAGTACTCCAATGGATAAAGAAGGTGGAAGCAACAGTTTTCCATTATCAGTTGAACTTCCTCTGTGGTTAAAGGATGATTGATTGTGAGATACACCAGCATCTGGACCTAACGAGAAAGATCAAAATCAAACTGACAATTTATTAAAATGATCACAGGCATGGCGCATCACAACCAAGAGATGGTCACCTTCGCATCTATAACTTCCCATATCTTAATGGCTGAGCTTACACCAAAAGCTTAAAATAGAAGCTACTGTTTTGTGGTAAAAGTAAGGAGCATCGACAGGGGACTCTACATCAAGGAGACAAACTACAACAGAAGGTCAAGTTTCTGCAAAACACTACAAGTAATCCCTAGCAGAAATCGTTAAGATACACCAGCATCTGGCCCAACCGGTTCGAACCCATTTGGGCACTTTAATAAATTTGTCTATACCCCAAATCATTTGGGACTAAGGCTTTGTTGTGTTGGAATTGGAGTCCTAATCTATGAGGAAAAAGGAGTCTAAGTCGGAGGAGTTGCTGAAATCAAGAAGGAAAATCGGGGAGGACCAGCATCTGGCCCAACCGGTTCGAACCCATTTGGGCACTTTAATAAATTTGTCTATACCCCAAATCATTTGGGACTAAGGCTTTGTTGTGTTGGAATTGGAGTCCTAATCTATGAGGAAAAAGGAGTCTAAGTCGGAGGAGTTGCTGAAATCAAGAAGGAAAATCGGGGAGGACTTTCTGGGGTGATGGGCGACCGCCCAGGGGAGTGTTGGGCAACCGCCCAGGAGGACAGAAAGTTTGGCTCGTGGAATTTTGGCTTGGGCGACCGCCCACGTGTCGGGTCAGAATTTTCTGCAGCAGATTTGTTTCCTATTTTGATTAGAACTCTTCTTAATATTGATTTAGGGTTTCCTTGTATTAATATATAAGCATAGTGACGGCCTAGAACAGATTTGTGAGTTGTAGCAACATATTAGAATACATATTGGCTTGGCAATTGCCCCCGGACGTAGTTCACGAGTTGGTGAATGAACCGGGTAAACAACTCTTGTGTTCTTGTGTGTGATTGTTTCTTTCTTGTACGTGTGGGTGTGTTGATTTCCTTATCTTGATTGCAACGGGGGAGCACCAATTCCACAACAACTGGTATCAGAGCTTTGGTTCGGAGGATTCAAAGTTTCATTAGTTGATTCTTTGAATCGCGTTCTTGGGGATTTTGGTGAAGCAGTCAAGATGAAGAACTCAATCGAGAAATTCAACGGTGTGAATTTCACGTTTTGGAAGACAAAGATTGAAGACTACCTTTATTGTAAGGATCTTCATGGACCCTTGAAGACGAAGCCCGAAGACATGTCACAAGGGGATTGGGAGACGTTGGATCGGAAGGCGTTAGGAGCAGTGAGGAGTGCCCTAACCGACGACGTTGCACGGAACGCTATGGAGGCCAAGACAACGGTGGAGTTGCTACAAACGATGTCGGACATGAATGAGAAGCCGTCGAATATCAATAAGGTGCATTTGGTAAAGAGGTTTGCGAATGCGAAGATGTCAGAGGGGCAGAAATCGGCAAGTCATATCGGCAATTTCAAAGGTATGGTGGACCAATTGAAAAGTGTTGATATTACTTTCTCCGATGAAGTGCTAGCTTGTTTTCTACTAAAATCATTGCCTGATAGTTGGGAGGTTACTGTTACAACAATTAGTATGTCGAAAACAGCATTGGTGTATACGGAGGTTAGAGATCTCATCCTTCAAGAGGAGTTGCAAAGGAAAGAGAAAAGGGGAGAATCTTCCGTAGATGGGGCTACACTTAGGGTGGAGAGAAATAGGGGAAGACCTAAAAAGGGGAAAAAGGTCAAGTGCTACAATTGTGGTGAATTGGGGCATATTAGTTATGACTGTCCGGGAAAAGGTGGTGGTGCTAACGTGGTGGATGATGGTGGTGATGTATTAATCCTAGGGGAGGAGCAGTCGGGTGAAGATTGGGTGTTGAATTCGGGAGCTTCTTGTCATGCTAGTGGGGATGCAGAATCAATGAAGCGGTATAAAACTGGAGACTTTGGGGTTGTCTATCTTGGTGACGGTCAGCCATTGAAGGTCAAAGGTAAAGGGGATGTAATGATGAAGACACCTAACGGGGCTGTTTTACAACTACACAACGTGATGCATGTTCCGGATTTGAGGAGAAGGGTGATTTCTGTGGGACAACTTGACAGTGAAGGATATGGTGTTTCTTTCATTGGTGGGTCTTGGGAAGTCACAAAAGGGGCTAAGGTGTTGGCTCATGGGGATAAGGGGAAGATGTTGTACTCTACCTACAATGTCGATTTTCATTCCGGTGGGAGTAAGAGGCTAAAGAACCAGCCTGTTGGTGTAAAAAGGGGAGACATCAAGAAAAGGTATGTTGGGGGGGACTCAAAGTTGATCAACGTGGTGTGGAAGTCCAAGGGCCCTAACAGAGAGCGGATTCAGACCAAGAACAGACGATGCAAGAAACAAGGTGTGTCCAAGTTTCAAGGGGAAGCATTGCGAGGAAGGTGGGTCTGGAGGGAGAAGGCGAAGTTAGACTTGCGGGGAGAAATCAAGGTAGAAGCTGATTTGGGGAGGCAAGAACGATCTAACACGGAGAGGTTGAAACGTCGCTTGGTTTCAACTCGCCTTAGTACTTGAGGAGAGGTGCGGTAGTGTCAAGCCAATATGGATGAGGGGAAATGTGTTCGAAGGTCATTACTCCGTGGTGGGAGTTGATGGGTGTTTCTATGCTTGTTAGTTTAGTCTCCGGTGGGAGATTGTTGGGATTGGAGTCCTAAACTAGGAGGAAAAAGGAGTCTAAGTCGGAGGAGTTCTTGAAATCAAGAAGGAAAATCGGGAGGACTTTACGGGGTTATGGGCGACCGCCCAGGGTGCCGGGCGACCGCCCAGGAGGACAGAAAGTTTGGCTCGTGGAATTTTGGCTTGGGCGACCGCCCATGGTGCCTTGGGCGACCGCCCACGTGTTGGGTCAGAATTTTCTGCAGCAGATTTGTTTCCTATTTTGATTAGAACTCTTCTTAATATTGATTTAGGGTTTCCTTGTATTACTATATAAGCATAGTGACGGCCTAGAACAGATTTGTGAGTTGTAGCAACATATTAGAATACATATTGGCTTGGAAATTGCCCCCGGACGTAGTTCACGAGTTGGTGAATGAACCGGGTAAACAACTCTTGTGTTCTTGTGTGTGATTGTTTCTTTCTTGTACGTGTGGGTGTGTTGATTTCCTTATCTTGATTGCAACGGGGGAGCACCAATTCCACAACATGTTGTTGGTGGTGGTGGTGATGTGCAATACAAATGCAAATGGTTGTCTTGCATGTAAGTTCATATATTGAGTTACCAATGAAACTAGCATTTTGCAAGGCAACATCAGCTTTGAACCAAAATCAACTCTTTCATCAACCCCACAAGAGAGGATGCAGATTAAATATTACTTCGCACACACACAAACACAGAGAAACATCTAATTGACCTCACTTGCACATTTGTACCAAATGTTTCCATTTCAGTTTTTGCATCATATTTCTAGAACTCAAAATACTTGATACAACTGCATAATTGCTGTTACCACTTGACATTGACTGATGAATACTATCTCACTGTTCGAACCTATGGAAAGTAAAATGTAGGCCTTCATCCCCAAGGTGTGGTTATTATTATATTTCTTCATAACTAGCCTCGCAGTAAATGAGTCCACAACTTTTCAAGCAAGCTTTGGTATATTATCCTTATTTAAGCTACATCTTGTCTACAAAAGTGTTTCTTCGACACATTCTTTTATTTTTCCCACACATCCATCTTAAATATTAGCTTGAATCTAGTCATCTCATGAGCAATGCTGATATAGTATTTTGGAAAATATCTCCCTTACATTATACATGCAGATATCACTCAAAACTGAAGTGCATAAGCATTTGACCTGATTTAATTCTATCACTAACACCTTGAGCTCTCTCAATCAAGTATTGATCAAAAGTAACAAAATAAAGCACATTGTGGTAAGTCTTGTCCATCTAACTTAATTGTGTTCCCATTTACAGTTGTTTCACTGTAAAAGGTGCAAACCTTATATTATGTTTATGTAGTTTGAAATTTTTATGTTCTTTATCCTTATTCTAAAGCTTATCTCACCTTTTCTATTTACTAACTAGACCTTGCCTTTTTGTGTTCTCAAGATGGATTATGTCATATAACATGCAGCCCAATGTGTCAATAAACCACCCATCACCTAGGCGAAAAGACTACTCATATAAAGGCCCCATGATATACACCTATGTCAAATGGGAACTGACAACTTGAAAGCAAGAAATTGAAACACTAAACCATATTGTGAGCAAATTTGTGTCAACTATGTGAAACCAAATCGAACCAAATCCACTAAGACCAACGGGATCAAATAAGTCAATACACTCAAATATCACCCTAAAATACCTGATGGGTGACTTGCTGGATGATGACTCCTCTTTTGCACCCCAAATCCCGGGTATGGCTGCATATGAGAAAGATACCGTTAGATAAGCATATTTTGGCTTCCCTAGGGTAAGAAAGTCATGATCACATATTTCCAAGGTGATACATAACCCCACCCCAACAAAAGAGAGAATTTAATAGATACATACCTCTTCGATTTTCACTTCAGGCACATGGGGTTGAACTCTCGAGGAAGCATAAGCATCTGGACCGTGAGAATTATGATTATGAAATGCTCTCTGTGTGTCTGGTCTTAAGACATCAGATCCTTGAACAGTGCTAGGAGTTTGGTAATTCAGACGCCCCCTATTAATCTCGTCGAGGGACCAACCTCCTTGGGGTTGTACAGGAGGCACTGGTAGCTGTACGGGCAATCTAGGAATCAGAGGAGGTTCTGCTGAAGCTCGGTACCATGAATCTGGGGTGTGGTTCATCAATGGGAATCTTCTTTTGAAATCTGGATCAGCCTCAGAAAAGCTGCTATCTCGTCTAAATGGAGTTCCAAGCAAACTAGGTTCTGCAATGCAATTAGAGAAAGGTATATTGAGGATGTCAATGGAAAATCGCTATACTACACACTGAACTGAAAGAAACAGAAACATAATGTGACATAGTAAATGAGTTGCTTACTATCTGAAGGAGCCACTGCTTTCAAAGCTGATGGGATAAAAATGGTTGGAGGAGTTGCAACCGATGATTGAGAGAAACCAGCTTTCATTTCAAGACCATTAATATTTGAAATAGTCGCAGAACCCTTTATATTCTTCTCATCCTGAGTCGGGGAAGGATGTTAGAAAGTCAAAGTTGAACATCTGGATTGCCAGAATTTATGTCATGTTTTTCAAATGATACGGTCCTAATGCTAACCAACAGAATATAGAATAATCTAGTTAAAGCATTATGAACAATTTTCTTATACCCAAGAGAATATACTGAGATGCCAATTGTAGATATGAGAACTTACCTGTTGATTTAATCTATATATGGGCAACTTCTGGACCATGCATTCCCTCAGCAACTGGGGCATTGCCATTTGGTACAAAACTAGCATCCTGAAAGAAGTCCAGTAATATGAAGATGGTATGCTTCCTCTGTGTGCATGTGTGTGAGAGAGAGAGAGAGAGGGAGTGTGAGAGTGTGAGGTTGAGGTTGAGAGTGTGAGGTTGAGAGTGTGAGTGTGAGAGTGAGTGAGGGTGTGAGGGAGGGTGTGAGGGAGAGGGAGGGAGGGAGGGTGAGTGAGGGAGTGAGTGAACGTAATAAACAAACACAAGACAAGCACATTCACACATTATGCACACCTCCGACATCAAGTAGTTGCTGGCATCTGGTGCAGGTGGTAAACTTAAAGCTTCATCTTCGTAGAATAATTCAGAGATCCTTCTTAGTAGATTCTCATCAAAATCTCTGGTCAAAAGTGCATGAAAGCAAATCAATTTAGACTATAGAAACTCCATCTACTAAGATTAAATATAAAAACAGAAGAAGACATCATATTATATAATGTTAAAATTCACTATTAGCCGCTTAGAAGGTTGAAATTAGACCATGAAGCAACTCTTACTTGAAGAACCCGCCTCGAACATTGCATGCGACATTCCTCGCCACACAGAGAATTGGAACAGCATTTGCTGTCTGTCAAGCATAACAAGATAGAAAATTCATGGAAAATGTCTATTGATGTCACTTTGTGATAAATCAACATATAACAATGTTTTTAATAAAATGCAATCATAGTACCTCAGCTTGTGGAGCATAATAAGGAGTAAACGCAGGTACTACATGAACTCGTGGTTGATCCTTATCTTCCCAAACCTTTAATCGATCATCTATTACCATAGCCATCCTTGGATGGCAGCTTCCATCTTAGAAGACATTTTGCAATGACTTTCTGCCACCTATTGAAGTAAAAACAAAGGGAAGGCTTAAATAAGTACAACAAAGAACTATCCAGAAGACCCACTTGTCACTACTCACAATAACTATCCACTTACTATTCCCTACCCCCATATTCGCTCTCCTACCTCACTTTTCATATAACACTTACTCCACTATACACTTTCCTTAATTCCCGTGCAAAGCTTATTTTGTGTTTTTTCGGGTGGGACGGAGGGAGTACACACTTTTGTTGTTGTTTCTCCGAGCGAACATTGAGCAATAATTTGAGGATGATTAAATTATCCTAATGCATAACTAAAAATTGTTATTGATAATATTTATAATGGTGAATCAATAACAATTTTTTGTTTTGCATTAGGATAATTTAATCATCCTCAAATTATAGCTCAAAGTTTGTTCGGAATAACAACAACAAAAGTGTGTAGTTTGTAGTGGGACGGAGGGAGTATACTTAGATATATAAGCAAAAAGAAATAGGAACAGCATTATCTCAAAAAAATTGTACTCCCTCTGTACCAACATAAGAGTCCCCTTTGACCCTGCAAACAATTTTATATAAAGCATTTGCCTCTAGTATTAATATATTTGGGCCCAGTATTGAGGAGTATTCCCAAGGAAAAAAATGTGAACTTTCTATACTTTTAGGTTGGCCTACCATAGTGTATCCACCAATGGGTAAAAATTTAGACTTCCTTTTAACAAAAAATGGAAATTTTTTGGGGGAAACTTTTTCGGGACATCTTAAAAAGGAATAAAGGTCTATTATTTCGGGACAGAGGGAGTAGTACTCATGCATAAATCTATCACCATCTAACTCATCATGTATAACAACAAGAAAAAACTCCCTCTATTGAAAAAAAAAAGCCTCCTTTGACATGTCAAACTTTTTATGGATGATGCTTTACTTGCTCGTACCTTCTTAAATATTGGGCAAAAATGATTGTCTCTTTTAGAATCTTTTCTTCCAGCCCTTATCTCAGTGGGACTATTTCTAGGGGACAAACAAATAAGGGAAGTGGGATTGTTTTTCGGACTGAGGGAACAGCGTCTTTCACTAAACTGCAAGTTTGGGCATACAATAATGAAACCTTATGTCCTTAGGGAGTAGTATATTTCAACTGCAGAGAACAAACATCCAAAATGAAGCCTTATGCTCTCAACGAAAGGTGCTTACCTGACTTGACACATACAACATGTTCCAGTAGTTGCTTTGAGTTAATCAAGTGTGCTTCTGGGTCGAGCAATCTCCACATCTCTAATGCATAATCACTTTCCGCCATTGTACAAACATATACTTCAAACCTTTTGCGTCCTTTAGCAATTAAATAAGCTTTTAGATCTTCCCAAGCAGGTCGCAACTTAACAAGCACACTAGTATCACGTATCTGCACATGTAAACAGAAGGAAACAAGATAAGAGATATATATATAAGATGGACAAAAAATAAGAATGAGAAAGAAGAAACTCCTTGAATCAAAGTGCATGAGATAAGCCACAGGTGAAAATTCCATCAATGAGCAAGACAATGCATGCACAAATGAAACAAGGAAGTCAGATAATCTCAAAAATGTTGCATAAGTGAGAGCCACTAAAAATTAAAATTTCTTGTCTGACCACTTTTTGATAGGTCATAGGTGTTTTCAAGTTCACTTATCTCATTGAACAATGATACATAGAGCCTAGAAGTTCATTTTCGAAGGCTCATATATCTAATCTTGCATTCGACCGACTATGTTTATTGATTGTCCATTAATCCATTCAGTGAACCTTACTTGTTTATCACATTAGGTAAGTCAGGGTTGTATGTGTTGGGGAATACATCATTAGGGTTCTCTCTAAAACACCTTAAACTTATAAAGAAATTGCTAATACCAAGATCACCAAAAGAAAAACTACCAAAAGCTCATCTACAACCAGTGAACAAGTATACACTTGAGATTACAGTTATAAGAGCTTAGACTAATAGAGATTTTCGTAAAACCAGAGTATGTTTCTTCCTCAGAATTCAAAAAGCTTATTTGAAAAGCAGCAATCGGAATGATATATATATCCCATAAGTTTGGCACCATAACATTCATGTGACCTAGTTCGTCCGTTTTCCTATTCAACCATCAGTAATTTATCTTTTACATTGGATTTCGGTAACAATAAACATGTTAAGATTTGCTTCAGGACTGCTTGTTTGTTTTCTTACTCAGTTTTAGTCAATAATCTGTTTATTTGAAGTCAATAAAATCCTAGTCTTTAGACTATTGTTGAAGTCCTAGTCTCTAGGATATTGGTAGCATTATCTCATATCAGGATAGGGATATTTTATCTTTTTAGTTGAGCTAGTTGCACTATAAATGTAATGCATCAGAATGAATAAATCATCCTCAGTTGTTGCATCAATCAGTTCTCTTTTCTATTCTGCACTTCAATTAAATTTAGTTATCTATTTTCAGTTCTTCTTTTCATTTCAAAATAACAATTGGTATCAGAGCATTATTCTTACGGAACCTGTGAGTAGCTATGGAGTCAGAAACTAGTTTTCCCAATTTTTCTCAAGTTGCTCCACCTCTTTTTGATGGAGAGGACTACCAGCTTTGGGATGTTAGAATGGAAACTTATTTGGAGGCTTTGCATCTATGGGAAGCTGTTGAAGAAGATTATGAAGTTGTTCCTCTGCCAACTAACCCGACGATAGCACAGATGAAAAGCCACAAGGAGAAGAAGACCAGAAAATCAAAGGCCAAATCAGCACTGTTTGCTGGTGTTTCAACAACAATTTTCACAAGGATAATGACTCTCAAATCAGCCAAAGACATCTGGGAGTATTTGAAGACAGAATATGCAGGAGATGAATGAATACAAGGAATGCAAGTGCTCAATCTTATAAGGGAATTTGAGCTGCAGAGGATGAAGGATGTTGAGACAATCAAACAATATATGATGCAGTAGCAAAAGGTCTTCCTATTGAAGAGGCACAAACAGGGCAGCTTAACAGTCCAGAAATGGGTCAACTTAACTTGCAAGTCTGTACTGATTGGCTGAACCAAAAATTATGTGTGACCTATGCTTGGAAATCTCTGTGAATCTAGTTTCTAGAGAATTTTACGGTTTGTCATTTGGACAAGTATGGAGAGAGTTATGACTGCTTTAGTGAAGGGTGGTTTCTGTGGCAGATTCATCCGAATTTTGAGTTATAGTCATAATAGTTAGAAAATCTTTTGGTATTTCGTTTTAATAAGTGGTTCATGTAACCTTATAGTATTCCTAGCTTGGAAGGATGTTCCAAGTATCCTATAAATACCCTCCATTTTCTCTTGGGGAGGCAGTCTATGTTTTTGATTGATATTCATCAATAAAGTTCAAGTTTGAGCTTTTCTTTGTTCTGTATCTCTTTGGTTTTATTTTCCATTGAGTGGTGAACCACAATTCTGTATCTCGTTGGTGGATTCCTACGAGTGGTGAGTTGTTATTGCTCTGTATCTTCTTGGTGGATTCCTTGAAGTGGTGAGCACCTATCCAAGTTTCTTAGTTTGTTCATTTCATTAGTCCAGCCCCGTATCAGTTGGTATCGAGCTGCTGGTTCAGATCATGCCTCCTCGTCGTCGTCAACCTAATGCAGCCCCTCGTGAAAGAGATTTGCGAGACATAGAGATGGATGAACTTCGGAGGCAAGTGCAACAGCTCCAAGAGCAAGTTGAACGTCTGCAAACCGTGGAAGAAGAACAAGTGCATCATGGAAATGGAGAAGGCAGCAGCGCTGATGAAGTCTATGATAATCCCTTTTATCAATCATCAAGTTCAGAAGATAGTGCAGGATCTCGTCCTCGTAGTCATGGGCGAAGAGATCAACGAAAGGAGTTTGATATCAAGGTTGACATTCCAGAATTTGAAGGAAGAATTCAGCCCGATGAGTTCCTTGATTGGCTTCATACTATTGAAAAGGTTTTTGATTTCAAAGATGTTTCGGATGAACGAAAGGTGAAACTTGTGGCTTTAAAGTTGCGAAAGTATGCTGGTCTTTGGTGGGAGAATGTGAAGAAACAACGAGCTCGTGATGGTAAGCGTCCTATTCGTTCTTGGGAAAAGATGAAGAGAGAGCTCAAGAAGAGGTTCTTGCCCGAGCATTATAAGCAAGATTCTTTCCTTATGCTCCATAATTTGAAGCAAAAAGAGTTGTCGGTAGAAGAGTACACAACTGAATTTGATCACCTTATGATCAAATGTGATGTAGTGGAGCCGGAGGAACATACTATAGCTCGTTATCTTGGAGGATTGAAAGCTGAAATTGGTAATGTTGTTCAACTTCAACCTTTTTGGTCCTATGATGATGTTTGCAAGCTGGCCATAAAAGTGGAAAAACAACAAAAAGAAGCTCGTGGAAGTGCCTCTCGTTTCGCAGCAAAGAAGGTCCCTTTAACCAGGGAGTACCTCAACCAACAACGTCTCTACAACACCAAAAACTACAGCTTTGAAGTCTCAAGAGAAGGGTGAAGTTGCTGCTGGTCCTAAACAGCAAGTTACATCAAATGCAAGCTCTAGAAAGTGTTTCAAGTGCCAAGGTTATGGGCATATTGCATCAGATTGTCCAAATCGAAGGGTTGTTACTCTTGTAGAAGAAGAAATTGAAGAGGATCAAGAAGAAGATGCTGAAAATTCCGAGTATGAAGAAGTTATTCAAGGTGATCAAGGGGAGCTTCTTGTTTGTCAAAATCTCAATGTCCAACGTATTGAGAATGATGATTGGCTTCGACATAATATTTTTCATACAAGATGCACTTCTCAAGGTAAGGTTTGTGATGTCATCATTGATGGAGGAAGCTTTGAAAATGTTGTCTCATCAAAGATGGTGGAAAAGTTGCAGCTCAAAACGGAAGACCATCCACATCCATATAACTTGTCTTGGCTTGACAAGAAGAAGGAATTCAAGGTTAGTAAGCGTTGTCTTGTGCAATTTTCAATTGGTGAAAAGTATAAAGATGAAGTATTGTGTGATGTTGCTCCTATGGATGTTTGTCATTTACTTCTTGGTAGACCATGGCAGTATGATAGAAAAACATTGCATGATGGTTTTAAGAATACTTATACTTTTGTGAAGGATGGTGTTAAGATTGTGTTGGTTCCTTTAAAATTAGGTAGCAGCCCTAAACCTTTAAAAGAAGAGAAAAGTGTTTTTTGTTCTAAATCTGAAATTTTAAAGGAGGCAGAAAGTGTAAAGGGCTGTTATATTCTTGTGGTTCTTGAAGAAAATGCAGAAAATCACGAGCATCCTCCTATTGTGCATCATAAATTGAACAGGAGACAATATGACAAGGAGTTCTATGCAATTGTCCGAGCATTGGATCATTGGAGTCAATATCTCTTGTCTAAGCCATTTCTACTCTATTCGGACCATGAAGCGCTGAAGTTTATTAATGGGCAGCATAAATTGAACAGGAGACATGCATTGTGGGTGGAGTTTTTACAAACTTATAGCTTTGTTATCAAACACAAGGCTGGAACGCAGAATAAAGTTGCTGATGCTCTAAGTAGAAGACACACATTGTTGTCCCAAATGCAAGTCAAGGTTGTTGGGTTTGAAGTAATGAAGGATTTGTACAAGGATGATCCATTTTTCGGTAGTGTTTGGGCTGAATGTTCTAAGGGACCGTACAAGCAATTCTTGCTCCAAGATGGACTTCTTTTCAAGGGAAATTGCTTATGTGTTCCTCAATGTTCTTTAAGAGAAGTAATTCTAATGGAGGCTCATGGGAGTAGTCTTGGAGGGCACTTTGGGAGAAACAAAACACTTGCTATAATACAAGGTCGTTTCTATTGGCCCAAGATGGAGAAAGATGTGATGAGATATGTGGAGAGGTGTGGTATATGTCAAATTGCAAGAGAGTCGTCTTCCAAAATACAGGTTTGTATACTCCACTTCCGGTTCCCAAAGTCCTTGGCAAGATGTTAGTATGGATTTTGTTGTGGGGCTGCCAAGAACACAAAGGAATAAAGACTCCGTGATGGTTGTTGTTGATCGATTTTCAAAGATAGCTCATTTTGTGGCTTGTAGCAAGACTATAGATGCTTCTCATGTTCTTTGATTTATATTTCCGTGAAGTTGTGAGACTACATGGTATTCCTTTGACCATAACTTCAGATCGAGACTCCAAGTTTATGAGTCACTTTTGGCGGACCCTTTGGAGGAAACTTGGTACGCATTTGCAATTTAGTACTACCGCTCACCCACAAGCGATGGGCAAGCGAAATTGTGAATAGAAGTTTGGGAAGCATGTTAAGGAGTTTTGTTGGGAAGAATATTCGTCAATGGGATACATTGTTGCCTCAAGTTGAGTTTGCTTATAACCATTACATTAATCAAACAATTGGGTCATGATCCATTTGAGGTTGTCTATGGACAAAATCTTATTAGCCCACTGGAGTTAGCACCATTGTCTATCTCTAATTCATTTAGTGGTGATGCAAGTGAAAGAGCAAGTCAGATTAAGAAACTACATGCTCAAGTTCGTGATCACATTATGAAACAGAATGAGAGGTACCGTAAGCAAGCTAACAAGCATAGAAGACATGCTGAATTTAAAGAAGGTGTTGGGATTTTGGTCCCAACCACAATTGCTAGGTTGATAAAGATGCAAGCACAAAATAACAATAATAGCAAGAACAATAAAATACGAAACAAAATTGGAAAAACAATGAACACAAGAGATTTACGTGGTTCACCCAGCAGCTACGTCCATGGGCGACGGAGAATCAATCCACTATAATCAAGAAGAGTACAAGGAGAATCAAGGTGAAAACCTTTCACACAATCTCACAATCTCTCACAATACAATAGTGAATAACCTAGCTTGTTTCTCTCTCAATCTCACTCTCAAGGCTGCACACGGAACAATTACAATAATGACAAAAAGAACAATTTATAAGGCAAAGGCAAAACCCACGATCTGAACCCTAAACCAAGGCCCAGCCCGTCAAACTTCCACCGTGAGGCGCCCGCCCCATCACAACCAGGCGCCCGCCTGGGAAGGACTCCAAACGACGCTAACACACTGCACGCGGCGTCCGCCTCGGCCATGATCAAGCGGCCGCCTCGAAGCCACCTCGAAGATCCACCAGCTTCGGCGTTTCAGGCGTCCGCCTCACACCAGATGGGGCGCCCGCCTCGGCCAAGAACACACGCAGCATACTAGCAACTTTGCCCCAAATCCATTTTGCCAACAATTGTGAGTCACCCCAACAATTCTCCACCTTGACGAACAATCCCGAAACAAGCTATCTTCAAGAGAACATCTCTATCTCCGTCGCCACGCCCCGAAGGGCATCAATGACTAGTAACACCCACTAAGTCCAAGCACTTCTTGAACTTAGAAATCGAAACCTTCGAACCCGGCTTTGTCAACATGACCGCCTCCGTTATAGTCATAACATACCCAATGCAATCATCACTTTGTTCTTGCCATACCTGATGCCCACACAAGCATTTGAATACGGAACCCGTGACACATCATCTTTAGACTTGGGACTATCTAAAGAACATAACCATTTCACCCGGTAGGCACCATTGATATCTATCGCAGCCACAAGAATACCATCGACATGAACAAGATAAATCAATGTGCCAACACTACAACCCATCAAGTAACCACCAACATCCAATTTACTCCTAGCAAAACCAAGGAAAACAATAAAAGTGTCGAACCTTTTATACCACTGTCGAGTTGACTTCTCCAAATCAAACACGGACCTCTCTAACAGGCAAACATGATCCTTACCCTCGACAACAAACCCTTCAGGCCGGCGCATGTAGATCTCCACCTCAAGCAATAGATCTCGCATTGCCACAATGCTCAACAAGGCGTAAATACATGTGTGCATTACTACCGGTGAAATTACTCCATTGTAGTCTCCTTTGAATTTGTAGACCCACTTGCGGCTGACTAATCCCTTCTTTGGTGGAGGTCTATCAAATTCCCATGTCCGATCTTCCATAGTAACCAACAACCTTGCGAAACAAAACACGACATAACTTCCTTGTAGAAAACTTGGCTTCTTGCACATAAACAGATTTCGCGGCGGACAAGACATAAGCAACCATCTTCTCAAAGTCATATCGAACAGAAGTACTATCATTCCTTCTTCCCTACCAAAATCCTTTGGTAGTCTCCACACCTTGTTGGTCTCCTCCTTCGAGCTGGAGCATCGGTCGGAGTCACTATATCGACAAATCAACGGCATCCAAGTCACGTTCCACCCCTTTTGAGTTATCTCCAACTAACTCCACTGTTTGTATACCCGTTACGAACAATTCTCCTCATGGAGACGTAGAGCAACATCTCTACCAATCGGGAACTTAGATGCAATAGGATTCCATAACCGAAACCCACTCACTCCGAGATAGTTCTGTCAATCCCTTCAAGCCAATGTGACCCAATGTCATGTCCCATGGTTGAGTAACCTCCGCCTCAATCGTTGACCCCGTTGCAAGCAGACACATCACCAACAACCGTAGACCCAAGAAGCTTATACAATGTCCCCACCTTCTTTCCCTTCAAGGCCATCAAGTCACCTTTAGTAGCCGATAATTCGCCATTCGCAATGGATAAACTATACCCAAGACTATCCAAGGTGCCTAGAGAAATCGGGCTCTTCTTCGGTTCGGGAACATATCGACATTACGCAATTTCCGCACCACTCCATCAAACATCTTAACCTTAATAGCCCCAATACCAACAACCTTGCATGCGATATTATTCCCAACAAAACTACTCCACCGGTAGCCTTATAAGAACAAAACCATGCCCGATTGGGACTAATATGATAAGAACAACCCGAATCCAAAATCCAACTATCACGAACTTCGGTGCCGGATCACAAGCGGTAAGTGCATCACGATCCATTTGTCATCACCTTTGGTGTTTTCAAGCACCACCCCAGCTTCACCCTTGGCCTTCGCGGTTGTACCCCGTCGGTTTGGACAAAACCTTCTAATGTGTCCCTTCTCCTTGCAGCTATGACATATCACATTCTTTTGCCATTCACTTGAATTTGATTGACCACCCGAATTTTTTGAATTCGATCCCTTCCCTGTCTTCTTACTGCTTTTAGCAATTAAGCCCTCACCTTGAGATTCAGCACTTGGGGAAGTCAAGTGCGTCTCAATAACCTCACGACTTAATAAAGCAGTCTTGATCTCTTCTAAAGCAATCTCTTCCTTGCCATACAAAACTGTCTCGCGAAAGTGCATGTATTCCGAAGGTAGAGAACAAAGCAATTTTACCGCCAATTGCTCATCATCAATCTCGACATCGACATTCTTCAAGTCCATGACCAAGCCATCAAACTCATCAAGGTGTTTCTCCAAGGACTCGCCCGATTTGAGTTTGCACTCCTCGAGTTTCTTCAATAGAAGCAACCTTTGTTACTAACACTCTTAGTCATGTACAATTGCTCAAGCCTAAGCCAAAGCCACCCGCAGTCTTCTCTTCCACAACCTCTCTCAATACCTCATCTTTGAGGCTCAATTGTAAGAGAGATAAAGCCTTCTCGTCCATGTCATCAAACTGTGCATCCGTCAAGTTTGCCGGTTTCTTCGCCTTCCCAAGCAAAGCCTTGACGCAATTTTTACCCACCAAGATTGCTCGCATCTTTACTTGCCATAGCCCAAAGTTAATCTTGCGATTAAACTTCTCAATTTCGTACTTCCCAGACATCGTTACCAATAAGCAATACAAGATCCACAAACCGGAGCTCTGATACCAATTGTTGGGATTTTGGTCCCAACCACAATTGCTAGGTTGATAAAGATGCAAGCACAAAATAACAATAATAGCAAGAACAATAAAATACGAAACAAAATTGGAAAAACAATGAACACAAGAGATTTACGTGGTTCACCAACTTGGCTACGTCCACGGGCGACGGAGAATCAATCCACTATAATCAAGAAGAGTACAAGGAGAATCAAGGTGAAAACCTTTCACACAATCTCACAATCTCTCACAATACAATAGTGAATAACCTAGCTTGTTTCTCTCTCAATCTCACTCTCAAGGCTGCACACGGAACAATTACAATAATGACAAAAAGAACAATTTATAAGGCAAAGGCAAAACCCACGATCTGAACCCTAAACCAAGGCCCAGCCCGTCAAACTTCCACCGTGAGGCGCCCGCCCCATCACAACCAGGCGCCCGCCTGGGAAGGACTCCAAACGACGCTAACACACTGCACGCGAAGCGTCCGCCTCAGCCATGATCAAGCGGCCGCCTCAAGCCACCTCCAAGATCCACGGCCGGCGTTTCAGGCGTCCGCCTCACACCAGATGGGGCGCCCGCCTCGGCCAAGAACACACGCAGCATACTAGCAACTTTGCCCCAAATCCATTTTGCCAACAATTGTGAGTCACCCCAACAGAAGGGGATCTGGTATGGGTTCATCTTAGAAGGGAGAGGTTTCCACAAGGCCCTCATGCTAAGTTAAAGCCAAGAGCAGCTGGTCCATTTAAAGTGTTGAAAAGAATTGGGGAAAATGCGTACAAGATTGAACTTCCAGCTGTTAGTACCCGACCTGAAAATACCCCTGATAGGCATTAAGGAACCTCTGAGGAACTCTCAGTCATTTATGAGTTTCAATAGGCTCAAGTAATATTTCCCCGAAAGCCCTTATTTGTAGTTTTAGAATCCCGATATACCAAATGTCAGCTAAAACTTCCGAAGGCCATAACTTTCTCATACGAACTCCGTTTTGGGCCCACCGCATATCAAATCGAACGCGAGAACAAGATCTACGCAAAGGTTTATTCGACCCTTCTTTTAAAGTGCCGATCGACCCTTTTTAAAAGGGCCGATCGACCCTTCTTTTAAAGTGCCGATCGACCCTTATTTTTAGGGCCGATCGACCCTTTATTTTGTGCCGATCGAACCTTATTTTTAGGGCCGATCGACCCTTTATTTCGGTCCAGCCCAATTACCGAAACACTATAAATAGGGGTGCCCGGCTCCCATATTCAACACACAATTTCATACGGGAGAAGCGAGACTACACTTGCTTTACCCTCAGTTCTTCTTTTTCCTTTCGAATCGCCAAGATTCGACCCCAAAGTCTTGCTACAATTGGTAAGACTCTCTTTTTAATATTCTTGTTCTTTATTATTATTGTCTTTATTATTATTGTTTGCATGCTTAGTATATTTTAATTACTTTATTTCTTGCTTATGTCATATATGCTAGATTTAGGGTTATTTTAATATATTTAATTATGTATAGCCGATGATGATCTAAGGTTTCGCCCTAAGAAACCCAATGGATCTAGGAACTATTTCTTTCCTTCCACCTTAGTTATAATTATCCCATGATCAACAATCCCCCAAGGATGAACGTTGATTAGTGCACCTTCCGAGGCCCTAACTCAAAGGTTCTAGGGTGTGATCATCAATAAATTCTTTCTCTCCCCTCCTCCTTATGCATGATCCCGTTTCTTCTATCTATTCCTGTAAACACCGCACACAACCAACACCCCATATGCTAGAAAGACCGATCCGTCGGGCAATAGGAGTGATAGCGTTTCTTCTTCTGTTGTAACTTGACCCCCGAACCCAATTACATGTTTAGCCTTTTTTCAAAGCTTTGGGCTATATCAAAGTGGCGTGGCGACTCTCAAAATTAAACTAATATTTTAATATGGTTTAAAGCGAGTGTCACTAAATGAATATCCCATTTCGATTCGACATTATATGATTAATTATTTTCAAACCTCCGAATGCGCGTTGCATCGGGACGGGGTATTCACAGTGGCGACTCCGCTGGGGACTGTTTTGAAATCTTTTCAAACTAAGTGGGTCAGACTTTCATTTTTTTAGTGGTGTTGTATTTTGCTTTCTTTTTATTTTATTTACTCTTAACTGTCGCATTGCATGCATGCATTTCATGTAAATAAAAAAAATCTTTCTCTTTTTTCTCTAAAAAGAATTAGACTTCTCTACCTCACACTACCACTAGAGTCCGTGTCACACTGCACAGACACCCTTTTACCCTTCGGAGAAGCCAAAGTGCGGGAAGTGTGGTGATCATGTCGCCTCCCTTCCGAGTCTCACTTGGCCATCCACTCATCAGTGCGCTTCGGCTGCACGGTGGGAGCCTAAAACCTAACCCTTGCGTCACCCACTTTTCTAGGAATACACTCCATATGACCGGTTGGTTTGACTAGCTTTTTTATGTAGACAATTAATAAGGTCTTTATGTTAAGTCACCACGAACCAATGATAAGTCAAGATCTATCGAGAGATTAAGAGCACTAAAAAATTGATTTCCTTTCAAAGGACGTGCTATGTGAGGTCGAATGATATATTGTTAAAGAATCTTGGCCTATCATTGGTTTGCGGTACTTTTCATAAAAATCATATTGAATGTCTATATGAGACGGTTAGTCGTTAGGATCCACCACTTTAGGACCTTTAGTTAGTTGCGAAAAAGGGGTATCCCTTCCAACCAAGAGTAGGTTCTATAAAAATTAAAGAGCTTTTTTGTAAATAAAATGCTTAACCATTCCTCATTTTTAGGACCTTCCGAGGTCCGCTCCTCATTTTTAGGACCCTTCGAGGTCCGCTCTTCATTTTTAGGACCTTCCGAGGTCCACTCCTCATTTTTAGGACCTTCCGAGGTCCGCTCCTCATTTTTTGGACCTTCCGAGGTCCGCTCCTCATTTCTAGGACCCTCCGAGGTCCGCTCTTCATTTTTAGGACCTTCCGAGGTCCACTCCTCATTTTTAGGACCTTCCGAGGTCCGCTCCTCATTTTTTGGACCTTCCGAGGTCCGCTCCTCATATCTTGGACCTTCCGAGGTCCACTCCTCATTTTTAGGACCTTCCGAGGTCCGCTCTTCATTTTTAGGACCTTCCGAGGTCCGCTCCTCATTTCTAGGACCCTCCGAGGTCCACTCTTCATTTCTAGGACCCTCCCAGGTCCGCTCTTCATTTCTAGGACCCTTCGAGGTCCGCTAGGACCCTTCGAGGTCCGCTCTTCATTTCTAGGACCCTTCGAGGTCCGCTAGGACCCTTCGAGGTCCGCTCTTCATTTCTAGGACCCTCCGAGGTCCGTTCTTCATTTCTAGGACCCTCTGAGGTCCGCTCTTCATTTCTAGGACCCTCCGAGGTCCGCTCCTCATTTCTAGGACCCTTCGAGGTCCGCTCCTCATTTCTAGGACCCTTCGAGGTCCACTCCTTATTTCTAGGACCCTCCGAGGTCCACTCCTCATTTCTAGGACCCTCTGAGGTCCACTCTCCATTTCTAGGACCCTCCAAGGTCCGCTCTTTACTCCTTGGACCCTTCAAGATCCACACCCTCTACTGCAGACCGCCCTAGGTCCAGTCTCTCTATCTTGGACCGTTCAAAGTCCACTCTTTGACCCTTCGTGGTGCTCTTCCTATACTAAGTCCACTCTCCCAATCTTAGAACATTCGAGGTCCGCTCCTCATTTCTAGGACCCTTCGAGGTCCACTCCTCATTTCTAGGACCCTCCGAGGTCCACTCCTTATTTCTAGGACCCTCCGAGGTCCGCTCTTCATTTCTAGGACCCTCTGAGGTCCGCTCCTCATTTCTAGGACCCTCCGAGGTCCGCTCCTCATTTCTAGGACCCTCCGAGGTCCGCTCCTTATTTCTAGGACCCTCCGAGGTCCACTCCTCATTTCTAGGACCCTCTGAGGTCCACTCCTCATTTCTAGGACCCTCCGAGGTCCACTCCCCATTTCTAGGACCCTCCGAGGTCCACCCTTTACTTCTTGGACCCTTCAAGGTCCACACCCTCTACTGCAGACCGCTCTAGGATCAGTCTCTCTATCTTGGACCGTTCAAGGTCCACTCTTTGACCCTTCGTATACTATGCAAGGTCCACTTCTCATATCTTGGACCGTTCAAGGTCCACTCCTCATATCTTGGGCCGTTCAAGGTCCGCTCCTCATATCTTGGACCGTTCAAGGTCCGCTCTTCTTCTCTTGGACCCTTCAAGGTCCGCTCCTCTTCTCTTAGACCCTTTAAGGTCCACTCCTCGTCTCTTGGACCCTTCAAGGTCCACACTCCTCATATCTTGGACCGTTCAAGGTCCGCTCTTCTTCTCTTGGACCCTTCAAGGTCCACTCCTCAATTTAGGACCCTTCGAGGTCCACTCTCTCTATCTAGGACCATTAAAGGTCCACCTTTCCACCTGAGACTCTTCGAGGTCCACCCCTCGCCTCTTGGACCATCCATGGTCCATTCCTCTACCTTTGACCACCCACGGTCTACATCCTTCAAGTTAGGACCCTTCAAAGTTCTACCTCTTACCTCTTAAACCATCCATAGTTTAGATCCTTTATCTCTAGCACCCTTCAGCCAAAGACCCACCTAGATCAAACCTCTCTCGACCCATCTAGATCAAACCACTATCTAGGGCCTACCTAAGCCAACTTACCAAGTCCGATTAGCTCGTCTAGATCACCCTCACTTATATTTGACCAAGGATCGAGTCATCTTCCTCTCCTTTTTTCACCAAACGGACTCTTTTACATTCATCCTCTCTCTTTCTCTAAACTTAACCCTGGTTGTATCATCAATAGGGGCCCCCTCGAACTACGGTGACCTGAGACTCATACCTTAAATGGTAAGGGTTACGTAGGCAACTTCAGCCCGGTCAAACTCTCAAATTGTGGAGATCAACTATTTTCTTGGAGATGCCTTAAGATTAATTGTGAGTCTAATTCAACTCATTGGTTTGACTCTGCCGTATGTTCTTACAGAATTCTGCATCATGTCTATGGAGAAAAGCATTGAAGCCCTCAAAGAAGTCTCAAACATGGGGTTGGGAGTGATCAACCTCCTCAAAGACATGCATGAAATTGAGCAGCGCCATTTGTCTTACATTCAAGAATATTTGAGAAGAGTTCCTCCTCCTGTTCAATTCCAGAGTCCCTATCATCCACATGCTTATGGTCCCACTTATGGTCCAACACATCAGAATGTCTCATTCAGAATGCCTGCTGTGGCCACCAACCAACGAAAGGCACCAATACCCGAGAAGAAGATCAACAAGGAACATTTTGATGACTTAGGAATGCCTGTGGGTGAGTTCTTCGACATTTTGATGGGAAAGAACTTGATCAAGCCGCTCGAGAACTACAAGCCTATTAACCCAAGGGAAAACTTAGATACATCCAAGTTTTGCAGATACCACAAGTACGCTGGGCATACCACTGACAAATGTGTGCAACTGAAACGCTCAATTCAAAGATTGATCAACCAAGGGAAGACCCAAGGCCTCATTGATGAAGGAACCCTCGCCCTCCAAGGGAAGATTTAGATTCATTCAGTCTTGTAGGTTCTAGTATGTCTTTCTTATGTCCATTTTGGGCATTGATATGTAATGTCCACTTTGAACTAGTTACTTCAACAATAAAAAAAGGTCTTTCTTTCTTTTCTCTCTAGACTTGAGACATAATCTCGCATTACTTTCAAGAAGATTGTTTTATTTATAATTATCACTTGGTTGCTAATCTCACTGATAAACTCACCGGCTAATAAAGTAAACAATGAATGAATGCTTTGATTGGAGTAAACAACTCACCGTTCCTTCTTCATATACACCATCCCTATACACCCTTCTCTTATACACTCTCTCCATACTCCACCATATACTTTTCATACACTCCTTGTACACCGTTATACCCGTTATACCTTCTCAAACATACACTTCCCCAAATACACTCTTCCCCGCTTGACCTCCTTTCCATATGATCAAGACAAGCACGAAGACCGTTGTTGCTCATCATCAGAAAATAGCTGCTCACGCCACTGCAATTTAAAGAAGATGCAAGGAGTTGTTCCTATCCTTCACAAGTGCTGCATGAATATCAACTTGGGGCTCACCAACCCCCCAATCTCGCGTCTCCTCTGATTTTCCATTCGATCGATAAGCTTTCATTGAATATGCTCACATATCTTTCTTATGGTCTGAATATATTTTGCCTTGCTTAAAAAATCAGTTAAATGAGTTTGCATTTATTTTAAATACTCTTTTGAGAATGCTATCCAGTAGCGATTGAAGCTTAAACCTCTCACCATAGGAAGCCATAACCTTATCCTCACTAAATAATACCCTTTCATTTCAAGATCGACAAGTTTTGAGACCCTAAGGAAGAAGCCCATACTAGGGGCTCCCTCGACTCACAAAGGAAGTAATCACCTCCAAGCTCAAGAAAGGCGGAATGCAAAAGAAACTCATACAAGGGGCTCCCTCGAAGGGACCACCTCCAAGCCCAAGAGGGAAAAGGTAAAACCATCCTGAGGCATACACTAGGGGCTATCGCGAGCAAACAAATCCGAAGGCTTTTCGAGAAGATGGTGTTAAAAAAAAAAAAAAAAAAAAAAAAAAAAAACCTCCATCACCCCGAAGTGAACCTCCCATCGCAAAGGTTGTGAAAACGAGACATCGAGTGAAGATACTATCGTGATCAAGTTACCTGCTGAAATCACAACAAACTCGCGAGAAGAAGCAATAAAGATTCCCTCTTGGACAAATCCCATAAACCCATTCCAAAGTCCATCCTCTCACTTTTAGAGGATTCCATCACCACCCTTGACCTTGCCAAAATCAAAGTTAACCTCACTCTTAGAGGTTCTGAAGAAGCAGCAACAAGAAAATTCCTTCACCTTAGAAATTCCAAACACATCCCTCAAGCCAACCTCTCAAAGAATGGCCCACTCGACCTCTTACTTTAAGAGGTCATGTTAAGCATCACCCAATGGTCGATCGCAACCCAAAGACCAGCTACAACCGCTACCGGATGGCATTCTCAAAAGATTATTTAAAAGAAATGCATATTCAGATTTTTGAGTCACTTGTTATCCTACGTGAGCATATTACATATTCTCTCAAAAGTTTGGGAACTCGTCCTATTCTTGAAATTCGTTCATTCTACTCCTCAAACACTGTCTCCGCAAAAGTCTCATCAAGCCGCATCCGTGCCTCTCGCCGGCACTCCGGTAAAAGCAAGGAGACACGCGCCGTGGACTACTCCCCTCGGCTTGCGAGAACAAAGGAACAAAGAATCTTCACTTGCAGGAATGAAAAAATCTTTGGGTTATAATCACCAATTCCCACCTTTTCTTCCACCCCAATCTTTTTTCTATTTTTCATTCTTTCCCATGAAGGAGATCAATGCAACGGCAGCCCGCACCACAATTACCACCGAACAGTAGCAAAGAAGCAACAACTAACATCCTTCTCCTTCTAAAGACAAGCCCAATTCCGACTTCTAATCAAAACAGTCATTATTTGTTTACTCATATAATTGGAATTTGATAAACCAATCGGTGAGGTCCATTCACGAGCAATCAAGATGTAATTGGAATAAAATAAATTCTTCAAATGTCTCGACAAGTCTTCTTTTTCTACATCATAGGAAAATAGAGGCCAAACATTTGTCTTTACCGTCTGCAGGGGCTTCCATACACTTTTCCACACCTTGTGATGCTTATACTCTCCCAAAAGAGTCAAACCCAAAAGCGAAAGTGTCATACACAAACTCGGGATCCATTCCCACCTTCGAAAAAATGCGCCCCTGCACATATACATTTCCGAGTCTTGTCCAAATGATCGATTGACCATTGTTCAAAACGAGGGGTCGCCCCCGTGGCCGCATAAGATGACTCGTCTCGCAAATAGGGATACATTGAATCTCTCCAAGCTGGGGCTTTTGTTAAGCTATTCTCTCAGGCTCTCTTCAGGTTTGCTCTGCATCATCAACTGGGGCTTCGTCATTCCCTTCAGGTTTGCTTTGCATCATCAACTGGGGCTTCGCTATTCATCATCAATTGGGGCTTTGCCAAGGTTACTTCATCAAACATTGGGGCTCCCCTCAACAAAAATGGGTCGACTATGTGCTCTAACAAAAATCGGAGCTCCAATGAAGTCATATCTAGCATGAAGGGCATCCCTTGTCATCAAGATCAGCATGTGGCAAACTCTTGGAGTTAGTTAGAAACATGATTAATCATAAGGCCTCCTTATCAAAATAACATGCTTTCAAAATGCTATCCTCTTTGGCACCTTGTTTACAAAATCACTCTTTGGTCTCCACAAATTTTCAAACTCTTCAAAGACGCCTCTCTCTCTCAAGGTGACTCGGTCCTGCCCCTTATCTCTGGACATCAAACTTACCTAATCCCATCTTACTCGGCCTCGCCTAGTTTAAACCAATAACCTTTCTGCTCAAACTGCCTTGTTTAGACTTACCGCAAATGTAAAACCCTAGCCTCAAGCCTAGGTGACAAATACCTCTCTAAACCCTAGCCTTAAGCCTAGGTGACAAATATCTTTCTAAACCCTAGCCTTAAGCCTAGGTGACAAATATCTTTCTAAACCCTAGCCCTAAGCCTAGGTAACAAAAATCTTTCTAAACCCTAGCCTCAAGCAAGCCTAGGTGACAAATGCCTCTTTCTAAACCCTAGCCTCAAGCCTAGGTGACAAATATCTTTCTAAACCCTAGCCTCAAGCCTAGGTGACAAATATCTTTCTAAACCCTAGCCTCAAGCCTAGGTGACAAATACCTTTCTAAACCCTAGCCTCATGTCTAGGTGACATATGCCTCTCTAAAACCCTAGCCTCAAGCCTAGGTGACAAATATCTTTCTAAACCCTAGCCTCAAGCCTAGGTGACAAATACCTTTCTAAACCCTAGCCTCATGTCTAGGTGACAAATGCCTCTCTAAAACCCTAGCCTTAAGCCTAGGAGACAAGACTCCTCTCTAAGCCTTAGCAATGATTATCCCAATCTTTTAATCGCTTGGTTCTTCGGCTCGGGAAGCCATAATAATCCCAATCAATTCACACAACTATTCTTCATCAATAAATAGTAGCCTAAGTCCTTTGGCAGCTACAGTTTCCCGCATTTCAGAGGTCTATCCTCCATTTCAAGGGTCCGTCCCGCATCTTCAAGAGGTCTATCCTCCATTTCAAGGGTCCGTCCCGCATCTTCAAAGGGTCCGTCCCGCATTTCGCAGGTCTATCCTCCATTTCAAGGGTCCGTCCCGCATTTCAAGGGTCCGTCCCGCATTTTAGAGGTCTATCCTCCATTTCAAGGGTCCGTCCCGCATCTTCAAAGGGTCCGTCCCGTACCTTCAAAGGGTCCGTCCCGCATCTTCAAAGGGTCCGTCCCGTACCTTCAAAGGGTCCGTCCCGCATTTCAAAGGGTCTGTCCCGCATTTCAGAGGTCTATCCTCCATTTCAAGGGTCCGTCCCGCATCTTCAAAGGGTCCGTCCCGTACCTTCAAAGGGTCCGTCCCGCATAACAAAGGGTCCGTCCCGCATTTCAGAGGTCTATCCTCCATTTCAAAAGGTCCGTCCTGTATCTCAGAGGGTCCGTCCCGCATCTTCAAAGGGTCCGTCCCGCACCTTCAAAGGGTCCGTCCCGCATTTCAGAAGTCAAAATTATCCAATCTTTGGGTGACTCCCACAAAAGTCAAATATTTGGCTTTTGATTCCCACACAGTTTTTTCCACATTGCCCCATATACTTTCTCTTGGGACACGAATCAAGACTACACTTGATTCGTTCCATCACATTCATATTTTCAAAGGAAAAATCAAGACTACACTTCTTGAATTTCCTTTCCACATATTTTCAAAGGAAAAATCAAGACTACACTTCTTGAATTTCCTTTCCACATATTTTCAAAAGAAAATTTCAAGACTACACTTCTTGAATTTCCTTTCCACATATTTTCAAAAGAAAATTTCAAGACTACACTGCTTGAATTTTCTTTCCACATTTTTTCAAAAAGAAAATTTCAAGACTACACTGCTTGAATTTCCTTTCCACATTTTTTCAAAAGAAAATTTCAAGACTACACTGCTTGAATTTCCTTTCCACATTTTTTCAAAAGAAAATATCAAGACTACACTGCTTGAATTTCCTTTCCACATTTTTTCAAAAGAAAATTTCAAGACTACACTGCTTGAATTTCCTTTCCACATTTTTTCAAAAGAAAATATCAAGACTACACTGCTTGAATTTCCTTTCCACATTTTTTCAAAAGAAAATTTCAAGACTACACTGCTTGAATTTCCTTTCCACATATTTTCAAAAGAAAATTTCAAGACTACACTGCTTGAATTTCCTTTCCACATTTTTTCAAAAAGAAAATTTCAAGACTACACTGCTTGAATTTCCTTTCCACATTTTTTCAAAAGAAAATTTCAAGACTACACTTCTTGAATTTCCTTTCCACATATTTTCTCACAGAGAAGGCAAGACTATACTTGACTCTCCTTTTCGAACTACGACTTGGCTTGATTCCTTTTGGGATACGTAGGTAGCCCGACGTGGGTCCAGCCGCTCGACCTACCTGATCATCCTTTTGCGACTCAGCTCGAGTCCAAACCTCATATCCGCAACATCATTTTCTTACCTCCTGAAATCCCTTTTTTCAGGACGGATCCTATTCTTTTATCGTCGACCCCACTTGTCTTACAAGAAGCGTCGCCGAGGGGCTACTGTTAGTACCCGACTCGAAAATACCACGATAGGCATTAAGGAACCTCTGAGGAACTCTCAGTCATTTATGAGTTTCAATAGGCTCAAGTAATATTTCCCCGAAAGCCCTTATTTGTAGTTTTAGAATCCCGATATACCAAATGTCAGCTAAAACTTCCGAAGGCCATAACTTTCTCATACGAACTCCGTTTTGGGCCCACCGCATATCAAATCGAACGCGAGAACAAGATCTACGCAAAGGTTGATTCGACCTTTCTTTTAAAGTGCCGATCGACCCTTTTTAAAAGGGCCGATCGACCCTTCTTTTAAAGTGCCGATCGACCCTTATTTTTAGGGCCGATCGACCCTTTATTTTGTGCCGATCGAACCTTATTTTTAGGGCCGATCGACCCTTTATTTTGTGCCGATCGAACCTTATTTTTAGGGCCGATCGACCCTTTATTTCGGTCCAGCCCAATTACCGAAACACTATAAATAGGGGTGCCCGGCTCCCATATTCAACACACAATTTCATACGGGAGAAGCGAGACTACACTTGCTTTACCCTCAGTTCTTCTTTTTCCTTTCGAATCGCCAAGATTCGACCCCAAAGTCTTGCTACAATTGGTAAGACTCTCTTTTTAATATTCTTGTTCTTTATTATTATTGTCTTTATTATTATTGTTTGCATGCTTAGTATATTTTAATTACTTTATTTCTTGCTTATGTCATATATGCTAGATTTAGGGTTATTTTAATATATTTAATTATGTATAGCCGATGATGATCTAAGGTTTCGCCCTAAGAAACCCAATGGATCTAGGAACTATTTCTTTCCTTCCACCTTAGTTATAATTATCCCATGATCAACAATCCCCCAAGGATGAACGTTGATTAGTGCACCTTCCGAGGCCCTAACTCAAAGGTTCTAGGGTGTGATCATCAATAAATTCTTTCTCTCCCCTCCTCCTTATGCATGATCCCGTTTCTTCTATCTATTCCTGTAAACACCGCACACAACCAACACCCCATATGCTAGAAAGACCGATCCGTCGGGCAATAGGAGTGATAGCGTTTCTTCTTCTGTTGTAACTTGACCCCCGAACCCAATTACATGTTTAGCCTTTTTTCAAAGCTTTGGGCTATATCAAAGTGGCGTGGCGACTCTCAAAATTAAACTAATATTTTAATATGGTTTAAAGCGAGTGTCACTAAATGAATATCCCATTTCGATTCGACATTATATGATTAATTATTTTCAAACCTCCGAATGCGCGTTGCATCGGGACGGGGTATTCACACCAGCTGAGTATGAAGTCTCCGACACCTTCAACGTGTCTGATCTTTCACCATTTCATGGGGATCATGAGCTTATGGACTCGAGGACGAGTCTTCTTCAACCAGGGGAGTTTGATGCAGTAGCAAAAGGTCTTCCTATTGAAGAGGCACAAACAGGGCAGCTTAACAGTCCAGAAATGGGTCAACTTAACTTGCAAGTCTGTACTGATTGGCTGAACCAAAAATTATGTGTGACCTATGCTTGGAAATCTATGTGAATCTAGTTTCTAGAGAATTTTACGGTTTGTCATTTGGACAAGTATGGAGAGAGTTATGACTGCTTTAGTGAAGGGTGGTTTCTGTGGCAGATTCATCCGAATTTTGAGTTATAGTCATAATAGTTAGAAAATCTTTTGGTATTTCTATTTAATAAGTGGTTCATGTAACCTTATAGTATTCCTAGCTTGGAAGGATGTTCCAAGTATCCTATAAATACCCTCCATTTTCTCTTGGGGAGGCAGTCTATGTTTTTGATTGATATTCATCAATAAAGTTCAAGTTTGAGCTTTTCTTTGTTCTGTATCTCTTTGGTTTTATTTTCCATTGAGTGGTGAACCACAATTCTGTATCTCGTTGGTGGATTCCTACGAGTGGTGAGTTGTTATTGCTCTGTATCTTCTTGGTGGATTCCTTGAAGTGGTGAGCACCTATCCAAGTTTCTTAGTTTGTTCATTTCATTAGTCCAGCCCCGTATCAATATACCGACAGACTGCTTGGTATTGCCAACAAGGTAAGGCTTCTTGGCACTAAGTTTGATGATTCAAGAATTGTTGAAAAAATTCTTGTTACGGTGCCTGAAAAATATGAAGCCTCAATAACCACCTTGGAAAATACTAAAGATTTGTCTAAGATCACCTTGGCAGAACTTTTAAATGCTTTTCAAGCTCAAGAACAAAGGTGTAACGACCCCAACTTTTCATCAATAAACATAATTCAATTCATAAATAAAATTCCCAAATCGGGGTACCTTAACGGCTAGTACATCTAACCATAATTCCAATGCAGAAAATAACTGTCTTTCAACCTTAACTGCTTACTCAATTAAACATTAATTACATACTTCAATCCTCATAAATGTGTCGCCATCCTCGCGACTAATCTCCTCCTACTCATTACCTGAGAGGGAAAAAGAATTAAAGGGGTGAGCGAACAATGCCCAGTAAGTTCATACGGAATCTCTCCGGGTACTAGGGAAAGATAACCGAAAGAACAAACCCAATCAAATTACTCAACGATAGGATAGCTATATCAATTAAAGTACAGGTACGAGTACAATAACGAAAGATACTTTTCAACAACAAGTTGTGGCACTATCACAAAACTATATATATAATGGAGATTGTATTCACATAAGTCCGTCAATTCCAAGTACGGTACACCTTTTCAGGGTGTTCCTTAAATAAGAGACCTTACGCCTTTTCAGGGCGCTCCCTTATTAAGATAAGAGACCTTACGCCTTTTCAGGTTGCTCCCTTATCAGGACAAGAGACCTTACGCCTTTTCAGTGCGCTCCCTTGCCAAGATGTATCATGATCATCAACTACTTCATCAAGTAGTATAAATATGTCTAATGCCCTTTTTACTTAGGCTAGACTAATCCGCATATAGTCCTTTCTACTCGAACAAACCAATTCGCATATAGTCCTTTTCAATCGGACAATTCTTGCTAAGTCCATTCAAAGGAAACAAAGCCAACTATATCCTTTTCAATCAGATATAGCCAACTATACCCTTTTCAATCAGGTATAGCAATTTCCACATATGGTGTTCATAGGTACAAGAACACATTAAACAATTTCAATTACTTTAGATACCCATTGAACAAAACATATCAAGGGTAAGATTCAACAAAGAACGATCATACGAGGGATCATTTTAAAACACTACCTGCCACTTGGTAGCATATATACTTTTAAAAACATGGAATCCTAACTCAAGGATTGAAACCAAAAGTCTAAAGAATGTAATCCCTTACCTCGGGCTATTTGCACTTCTTGCACACTAGTTCTTGTACAATCTACAATCATGCAAAATCATACTTAGGTACAAGTAATCTCTATTTACTAAGTACCCACAACTCCTCTTTATTCATCCCATTAACCTACGAGTTAATCTACTTTAAATCTCTCTAAGGTTAATTATCCCCCATTAGGTTTACCAATCTACCCCTAGGTTTTCCATATTCAATTCCTACCAATACTCCCTCTATTTCACTTACACACACCAATCTCACCTTTTTCAGCACACACAAACACACACTAAACCCTAATACACTTACACACCCACACCCACGCACACGGCTAACCACACACACATGCACACACACACGGTACACACACTACACACACACGGACACAACACACACACTCACTCAGCACATACATGGCACACACACACCACTTACACACACAAAACCCTACTTCCATTCATAACCTTAGCATGCATCTTTTAAGTCCAAAACCATTTAATTCCACATGCTAAACCCTAATCAAAATCAGCCAAGTTCTTTTGGGTTTTCTAGGATTCCAATATCCAAATCAAAACAATAAAAGATTTCAATTGATGTTATTTCTCAACATGATAGTCTTAGATTCAATCTCCTCATTCATCATTATCATGATAAACCCTAATCAATACAAGATTCTAAGGGTTTTCTATAATCTAGATTTAAGATTAGAATAATAGAATTTGATTCTTACCTTTGATTTGAGTCTTGATCCCTAACATTGAAATCCTTCCTTCCCTCTTCTTTATTCTTTCTTCTTCCTTGGTTTCTCCTTCTCTTCTTCTTTCTTCTGTCGCTCTTTCTCTCTCTAAGTTCTTTCTCTTTCTCTAAACCTCTTCTCACCTGGCCGCCTCCCTCTTTTATCCTTGGCATAGAGTCGGTTATGAAGACCAAGAGACTTTAGCCGTTACGAACTCCAAGAGCATCAAGGCTTTATGACACCTAGTTGCCTTTTGGTTTTTCCCAACTTAACCCACACTATCCAAGTCCGTATAGGAATAGATCCATATTTAGTCAAATAACACCCTTAACAAAATAACATTTAACAATTAAATAAAAGAAAAGAAAAGATATTAGGGTTATTACATTCTTACCCCCTTAAAAGAGTTTGGTCCACCAAACCAAACACACTCATTCCGAAAACAGGTCGGGATACGACACTCGCATCTCGCTCTCGAGCTCCCACTTCACTTCTCTTTCTATGTGGTTGCTCCACTGCACTTCTACTTACGAAATTATTCGCTTTCTCAATTTTAATCTTTCCAATCCACAATTTTCACAGGTTGTTCATCGTAACTCAGATCGCCCCAGAATCTGAGATGTTTATATTCAATCACATGACTCGGGTCAGAGATGTACTTTCTCAACATCGAGACATGAAAATACATTATGCATTCCTGCAAAGTACAGGTGGTAGGCCAACTTATAGGCTACCAACCCAACTCGTTCCAAGATCTCGAATGGTCCCCCATACCTCGGCTTAACTTCTCGCGAGTATCAACCTCCCGACTCCCTTGGTTGGTAAAATCTTCAAGAACCCGCGATTCCCCCACTTGAAATTCCAAGTCCCACCGTCGGCGATCTGCATACTACTTCTGCCTACTCTGAGCGGTTAATAATCATTTCCGAATCTATTGTACCTTATTTGCGGTCACTTGGACAATTTCTGGTCCCGACAACTTCCTTTCTTCACTTTATTCTAACAAGTAGGAGATCTACATTTCCGTCCAAATAAAGTTTCATACAGTGTCATACCGACGCTAATCTGGCTGGTCCTTTCTGACTGTCCGTCTGTCTGCGGTGAAAAGTTGTACTCATCATCACCTCTGTACCCAATGCCTGCTGTCCATTATTCCAGATAGCTATTTTCTCCCATTCTCATTTCGGTATCGGTAACGACTGTAATAGTCTTACAGACTTTTGGTGTTCACTCTTCCGTTCAGACCTAACAATCATACAAATTCTGTCACAACTATTTTCATGTTATTCCACCCAAAATGATTTCCTTAAGTTCCTACACATCTTGGTGTTGGTGTTATGCCCTAGGCCTATGATTCATAGACTTATGTGTTGACATTATTTATTATTATATGAGATGTTTATCATTTGATTATTATATGTTTTGTATATTTGTTTATAATAATCTCCGTCCCTAATTATTGAAAGAATGATTAGTATAATTATCAATGGATAATCATGTGATGATTATATGAACATTGAAATTATGAGTACTTGTTAGAGAACAAGTGACTGGACATGACCCGCATGAGATTTATGACATGGTCAAGTGTCATAAGTAAATCTCATAAGGTTACTTCATTTAGTTCCTAGACTTGAGATTATCATGACCTTACATATGATGAAAAGTCATGTTTGATTTTAGTCAAACGATATCTTAACACGATATCTATAAAGGCTATCTTTGGAATGATCGGATTCATGATGGGAAGGATGATAAATCAAGATGGAATTTGTCCCTCGAAAGAGAGATGTTTTGCTTGGGTCCCTCGATGAGTGATAATGATGAAAGTGTATGGCCGTACCCCAATATGATTGGAATTATCATTATACTCAAAGAATCGAGAAAGCATTGAACAAAGACAAGTTGACAAGGACCATGACTTGTGTTCAATATAACATCGTGAGACAAAGGGAGAAATGGAAGTACACCATTGGAAACGTGAACTCTTACGTTACATTATTTGGGTAGACATAATGGCTTGCTAGAGTCCGCTTATGTCTTATGAGGTTCGATATGATCAAACTCATTGCCAACATAATGTAATCCTATTGGGTCACACACAACTAGAATGAATGCATTTTATGACATTGAAATCTGACAAATAGTAAGATAATCACACCATCCCGAGTTAGATAAAAAACAAAGAAAGACGGGGTCACTTTGGGCCTCTCATTTTCTATTTTTAACTGGCTACATATGTCACGCGACATACTAAGCCATTGGCTTAATATACCGCGCGACATATCAAGCCCATACGCGGTTTGACAGCCTGTTCTCCTAATACGATTAGGAGACGTATTCATACTAATGTAGTATAAATATGGGAGGTCTGTCAGACCTAATTCTCTAGCCGAAACTTTCAAGCAAAATTCATAATCAAATACTCTCAATATTCTTCAAGGTTTAGATCTAGCAATCATCAAGAAGTTGTTCTTGAATTCATTCAAAGGTGTGGATACCGAAAGAGGGTCTTCGCTCGTTCATCGATCAAGGCCTAGAGTTCAAGCAAGTTGAAGAACGAAGTTTGTGATTCGATATCACACAATCAAATCGTTCGTTAGCTCAAGAACGGAAAGCGTTCAAGGTTGGTATAATTCTATCTCATAGGAATTTAAATTAATTGTATAGAACGGATCCTAGGGCTTCTTTGGTTTTATGTTTTAATGCTTAATTTCGCTGCGCATGGACCCGTAAAACCCAACGGTGGTATCGAGCCCCGTTCGTATGATTAAGTTTGAATTAACATGCTAGATTTAAGATATAAATTGTTTATATGCTTATTGCATATTTTGTATGCGATAGAATTTTTAATTGTTTATGTGAAACAATGTGAAAATCGTTTTCGAATTATGCTGAATTAAATCGGTAAAAGGTTGTTTTATGTGATTTAATTGGTTGCGATCTGAATCGGTTCGAATCTGGAAATCCTGTGTCATTTGCTTAGGTCGCGCGACATGATGAGCCATGTGGAATTCTCGGTTATCTCGGCTGTTAGGTCGCGCGACATATCAAGCCTCGGGCGATGTTGTCACGCGACATAATAAGCCAAAAGCGGCGAGAATCGGTTTGTTCAAATTTTTACGCTATTTTGTGATTGTGTTTACAATCGATATGTTCATATGAAAATCTGGATGTTATAAAATTGAGTTTATAAGACCATGCTAGATTGATTCATTGATTTGCATGATTAATTGATTAAAATGTGATTTTAATAATTATTGCGTTGCATATTTTATTTGTTCTTACATGCTGAGAATTTTTAATTAGATGTTTAGTTGAAACATGATATTTAGTTTCCTAATATGTTTAGATTTAGACATTGTAAATTTTGGATCTTATGATTGTTTATGGAAACAAGTCATAAATACGCGAAATTTAAAAGGAAGCGATTGTTTAGAAAAAGGTGGGGATTATGTTGCCTAATCGTAGTTG
Source organism: Adenophora triphylla var. japonica (assembly GCA_022495995.1). NCBI lineage: Eukaryota > Viridiplantae > Streptophyta > Magnoliopsida > Asterales > Campanulaceae > Adenophora > Adenophora triphylla. Next base: position 324,778 of record JAFEMH010000972.1, on the reverse strand, counting down.
ATTTCTAATTATGCATGTCTAGGAGAGTTCTGTCTAAGGAAGAGTTGGTACTTAAGAAGTCCTTGTGGCTCACCTATCTTCCCGGGAACTTACCAGGTGCATGATTTTGACTATCTTTCGATATGCTTATAATCTACCTTTAAAGAACCTTCATTTAACTTTTAAGTTCTTTATGCCAATTCATGATTAAACACTTGAGACCATTCGGATAGTTTTGGGTAGGCTTGCCATAGCAAGGTGCTTTGATTCTATTCGAATGCGAGCAAGATGAGGAAATGGTGGTTCCTATAAGTTTAAAATGAATGAACTTAATTGGGTTATCAAAATGGTTTTGGACCCAAGGCATAAGATGAGATTAAAAATATGCCTAGACATATGATGTCTTGAATTAATCTCATAAAAGATCTAAGAGTCATATATGTGATATGATTGATGTTTTCTACCTAATTAATTTAATTTTGAGCGGTTTGCCATAGCAAACTTGAAATTGAATTAAAGTTGGATCTTAGCCCATTAAATGTATATTATGCTTACTTGCATTTGAAGGTGTATAATTTAGTGGGAGAATTTTAAATAAATGCATTATACTTTTCATATAATATGTTTACTTATATGTGTTCATATTTTATGTATATCTTTTGTAGAATAAATGGCATCAAACAATAATCACCTCGTCATCGCGATCTCTCCTTGAGAAGGAGAAGTTGGAAGAGAATGGTACAAACTATATGGATTGGATACGTAGCCTTAGAATTGTTCTAAGGCAAGAAGAAAAAGCATGCGTTCTCGAGGAACCTATTCCACTGAACCTGTCGCCAATCTTTGCTAGGGCGATAAGGGAACAATATACGAAGCACAAGCGTGACTCTACGGATGTTGGTTGCCTTATGCTCTCCGCCATGTGCAAGAACCTTCAAAAGGATCTTGAGCACTTGGGGACGATCGACTTAAACAATCGGCGATGGAAATGTTTCAAGTTCAAGCTAGGCAAGAAAGGTACAACACAGTTGCAGCCTTGACCTCATGCAAGATGAGTGAAGGACAAGCTGTTGGTCCCCATGCTCTCAAGTTGAAGGGCCACATTGAGCATCTTGAAAGGCTCGGTTTTCCAATTAGCCAAGAGTTGGCTACCGACATAATATTGAATTCATTACCTAAAAGTTTTAGTCATTTCATAATGCACTATAATATGGGTGGAATGAATAGAAACCTTTCCGAGTTAGTTCAAATGTTGAACACTGCGGAAACCAATATTGTCGATAAGAAAACCGACCAAGTGCTAATGGTTAACAAGGGGAAGGGTTTCAAGGGTAAAGGAAAGGCAAAGGTTGCTAATCCTAAGGCAAAAGTTGCTAAGCCCAAAGAGGCTTCCAAGCCTAAAGAGGCTAAGCCTAAGTCCCAAGAGGATGCAGTCTGCTTCCATTACAATGAGATTGGACATTGGAGGAGAAACTGTGCAAAATACAAGGAAGCACTGAAGAAGGGCAAAGGAGTTGCTTCAACTTCAGGTATCTTTGTTATAGATATATTCCTATCTACTTCTAGTTCTTGGGTATTGGATACCGGATGTGGAACTCACATTTGTCTAAATGTGCAGGGTCTAAAGAACAGAAGGATGCTTAAGGAAGGCAAAGTGGACCTACGTGTGGGGAATGGAGCAAGAGTTGCTGCATTAGCCGTAGAAACTTATGAAGTTACTTTACCTAGTGGACTAATACTTGTTTTGAACAATTGTTATTACGTTCCAGCTTTAAGTAGGAATATTATTTCGATTTCATGTTTGGATAATGAAGGTTTTAATTTTCTTATACGTGATAAGAAATTTTCTATTTACAAGAGTGATATGCATTATTGTACTGTTGTTTCATTCAATGGCCTTTATATTCTTGATGTTGAAAATCAAGATAATGATATCTATAACATTAACAAGAAATCTAAACCCAATGATGTAAACCACACTTACTTATGGCATTGTCGTCTTGGCCATATAAACGAGAAACGCATTTCTAAACTCCACAAAGATGGATTTTTGGTCTCACATGATTATGAATCATATGAGGCATGCGAGTCTTGTTTACTTGGAAAGATGACCAAGGACCCATTTACCAAAACCGGTGAAAGGGCGGGCTACTTACTAGGACTCATACATACCGATGTATGTGGGCCTATGAGTAGCGATGCTAGGGGAGGATTTCGGTACTTCATAACATTCACTGATGATTATAGTAGATTTGGATATGTTTATCTAATGAAACATAAAAGTGAATCGTTTGAGATATTTCAAATATTTCAAAATGAGGTACAAAATCAACTTGGCAAAACTATTAAGGTACTTCGATCCGATCGAGGTAGTGAATATTTGAGCCAAGAATTTGACAATCATCTTAAGAGTTGTGGAATCGTTTCAGAACTCTCTCCACCTGGAACACCACAATGGAATGGTGTGTCTGAAAGGAGGAATAGAACTTTGTTGGACATGGTTCATTCTATGATGAGTCAAGTTGAGCTTCCTTTATCCTTTTGGGGGACATGCACTAGAAACTCGCTTTCACTATAAACAGAGTTCCTACCAAATCGGTTCAAAAGACCCCATATGAGATGTGGCATGGAAGAAAACCTAGTTTGTCTTTCATGAAGATTTGGGGTTGCGAGGCATATGTCAAGAAGTTAACTTCTGACAAGCTAGCACCTAAATCTGATAAATGTGTTTTCGTGGGATATCCTAAGGAAACCAAAGGATACTATTTCTACAACCGAAACGAGAACAAAGTGTTTGTTGCTCGAAATGGTACTTTCTTAGAAAAGGAGTTTCTTCGCAAAGGAACCAATGGGAGTAAAATAGATCTCGAAGAAATTCGAGAACCCGAAAACAACATTGAACCAATGGTAGAAACCGAACCAAGTTCACAAGCCGTTTGTGGAACCGGTTCAAGGTGCACAAGTTCTTCGCCGAAGTGGTAGGTCACGATCCGAACCTGAGAGATATGGATTTCTCGTTACGGAAAGTGACGAAGTGGAGTTAATCGAAAACGATGAACCCACTTGCTATCAAGAAGCGATATCCGCTCCTGATTCGGAAAAATGGCAAGAGGCCATGAAATCCGAATTACAATCCATGGCTGATAATCAAGTTTGGAACTTGATTGATCCACCCGAAGGTGTAAAAACCATAGGGTGCAAATGGGTCTTCAAGAAGAAGACCGACATGGATGGGAAGGTGCACACCTATAAGGCTAGGCTGGTAGCTAAGGGATATAGGCAGATTCATGGCATAGACTATGATGAAACCTTTTCGCCTGTAGCTATGCTTAAGTCTATTAGAATTTTACTTGCCATAGCCGCATATTATGACTATGAGATATGGCAAATGGATGTCAAAGCAGCTTTCCTTAATGGGAAGTTACTTGAGGATGTATACATGATACAACCTGAAGGCTTTGTCAATCCGTAAAATTCTAACAAGGTGTGTAAGTTGCGTAAATCCATTTATGGATTGAAGCAAGCTTCTAGGAGTTGAATCTACGTTTTGATGAAGCAATCCAAGGAGTTTGGCTTTATCAAAAACGAAGATGAACCTTGTGTATACAAGAAAATTAGTGGGAGGCGTAGCACTATTTTTAGTGTTGTATGTCGACGATATCTTAATCATTGGAAATGACGTTTCGCACTCTGCATCGTTAAGCCTTGGTTAGGAAAGTGTTTTTCAATGAAAGATATGGGCGAAGCCGCATATATCCTTGGTATCAAGATCTATAGAGATAGATCTAAGAGGATGATTGGTTTAAGTCAAAGTACTTACATTGACAAAGTCCTTAGAAGATTCCAAATGGAAAATTCTAAAAGAGGAAACTTGCCAATGTTGCATGGTATATCTCTTAGCAAGAATCAAAGTCCTAAGACTAATGATGAGCGAAAGAGAATGAATGGTATTCCATATTCTTCGGCAATTGGGTCTATCATGTATGCTGTTATGTACTAGACCCGATGTCTCGTGTGCTCTAAGCATGACGAGTAGGTACCAATCGGATCCCGGCGAACCACATTGAATAGCAGTCAAGAATATCCTTAAGAACTTACGAAGAACTAAGGATGTATTCTTGGTCTTTGGAGGAATGGAAGAAGATCTTGTAGTCAAAGGCTACACAGATGCTAGCTTCCAAACCGACAAAGATGATTTCAGATCGCAGTCTGGATTTTTGTTTACGCTTAATGGAGGCACTGTGAGTTGGAAAAGTTCCAAGCAAAGTACCGTCGCTGATTCTACAACCGAAGCTGAGTACATAGCGGCATCCGATGCAGCTAAGGAAGCAGTTTGGATCAAAAAGTTCATTAGTGATTTGGAAGTCGTTCCAAGCATCAGAGATCCTATTGAAATTTACTGTGATAACAATGGTGCCATTGCATAAGCAAAGGAACCAAGATCACACCAGAGATCCAAACACATACTTCGACGTTTCCACATTATCCGTGAGATATGTGAAAGGGAAGACGTTAAGATATGCAGAGTAGACACTGATGACAACGTGGCGGACCCATTAACTAAGGCTCTCCCGCAAGCTAAGCATGATGGTCATGTTAGGTCCATGGGTATTCGATACATGGTAGATTGGGCCTAGTGCAAGTGGGAGACTGTTGGTGTTATGCCCTAGGCCTATGATTCATAGACTTATGTGTTGACATTATTTATTATTATAGGAGATGTTTATCATTTGATTATTATATGTTTTGTATATTTGTTTATAATAATCTCCGTTCCTAATTATTGAAAGAATGATTAGTATAATTGTCAATGGATAATCATGTGATGATTATATGAACATTGAAATTATGAGTACTTGTTAGAGAACAAGTGACTGGACATGACCCGCATGAGATTTATGACATGGTCAAGTGTCATAATTAAATCTCATAAGGTTACTTCATTTAGTTCCTAGACCTGAGATTATCATGACCTTACATATGATGAAAATTCATGTTTGATTTTAGTCAAACGATATCTTAACACGATATCTATAAAGGCTATCTTTGGCATGATCGGATTCATGATGGGAAGGATGATAAATCAAGATGGAATTTGTCCCTCGAAAGAGAGATGTTTTGCTTGGGCCCCTCGATGAGTGATAATGATGAAAGTGTATGGCCGTACCCCAATATGTTTGGAATTATCATTATACTCAAAGAATCGAGAAAGCATTGAACAAAGACAAGTTGACAAGGTCCATGACTTGTGTTCAATATAACATCGTGAGACAAAGGGAGAAATGGAAGTACACCATTGGAAACGTGAACTCTTACGTTACATTATTTGGGTAGACATAATGGCTTGCTAGAGTCTGCTTATGTCTTATGAGGTTCGATATGATCAAACTCATTGCCAACATAATGTAATCCTATTGGGTCACATACAACTAGAATGAATTGGTTAAACCGGAGGAAGAATGATTGAGAGTCTCTCAGAATCGGCTACATATGTCACGCGACATACTAAGCCATTGGCTTAATATACCCGCGACATATCAAGCCCATACGCGGTTTGGATGACTGTTCTCCTAATACGATTAGGGAGACGTATTCATACTAATGTAGTATAAATATGGGAGGTCCGTCAGGACCTAATTCTCTAGCCAAAATTTTCAAGCAAAATTCATAATCAAATACTCTCAATATTCTTCAAGGTTTAGATCTAGCAATCATCAAGAAGTTGTTCTTGAATTCATTCAAAGGTGTGGATACCGAAAGAGGGTCTTCGCTCGTTCATCGATCAAGGCCTAGAGTTCAAGTAAGTTGAAGATAGAAGTTTGTGATTCGATATCACACAATCAAATCGTTCGATAGCTCAAGAACGGAAAGCGTTCAAGGTTGGTATAATTCTATCTCATAGGAATTTAAATTAATTGTATAGAACGGATCCTAGGGCTTCTTGGGTTTTATGTTTTAATGCTTAATTCCGCTGCGCATGGACCCGTAAAACCCAACACTTGGTACTCCCAAAATATACAAAACTTTTGACAGTACACTTCCTGCATAATCTCTTTACTTATATCCTTGTCGCTAGGCACCCAATTTCTCGATTGATACCTTAAAATATCATTGTCTTCCATACGAAAATCTATTACCCTCCCTTTTTCCATACTCCAAAGCATCCTCACGGTTCTTCATCTATTCCTTGTGCTTTCTTGATTTGGTCTAATAGTGTTGGCTAAACCCCAATAGAGCCACGTACCTTTTAACTCTCACTTCTATACTTGAACCTCAATTCTGTTCCATGCACTTACCCCCTTAGAATTCAACGTAGCTAAGGTTCCTCGATTCTTCCTACTCAAAGTATCAGCCACTTTATTGACCTTCTCGGGTGATATAAATCGTACAATCTCCTTAAGCAGTCTTAACCATCTCCTGTGCCTCATGTTCAATTCTTTCCGGGTGAAAATACACTTAAGACTTTTATGATCTTTATAAATCTGACAAGTTACCCAATACAAATAATGTCTCCATATCCTCAATGCAAACACTACTACTGCTAACTCCAAGTCATGGGTGGGATAATTCTTCTCATGGTTCTTCAGTCGCCTTGACGCATAAGCTATAACCTTATCATTCTGCATTAACACGCACCCTAACCCCTTCAGCGATGCGTCGCTATAGATCACATATCTGTCCGATCCAGATGGTAAGTAAGAACTCGTGCGGACACTAACCTTCGCTTCAGCTCCTGAAAATTTTCTCACATTCTTCTGACCAAACAAACTTTGCTCCTTTCTGTGTTAACCTTGTTAACAATACTGATAACCTTGAGAATCCCTCGACAATTCTTCGTTAATATCCCGCTAATCCCAAGAAACTTCTTATCTCGCTAACGGTGGTTGGTCTCTCCCAATTCACTAATAGCTTCTATTTTTATTGGATCTATTGCAATCCCATCATTAGATACCACACGCCCTAAGAATGCTACTTTCTCCAACCAAAATTCACACTTTTTGAATTTTGCATACAACTTCTGTTCCCTCAAGATCTGCAGTACTAACCTTAAATGTTCTTCATGCTCTTCCTTGGTCTTAGAATACACCAAGATATCATCTACAAACACAATTACACATTTATCCAAAAAACTCCTGAAATATCCTATTCATCAATTCCATAAATACTGCTGGCGCGTTCCTCAGTCCAACCAGCATAACCAAAAACTCATAGTGATCGTGCCTTGTCCTAAAGGCCGTCTTCGAGACATCCCTTTTTTTCACTCTACATTGATGATATCCCGATCTCAACCTATCTTCGATAAATAACACGCTCCCCGAAGTGGGTCAAACAAGTCGTCAATCCTCGGTAAAGGATACTAATTTCTCACCGTCACAGAAAAAAAAAAGTATGAAGTATTTTTTTAATTATAAATGATAATAATAATAATTATCATTTAACTGTATTTAATTTTTTTTGAAGTACGTCAATCAAAAAACAAGAGGAGGCAAACAAACAAGAGGAGGCAAACAAATGTAAAAAGATGAAAATGTGGCTGAAGTTAAGTGAGAAGGAGCATCTTGATGATCGAAGCAGACAACTTTTTGAAATGTTGGGTGACGAACTATTTGGAAAATAATTTCCTGTATTTTCCAATGATGTATTACTTTTAATTAAGTATGAACTATTTTTAAATAATAATTATCGTCATTTTCGTATTTATTTAATTGCAATTAAAAAAATTAATTAAGTATGAAGTATTTTTTAATTAGAAATGATAATAATAATAATTATTATTTTACAAATCATAAAAATAAAGAATAAAAAATAAAATAAAAGTGGTGGGTATAGAATGATGAGTTGGAAGGGTGTTGAAAAAATATGGGTGTTGAAACCATTGTAGGGGTTAAAAATTGAATGGGGTGTTGAATAATTAGGTGGAGGAGAGAGAAGTTGATGTGTCATGTTTTAAAGGGTGTTGAAAAAATGAGGGTGTTGAAACCGTTGTAGATGGCCTTACCCGTTTACAAACATTTTATTTAGTCTATCCTTATTACCATAAGTAGTTTATAGAAGATTAATTAATGTCTTCTATTTATTTCCCTTTCTTTATTTTTTTTTGTATTTAAAACTTCTAGGGACATTGCCTTTTTCGTTAAAAAATGTTAGGAATTGATTATGCTAACTTCTTATTTTTGTGATGTTGCACTTAAAAAATGGCTTGTGGTATTTCCATTTAACCTAAAGTCATCCCTCAAATATTTTACCATATTTTAACTATAGTAATGAAAATTTAAATTTGTTACTGATATACCATTAAAAATATATAATATCTATAGCAATGTTTTTGATTTATACTATAGAATAATTAAATTAACTTATATATTTTTCCTTAAAAACGGTGTAGGAGCAAAAATAGTTCACTTTTATTTTTGAACATTTTATTACAATCTGATGTAAAACAACAACCAAATTGACATGAATATTTACCTGTTAGAGCATTTGGTTTTGATTCAACTTTGGATATTGATTCGGGCCTCACAAGTCGTGGGAAGGGAGAGTCATCGTCAACCGACGAGTTAAGAGATCTAGATTTCGATCTAGATCTGAAAGAGAGAGGGGGGTGGGAAGCAAATGTGCGAAGCAAATGTCCTTGAATTAGAGTCCTAACCATCCCTTCCGTGAAACAACCCACCATGTGCGAAGCAAATGTCCTTGATTTTAATAGGGGTATACTATAACTTTTTTTCCTTTTTTTTTTTCTGCATACAATATTTGTTCTAACAACCATATTAGATCAAACTTAACTTTCGTTGAAACAACCCACCATGTGCATACTATTTTTTTTTTCAGCAAACCATCCCTTCCTTGAAACAACCAACCCACCATGTGCGAAGCAAATGTCCATGATCAAAGTTAATTTTGGTGATGCATGAGAGATGATGTACTTGTATAAATATGCACATATAGAAATAGTTCAAGTGTGTCTTCGAAAATATAGAAACTTAAGAAAAAAAACAAGTGCAAGAGTTGGGCACGCCTTAGCTCATCAGGTGAAAGCCTTTATCCATTTCATGTTTAATTACTTTCATTTTTTTGTAAATTAATATTCAGTTATGGTATGTTTCAAATCTTCCATTTTCACTTCTTTGTTCTGAGTTACTCTTTGTCACTGTCACAAAATGAATGAACAAAAAATTTCAAATTTACGGACAATGAACTTTCTTCCAACTAATATTTCGTGTTCTTTTGCAGGTGTTCTCAGGAGAAATGGCTGAAGACAATCAGGTGAAAGCCTCTATCCATTTCATGTTTAATTACTTTCATTTTTTTGTAAATTAAGATTCAGTTATGGTATGTTTCAAATCTTCCATTTTCACTTCTTTGTTCTGAGTTACTCTTTGTCACTTCACAAAATGAATGACAAAAAAATATAAAATTTACGGACAAAGAACTTTCTTCCAACTAATATTTCGTGTTCTTTTGCAGGTGTTCTCAGGAGAAATGGCTGAAGACAATCAGGTGAAAGCCTCTATCCATTTCATGTTTAATTACTGTCATTTTTTTGTAAATTAAGATTCATTTATGGTATGTTTCAAATATTCCATTTTCACTTTTTTGTTCTGAGTTACTCTCTCTGTCACTTCTGTCACAAAATGAATGACCAAATAATTTCAAATTTACGGACAAAGAACTTTCTTCCAACTAATATTTCGTGTTCTTTTGCAGGTGTTCTCAGGAGAAATGGCTGAAGACAATCACAGTCCGATTGATTGGTCAAAGGACGAGAAGTTTATGGAAATGATAGAATCCATTATTGATCAAATTAACAAGTTTGAAATCCATCCAAAAACTAGCATCTACAAGGTTCCTTCCAAGTTAGCAGTTAGAGAAGTTAATATCCCACACCTTGTGTCTATTGGCCCTATTCATAGTGGCCGAGCTAACCTTCTATCCATGGAGGAAATCAAACTAAATTACTCAGGGTACTTCTTTTATAGATCGAATAATCCTGCTGGATTCGTGAAAGAATGTGGTGAAGCCGTTGTAAATCTTCATAAACTGGCTCGGGAATATTATGTCCACGATCTTGAGAAGTTCGACAAATACAAGCTAATGAAGATCTTGCTAGTAGACGGTTGTTTTCTCCTTGAACTCTTTTTGAGGCATTCAAAAGTGATAAACATTATCATAAATAAGATCTTGTTCTTTGATCTTTTATGGGTCAACCCATGGATGCACAGTGCCGTGTGCCAGGACTTGGTCTTGTTAGAGAACCAGATCCCGCTTGTGGTTTTGGAGACTTTGTTGTCAAAAGTTAAACCATATCTTATGCCAGCGAACCCGTTCATGTCTATCATGTCTAGCAATTATGGTGTCCAAGACTACACTCTCCGCTTCTTCAGCTCGGATTTGCATGATAGTATGGAAACTTATATTGATATCAATGGTATGGACTGGGAAAATCCAAGGCATATTCTTGAATTGCTTCACAGGCGCTTGCTTTGTCCGTTGTGTGAGGAAGAGGAAGAGAAAAAGTACGGACTATTGTACGGTGCAACCAAGCTACAAGAGTCTGGAGTCAATATTAAGAAAAACTTTGACTTGTCAAACGAGAAAGATTATTTCAACAGCAATCTACTCAAGATTGAGTTTGACAGTAGTAAAGGAATCTTGAAAGTTCCCCAATTTTGGATCGGTGGAACAACGAGTTTGATGATAAAAAACCTAGTCACTTTCGAGCAATTTAACTTCGGTCATTGGTCCCATTCGCACCACGTCACAGCCTATGTTATGTTCATGAAAAGCCTGATAACTTCCGAGCACGACCTTGAGCTTCTCAAGCGTAAAGGAATCATCAAAACGAACCCGGGAAGTAACTCTATTGAGAATGCTATGGAGTTCTTTAATGATTGCTCCGAGGGAGTAGTACTTAAGAACTTTTATTTCTCTAATGTTTGCAAAGAAGTCGAAGAATACAGCAAAAACTGGATGCATTTTCACAGTTATGTGACTTGTTTACAGAGCCAGGGATGGAAGTATGGGGCTATATTAGCTGGACGATATTGCCAGGACGCCTGCATGACAATCGCCTTCTTTGCCGCCACCATGCTCCTCTTCCTTGCGTGTTTACAAACATTTTATACTGTCTATCCTTATTACCATAAGTAGTTTATAGAAGATTAATTAATGTCTTCTATTTATTTACTTTTTGTTTTTCATTTGTCTTGATTTTCTTTGTGTCAATATTCATGTTGTTTTAGTTCATCCTTGTTATGAATTTTTGTCTCTTGAAGTTTTGTGTTTTTCTTTTGATGTAAGACTTTATTTCCCTTTCTTTATTTTTATGTATTAATAGATTCTATAGATCTTGAGTAAATGGGTTGATTCTTCTTCTTCTTTTTTTTTTTTTTTTTTTTTTTTTGTGATGTTGCACTTAATGGCTTGTGGTATTTCCATTTAACCTAACCTCATCCCTCAAATATTTTAGATACTTAGTTATTAGGCAGATTTGGAACCGTTTTGTAAGTAATTGTTGCGGCTGCACTCCCCGGGACGCAGCCATAACCTTCTGTTTCGAGATTTAATGGGCACACATGAAACCCATTTTATGTCTAATTAATTTTGACTACTGATATCGAAATGGAGGGTCGTGGTTGCATGCGGGCCACACAATGCAGCTCAACAACGGATATTTATATGTGTGATATATAATATGAGGAAAAACATATTATGTTTCTTTATCTTTTTTAATTCTTTTTTTAATTTAAATCTGAGTCGTCACCTATATTATTTCAAGAAAATATAGAAAAATCAATTTAATTCAGATTTTGTCGGTTTGGGGTTAAGTTATAGGAATAGAAGGTAATAGAGCACTAATCCTACCAAATCTTATGATTGTTCTTGATTATAGGAATTTACTAACTTATTCAAATAATCATATTTAAGCAAAAATCATCAAAACATGCAATCAACCAATTAATTTTTGTTAATTAGTTGAAATGTCATATCATTGTGCTTGAAGACCATCTCAATGATTTGAAGAGATTATAGGTCAATTCTAAGTTTAATGAGATTACACTACTATAAAGATCAAATAAAATAGATGCGAAGTAGAAACAAAAATCAAAAGAATTTTACCTTATAATTCGAGAGCTTCAATGAATAGTATAAACAAAGGCTTGAATTTCGATCTTCAAATCTTGATGTCTTGACCGAATTTTAGGAAGATACGATAGTTGTTTTGTGTGCTCTTTCAGGGAGAGCGCAACAAAAAGTAGAAGAAACATGTACAAGGTGTATGTAGAATAAATCAAGGGAGTCGGCCTTTATTTATGTTGTGAAATTGGGGGGATCACCACATCCACTAGCCCATACTAGCAGTCATCAACATGGAGAAAATAAATCAACACATGATAATATGAAAGAACAAGAACAAAAACACCGATAATTTGTTAACCCGGTTCATTCACCAACTCGTGAACTACATCCGGAGGCACCAAGCCAGGACATCACTATAATAATATATGAAGGATTACAACTTTACATATGCACTCACACAGATCTAGCATAGTAACTCTCCATGAGCAATCTCTCATATACATTATCTCACCTCCCCAAGAACACACAAAATAACACAGTCATGGCCGGGTTGTAGGATCGCCCCCATGGCTCTCCTAGGCCCCCGGCCCCCTCCTAGATACTATTTTGTGGCTCTCCTTGATATCCTAACTTTTCCCCTCTTTTGGTACAAATATTATGGTGGTAGTCACAATGTATTTATAGGGATACAAAACCTATTCCTAATCAAAACCTGATTCACCCGGAGTCCTTGACATGGAAGGAGTATCACATAAATTAGGAATCAATTTGTTACCAAAATTAATTCCACTTCCTTACACGCCACTGCACAAAAAATCCGTCTGCCACAAACTGCCTCTATGGGCGGTCGCCCACCTCCTCTATGGGCGGTCGCCCATCACCACAGTCCGCTCTGAAATTTCTGCTCCTCCATGGTTTTGATCCTCTCCTTGGTTTTGGCTCCAATCCCAACAATCTCCCACCTGGAGACATAAACCACCATTGTGACATGCTCCCATCATACTCCCACCTGAGAATGATCCACCAAATATTTTCCCCACCATGTTGAGCCACCACGCTCCTCCACCATGAGCCACCACGCCCAAGTAATAAGGCGAATTGAAACCAAGCGACGCTTCAATCTCCCCGTGTTAGATCCTTCTTGCCTCCCCAAATCAACTTCTACCTTGATTTATTTGCAAGACTAACTTCGCCTTCTCCCTCCTAGATCCACTCCCCTTGCAATGCTCCCCATGAAACTCGGACACACCTTGCTTCTTGCATTGTCTCCTCGTGAACCTTTTCTCGCTCTCTTGTTAGGTACTTGTGACTGTCTCCTTGCTGGCCAGCTACACGTTGTCACCTCTCCACCCTAACACACCGTTTATTGATGTCTCTCCTTTTTACACCAACAGGCCGGCCCCCAAGCCTCTTGCTCCCACCCGGAACGAAATTGATGTTGTCGGTAGAGTACAACATCCTCCTTACCCCTCATCCGTCGTTTGCGAGAAGTCCTCCTCTTCTCACGTGGTCCAACCGGCTTATACCACTCACCTTTGCACGAAGAAATTGTATCAAAATAGGAAACAAAACAGCTGCAGAAATCCCTTCCCCGTCACGAGCGCGGTCGCGCAGCACCTCCAGCGCGGTCGCGCACAAATGGATTTCGCCAAGCTTCATTCTCTGTCCAACTGCGCGGTCGCGCACCACCACTAGCGCGGCCGCCCTCAGCTCCAGAAACTGTTCCGACGATTTTTCCTGCTTGATCTCACCAACTCCTCCGACTTAGACTCCTTTTCTTTCATATTTTTCTCCAACCACCTTGACTGCCCCAATAACCCTTGAACATCTCTTGATCTCTGCATCTCCAAAATTCCACCTCGAATTTCTGCAGATCTCAACAAGAAACAAAACGAACTCTTCAGACTTACCGATCTTCCGCACGATCGTAGACCTATTTGGCGCGAGTCATGCTTCAACCATAAACCCTAGAAGCTCTCAAATCCCTGCACGTCTTCCACACGAAGAATCTCGCACAAAAATACATTGTCTCTTTTCTTCACCTTGGATCTCTCCTAGATCTCGAACCAAAAGCTCTGATACCAGTTGTTGTGAAATTGGGGGGATCACCACATCCACTAGCCCATACTAGCAGTCATCAACATGGAGAAAATAAATCAATACATGATAATATGAAAGAACAAGAACAAGAACACCGATAATTTGTTAACCCGGTTCATTCACCAACTCGTGAACTACATCCGGAGGCACCAAGCCAGGACATCACTATAATAATATATGAAGGATTACAACTTTACATATGCACTCACACAGATCTAGCATAGTAACTCTCCATGAGCAATCTCTCATATACATTATCTCACCTCCCCAAGAACACACAAAATAACACAGTCATGGCCGGGTTGTAGGATCGCCCCCATGGCTCTCCTAGGCCCCCGGCCCCCTCCTAGATACTATTTTGTGGCTCTCCTTGATATCCTAACTTTTCCCCTCTTTTGGTACAAATATTATGGTGGTAGTCACAATGTATTTATAGGGATACAAAACCTATTCCTAATCAAAACCTGATTCACCCGGAGTCCTTGACATGGAAGGAGTATCACATAAATTAGGAATCAATTTGTTACCAAAATTAATTCCACTTCCTTACACGCCACTGCACAAAAAATCCGTCTGCCACAAACTGCCTCTATGGGCGGTCGCCCACCTCCTCTATGGGCGGTCGCCCATCACCACAGTCCGCTCTGAAATTTCTGCTCCTCCATGGTTTTGATCCTCTCCTTGGTTTTGGCTCCAATCCCAACAATTTATACTCAAGGATTACTTGTCTATCAAGGTTAGGAAACACAAGTATTAAAGGAATCAATCACTTTAAGGTGAAATATATTGGGTCTAGAAGGTTACAGGGAAGTACAATCAATGAAATTCCGAATTCAAAAGGAGTTGTCGACAAGAAAGAGATCAAAGTCATAAAGAAAAGGAAATCATTCTTTACCAGAGGGATGTCTCGTGCAAGATACAATAATGCCACAAGCCAAATAGTTCACAATATCCGCAAACCATGGGGCTTCTATGTTGTGAATGGCAAGAAGATGGTCATCCGGAAACCAATCATCAATAGGAAGATCTTCTTCACCGTAATCCTTCAAAATATTAGGGAGTTGGGACAAATGATCGGATACAAAGTTCTCTAACCCCTTTTTGTCACAGATCTCAATATCAAACTCTTAAAGAAAGAAGAAGGATCCATCGAATAAGTCTCGGTTTAGATTCATTCTTTGCCAATAAGTACTTTATTGATGCATGATCCGTATAAATGATCCATATAAATGATAACCTTAAAGAAGAAACTATCAATAATTTGTGAGCCAACAAAATGAAGCTGAATCCAAGTAAATGTGTGTTTGGGGTGACTGGCGAATTTTTTTTGGGTTTCATGGTATCACAAAGGGGAATCAAGGCAAACCCTGAGAAAATAAAAGCCTTAATTGATATGAAGGAACCTACCAACATCAAGGAGGTTCAGAGATTGGACGGAAGAATAGCGGTGCTTGGAAGATTCATTGCCAAATTCGCCGAAAAATCACTGCCTTTCTTTAAGGTCTTGAAGGGGGCCAAGAGCTTCTCCTGGACTCTTGAATGTTCCGAGGCATTCCGCCAGTTGAAGGAGTACTTGGGATCCCCTCCCTTGCTAGGCAGTCCGGTTACCGGCGAGATGCTTTATGTCTTCAATGCGGAAAAGATAGCGTACGCACTAGTTATTGCCTCAAGAAAACTATGTGTCTACTTTTCTGCTCATCCCATCACTGTGTATACAAATGAGCCCTTGAAGAAAATATTACACGGTTGGGATAGTTCTGAACGTCTTCTCAATTGGTCTATCGCTCATACAGAGTTTGATATCACTTACCAACCAAGGAAGACCCTCCTGGCACAGCCTCTGGTTGACTTCATGGTCGAGACTGCCTTCATGGGTGAACACGTCCCCACCTCCCGTAAGAATAACACACTGGAGGAAGAAGAGTCCCCCATAGAACTCCCTCCAACTGTTGGGTCCTGTACACTGATGGCTCAGCCACAAAGGAGAGAAGCGAAGCTGGAGTCGTGCTATCGTCCCGAAGGAGAGCACACAATTCAGGATATCATCAGGTTCAAGTTCCCTGCCTCCAACAACTAAGCTGAATACGAGGATCTGATATTTGGTATCCAGTTGGCATCCTTCTATGGAGCAACCAAAGTGGCGGCTTTCTGTGACTCCCAACTTGTTGTCAAGCAAGTGAAGGGAGAATATAACACCCAAAATCCCATACTTACCAAGTATAGAGACCTGGTCCTAGACATGATGAAAAAGCTGGAATTCTTCGAAATCATTCAGATAGGCAAGGAAGATAACCAAATAGTGGACGTTCTATCCAAACTAGCGACTATGGATGTGTCCGAGTCCAACTCCAATCCATACGTAGTTTTTGCTGAAGAACCCGCCTATGAGAGGCTACAAGTCATGCTCCTAGATGGAGAGGAGAGATGCTGAATTGATGACTACATACACTACATCGAAAAAAGCCAACTCCCGAAAGATGAGATACAAGCTAAGATTATCAAGAAGAGATCACCAAGGTTCGTTGTAATGAATGGAGTCCTCTACAGATGATCCTTCACTAAACCCCTGCTGAGGTGTGTCTATCCTAAGAAAACTGAGAATCTCTTGGCTAAAGTACATGAAGGCATTTACGGCGGACACCCGGGGGCCAGGACCTTAGCTGACAAAATCATCACGCTAGGTTACTATTGGCCGAACCTGAGGGAGGACGCGCAAGCCTATGTTAGAAAATGTGATAAGTGCCAGAGATACTCTGAATTCCTAGACTCCCAGCAGTTGAGCAAACTATTGTAATACCAACGTGGCCATTTAACATGTGGGGGATCGACATCATCGAACCCTTCCCTCCCTCCCGAGGTAATTGCAAGTACGTGATAGTAGCAGTCGACTACTTTTCCAAGTGGATTGAAGCGAAGGCATTGGCCAAGATAACGGAAGAGAATGAAATAAACTTTGTCCATGACAACATCTGGTGTCTCTTTGGAGTCCCACAGACCATCATTTCAGATCATGGCCTCCAATTCTCTACGGCATTCACAGCAGAGTTGGGCAGAGTAATAGTTTGTCACATCAAATCATCAGTAAGCATACCTCAAGGCAACGGACAAGCAGAGGAAGTCAACAAATTGGTACTGACAGCCCTTACTAAGAACCTTGAAGGACGTGGGGGATAGATGATTGGATGAACTTCCCCTAGCATTATGGGATATTCGCACAACCACCCGAGGGCCAACCGGAGAAACCCCATTCGCATTAACCTTCGGTTCTGAGGCTATGGCACCGGCTGAAATGGCTATTCCAAATGTGAGAAATTCCCACTATGATGTGCAAGTCAACAAGGTCAATAGGCTCCTAGACCTAGACCTGATAGATGAAAAATGACTAGCCGCACAGATGAGGATGGTAAATTACAAGCAAATGACCAAGGCGTACCACGACAAAAGGGTCAACAGAAAAGTATTGCAAGTGGGCGATTGGGTACTTAAAAAAATTGAAGCTACTGGTCGGAAGGCTAAACAGAACAAGCTCTCCCCAAATTGGGAAGGCCCCTACATCATAACTCATGTCATTCGAGAGGGGACTTACAGATTAAAGACTAAGGAGGGGAAAGAGCTCAAGCATCCGTGGCATTCTGACAATCTCCAGAAGTACTATCATTAGTTCTAGTTTATTTTATGTAATAGATTAGTCTTTATTAGTCTTTTACTTTCTTAGCATGGTAGGATTGCAGTTTGACGTAATCAATTTCAATTTATGATATTTACTTCTTCAATATGCAAGGCAACTACCAACTGCTACGACAAAAACTGGAAGAACGAGGATCCTATCCTCGGCCCTCAAAGGGAGACAAGCCAAACGTCTAGCCTTCCTTGGCATAAATGACTAGCTGACCTACATCTAAAACCTATGTACGAGTCACCTTCCTCGGCATAAGGAGATGAAAAAGAAGGAAGCCTCACGTCTAACTTACCCCGGCATAAACGACTATAGGTAAACCATCTGAAACCTATGTACGGGTCATCTTCCTCAGCATAGGGAGAAGAAAAAGAAGAAAAATCTAACATTCAAGACCGAGGAACCTTCCTCGGCCTGATGACTTGCCTCACGTCTAGGCGAGGAAACAGCTCGGCCTAAAAATGACTACTGGCATTCCACGTCTAAAAGCTATGTACGAGTCATCTTCCTCGGCATAAGGAGACGAAAAAGAAGAAAAATCTAACAGTCAAGACCGAGAAACCTTCCTCGGCCTAATGACTTGAATAGGCAAAATTACCACAACTACTAAGACTGAGCTAGCCTCCTCGTCTTATACATTAGAGTGAAGGACGAGGAACCTTTCCTTGGCTCCCCAAGAGTAGACTTGTACTTGTGCAAAATCACAAACAAGATCATCCAAACAAACTGTTCATAATGTTAAAAATGACGTGCGTGAGAGGAAAGGGGCATTTCATTAATATTCATAAAGCGAATTACAATGCCCTATCCTGCTACATCAAAAAGTAAAGAAAAAATTCTAAGGCTTCTCCTTCTAAGGGAGCTCCTCGAAGAAAGCCTATTCATCAGCATCGACATTCAGCTCAGCCTCATGGGTGGTGGTGATGGTGACTTGCTCAGTTTGAGCATTGACTTGAGCCTCCTCGTCAATTGGCTCCTCAACATTGGTCCCCTCAGCATCCACGTCCATCTCATCCTTGATCTGTTCTATTAAAGCATTGAGATTACTAGGATCGACAGACGGAGGGACCTAAGCTTCTTGGCCTGACCGAGCATCCATCTCGGCTATCACATCCAGATTATACTCAGAATATGGAACAAGGTAATGAAGAGCCCGAGCTGCTTCATCGTACCCGTCCTGGCATATAATCCGAGCAATGGCTTTCATGTCCAGGCCATGGGAGGTGTCAGCAATAAGCCGATGGGCCAAGTGCAGGTAGCCATCCTGGAACATAGTGGTTGTTTTGTCGTTGACAGCATCTGTGAAGGCCGAGCTGCCTTTAAACCGAGCTATAGCTTCCTCTTCCTTGGAAGGAATGCTGGTCTCCAGCTCCAGGTTCTTGGCAGTAGCCACCTCGGCAGCCTTAAGTGCCTCGGCCTTGAGCTTCTCTAGCTCGGCCATCTCGGCCTCCTTCAAGTTAAGGGCCTCCTCAGCCCTGACTTTGGCCCCCTCGGCCGTCTTCATTCCCTCCTTGGCCTTTGCTTTGGCTGCCCTCTTGGCCTCCAGCTCAGCATCCCTAGCCTTCAGCAATTCAGCAGCTGCAGCCATCTCGGACTCTCCCCTTCTCAGCCCGGCCTTAAGCTCAGGTATTTGCTTATCCACGGCCTTGTTGTGCACAGTCTAATAAGCAACCAAGGTGGCAAACTGCAAAATATAAATCAACATCAGCAAAAACACCAAGTATAGAGTACGAGAAATAAAGGACAAGATAACAACCTCGGACAGCAGCATGCCCTTCCTGGTTGCCATATGTTCATTAGAATGCTTGTCCTTCAGTAAATTCTCAAGAAGCTCCTCATACATGGCACTGTGGACGACAGCTCGGCCCAATCTGACCTGGGGGCCTTCCCTGGCTAACACATTAATGCCTCAGAGGGGTTGAGGCATGGCAATAAGTTGCCGAGCTAGCTGATCGGCCTCAAGATAGGATTTGAAAGTTCGAGGGGTGAGGGCTGGAGGAGTTAAAGCATCGGTAGCCCGCTTGGAAGGAGGCTCCTCCTCGGCAGGACCTGATGACGACCTCTTCTGGTTCGAGGACCGATGGGCAAGGTCCGTCTCCTCGACAGCCGGTATATCGATTG
Source organism: Adenophora triphylla var. japonica (assembly GCA_022495995.1). Lineage (NCBI taxonomy): Eukaryota > Viridiplantae > Streptophyta > Magnoliopsida > Asterales > Campanulaceae > Adenophora > Adenophora triphylla. The sequence goes on along the minus strand of JAFEMH010000972.1, from coordinate 304,821 downwards.
GCCTCTCGGTCTAAACACGTGCAATCTGGGGGCTATGCCCCTCGGTTGTTTGTTGTAACAATAATGGTGCCATTGCACAAGCAAAGGAACCAAGGTCACATCAAAGATCCAAACACATACTTCGACGTTTCCACATTATTCGAGAGATATGCGAAAGGAAAGACGTAAATATATGCAGAGTAGACACTAATGATAACGTGGTGGACCAATTAACTAAGGCTCTTCCACAAGCTAAGCATGATGGTCATGTTAGGTCCATGGGTATTCGATACATGGGAGATTGGGCCTAGTGCAAGTGGGAGACTGTTAGTGTTATGCCCTAGGCCTATAGTTGATAGACCTATATGTTGACATTATTTATTATTATATGAAAAGTTTATTATTTTATTATTATATATTTTGCATATTTATTGTAATAATCTCTGTCCCTAATTATTAAGTGAATAATTAGTATAATTGTTAATGGATAATCATATGATAATTATATGCATAGAGATGCACATTAAAATTATGGGTACTTGTTAGTGAACAAGTGACTGGACTTGACACGTATGAGATTTATGTCATGTTCAAATGTCATAATTAAATCTCATATGGTCACTTCATTTAGTCCCTAGACCTGAGATTATCATGACCTTACATATGATGAAAGTTATGTTTGATTTTAGTCAAACGATATCTTAACACGATATATATAAAGGCTATCTTTGGCATGATCAGATTCATGATGGAAAGGATGATAAGTCAAGATGGAATTTGTCCCTCGAAAGAGAGATGTTTTGCTTGGACCCCTCGATGAGTGATAATGATGAAAGTGTATGGCCATACCCCAATGCGATTGGATTATCATTATACTCAATATCGAGAAAGCATTGAATAAATACAAGTTGACGTGGACCATGACTTGTGTTCAATATAACATCGTGAGACAAAGGGAGAAATGGAAGTGTATCATTGGAAACGTAAACTCTTACGTTATATTAATTGGGTAGACATAATGGCTTGCTAGAGTCCGCTTATGTTTTATGAGGGTCGATATGATCGAGCTCATTGCCAACATAATATAATCCTATTGGGTCACACACAATTGGAATGAATTGGTTAAACCAAAGGAAGAAAATTGAGAGTTCCTGATCTGGCTTAAGTAGTAGCGCGACGTACCTAGCCAAGTGGCAAAAGTCATCGCGCGACAGATCTTGCCACAGAGGGGGTTTACAGCCTTGTCTCCTAATACGATTAGGGCACAAATATTAATACTATTGTAGTATAATTATGAGGTCTGTGAACAGCCGAAAAACAGACGAATTTTCGAAAAGAAAAATCACCATAAAAGTTTCTCAATTTCTTTCTTGGGTTTAAGGATCTAGCAATCCTCAAGAATAGTTCTTGGTTCATTCTAAAGTGTGGATACTACTAGAGGGTCCTTCGCTCGTACAACGATCAAAGCCTAGAGTTCCAATCCGAAGATTCAAAGTCTTTGAAGATCGAAGTTTGTGATTCAAAATCACACTGACAAATTGTTTGATAGCTCAAGAACGGAAAGCAATTAAGGTTGGTAAATTCTATCTCATAGGAATTCAATTTAATCGTATAGAACGGATCCTAGGGCTCTTGGGTTTTGTGTTAATTATGCTTAAATTCCGCTGCGCATGGACCCATAAAACCGAACAGTGGTATCAGAGCCCCGTTCATATGGTTAATTTTGAATTAACATGCTAGAATTGTGATATAAATTGTTTATATGTTCCTTGCATGTTTTGTATGCGGTAGAATTTTAATTGTTTAGTTGAAACAATATGAAAAATTGTTTTCTGATTATGTTGAATTAAATCTGTTAAAAGGCTGTTTGTATGATTTAATTGCTTTATGATTGAAATTGATTGAAGTTCGAAAAAACTGCCAGACTGACATCTCTCGTCGTGCGACAGAGTTGGCCAAGAGTGAAAATCTGGCAGTTCGGCATGGTATGCCACGCGACGACATCTGCCAAAGCAGAGCAGAATCAGTTTGTTAATTTCCTGCTAATCTGTGATTAAATTATGATCCTTTGCGGTTTTCTGTTTTAATCTGGCTGCTGTAAATTTTTGAAATTTTAATTTATAGAGCTATGCTAGATTAATTCAAGGTTTATGCATGCTTAGTTAATTAAAATATAATTTTATTAATTGTTGCGATGCATGAATTATTTGTTCTTATGTTTTAAGAGCTATGTTAAATGTTTAGTTGAAACATTAAAATTTTGGTTTTCTGATTGTTTATGAAAAACAAGTCAGTTTACGTAAAATTTTGAAGGAATCTGATTGTTTATGAGAAACAAGTCAGTTTACGAGTATTGGTTATGTTGCAATCAGAGTTGGTATTGTAATTGTGCATGACTAGGAGAGTTCTGTCCAAGGAAAGATTTGGTAATTAAGTAGTCCTTATGGCTTACCTATTTTCCTGGGAACTTACCTGGTGTACGAGTATGATTATCTTAGATATGCTGATAATCTGCTTTAAAGAACCTTCATTTAACTTTTAAGTTCTTTATGCCAATTCATGATTAAAACACTTGAGACCACTCAGATAGTTTTGGGTGGGCTCGCCATAGCGAGGTACTTTGATTCTCTTCGTGTGCGAGCAAGATGAAGAAATGGTGGTTCCTATACGTTTAAAGTGGATGAACTTAATTGGGTTATAAAAATGGTTTTGGACCCAAGGCATAAGATGAGATTAAAATATGCTTAGACATATGATGTCTTAAATGAATCTCATAAAAGATCTAAGAGTCATATATGTGATATGATTGATGTTTCTACCTAATTAATTTAGTTTTGAGTGGTTTGGCATAGCAAACTTGAAATTAAATTAAAGTTGGATCATAGCCCATTAAATGTATATTATGCTTATTTGCATTGGAAGGTGTATAAGTTAGTGGGAGCATTTATCTTCATATAAATGCATTATACTTTTCATATAATATGTGTTGCTTATATGTGTTCATATTTTATGTATATCTTTTTGTAGAATAAATGGCATTAAACAATAATCATTTGTCACTGCGATCTCTCCTTGAGGAGGAAAAATTGGAAGAGAATGGTACAAACTATATGGATTGGATCCGTAGCGTGAGAATCGTTCTCAAGCAAGAAGAAAAACTGTACGTTCTCGAGGAACCTGTTCCACCTGAACCTGCTGCCAATGCTACTAGGGCAGTGAGGGATCAATATCTGAAGCATAAGCGTGATGCTGATGCTACTGATGTTGGTTGCCTCATGCTCTCCGCCATGTGCAAGAGCCTTCAGAAGGATCTTGAGCACTTGGGGACAGTTGATCTAAACAATCGACTGATGGAAATGTTCCAAGTTCAAGCAAGGCAGGAAAGGTATAACACAGTTAAAGCCCTAACCTCATGCAAGATGAGTGAAGGACAAGCTGTTGGTCCCCATGCTCTAAAGATGAAGGGCCACATCGAGCATCTTGAGAGGCTCGGTTTTCCAATTAGCCAAGAGTTGGCTACAGACATGATATTGAATTCATTGCCCGAAAGTTTTAGTAATTTCATAATGAACTATAACATGGGGGGCATGAATAAGAACCTTTTCGAGCTAATTTATATGTTGAACACTGCGGAAACCAATATCGTCAAAAAGAAAACCGATCAAGTGTTGATAGTTAACAAAGGGAAAGGTTTCAAGGGTAAGGGAAAGGCAAAAGTTGCTAATCCTAAGGCAAGTGTTGCCAAACCCAAAGAGGCTAAGCCCAAGTCCTAAGAGGACGCAGTCTGCTTCCATTGCAATGAGATTGGACATTGGAGGAGAAACTGCAAAAAATATAAGGAAGCACTGAAGAAGGGCAAAGGTGTTACCTCGACTTCAGGTATCTTTGTTATAGATATATTCCTATCTACTTCTAGTTCTTGGGTATTGGATACCGGATGTGGATCTCACATTTGTTTAAATGTGCAGAGTCTAAAGAACAGAAGGATGCTTGAAGATGGTGAAGTGGACCTACGTGTGGGAAATGGAGCAAGAGTTGTTGTTTTAGCCGTAGGAACTTATGAAGTTACTTTACCTAGTGGACTAATACTTGTTTTGAACAATTGTTATTACGTTCCATCTTTAAGTATGAATATTATTTCGATTTCAAGTTTGGATAATGAAGGTTTTAATTTTCTTATATGTGATAAGAAGTTTTCAATTTACAAGAGTGATATGCATTATTGTTCTGCTATTTCATTCAATGGCCTTTATATCCTTGATGTTGAAAATCGTGATAATGATATCTATAACATTAACAAGAAATCTAAACCCAATGATGTAAACCACACTTACTTATGGCATTGTCATCTTGGCCATATAAATGAGAAACGCATATCTAAACTCCATAAAGATGAATTTTTAGACTCACATGATTATGAATCATATGAGACATGACAATCTAGTTTACTAGGAAAGATGACCAAGGACCCATTTACCAAAACTGGTGAAAGGGCGGGCGACTTATTAGGCCTCATACATACTGATATTTGTGGACTTATGAGTAGCAATGCTAGGGGAGGATTTCAATACTTCATAACATTCACTGATGATTATAGTAGATTTGGATATGTTTATCTAATGAAACATAAAAGTGAATCGTTTGAGATATTTCAAATATTTCAAAATGAAGTGCAAAATCAACTTGGCAAAACTATTAAAGCACTTCGATCTGATCGAGGCAGAGAATATTTAAGCCAAGAATTTGACAGTCATCTTAAGAGTTGTGGAATCGTTTCAATGAAAGATATGGGCGAAGCTGCATATATCCTTGGTATAAAGATCTATAGAGATAGATCTAAAAGGATGATTGGTTTAAGTCAAAGTACTTACATTGACAAGGTTCTTAGAAGATTCCAAATGGAAAATTCTAAAAGAGGAAACTTGCCAATGTTGCATGGTGTATCTCTTAGCAAGACTCAAAGTCCTAAGACTAATGATGAGCGAAAGAGAATGAATGGTATTCCATATGCTTTGGCAATTGGGTCTATCATGTATGCTATGTTATGTACTAGACCCGATGTCTTGTGTACTCTAAGCATGACGAGTAGGTACCAATCGGATCCCCGCGAACCACATTGGATAGCAGTCAAGAATATCCTCAAGTACTTACGAAGAACTAAGGATGTATTCTTGGTCTTTGGAGGAATGGAAGAAGATCTTGTTGTAAGAGGTTACACAAATGTTAGCTTCCAAACCGACAAAGATGATTACAGATCGCATACATGATTTTTGTTTATGATGAATGGAGGCATTTTCAGTTGGAAAAGTTCCAAGCAAAGTACCGTCGCTGATTCTACAACCGAAGCTGAGTACATAGTAGCATCTGATGCTGCTAAGGAAGCTGTTTGGATCAAAAAGTTCATTAGTGATTTGGAAGTCATTCCAAGTATCAATGATCCTATTGAACTTTATTGTGACAATAATGGTGCCATTGCACAAGCAAAGGAACCAAGGTCACATCAAAGATCCAAACACATACTTCGATGTTTCCACATTATCCGGGAGATATGCGAAAGGGAAGACGTAAAGATATGCAGAGTAGACACTAATGATAACGTGGCGGACCCATTAACTAAGGCTCATCCACAAGCTAAGCATGATGGTCATGTTAGGTCCATGGGTATTCGATACATGGGAGATTGGGCCTAGTGCAAGTGGGAGACTGTTAGTGTTATGCCTTAAGCCTATAGTTGATAGACCTATATGTTGACATTATTTATTATTATATGAAAAGTTTATTATTTGATTATTATATATTTCGCATATTTATTGTTATAATCTCCATCCCTAATTATTAAGTGAATAATTAGTATAATTGTTAATGAATAATCATATGATGATTATATACATAGAGATGCACATTAAAATTATGGGTACTTGTTAGTGATCAAGTGACTGGACTTGACCCGTATGAGATTTATGTCATGGTCAAATTTCATAATTAAATCTCATATGGTCACTTTATTTAGTCCCTAGACCTGAGATTATCATGACCTTACATATGATGAAAGTTATGTTTGATTTTAGTCAAACGATATCTTAACACAATATTTATAAAGGCTATCTTTGGCATGATCGGATTCATAATGGAAAGGATGATAAGTCAAGATGGAATTTGTCCCTCGAAAGAGAGATGTTTTGCTTGGGCCCCTCGATGAGTGATAATGATGAAAGTGTATGGCCGTACCCCAATATGATTGGAATTATCATTATACTCAAAGAATCGAGAAAGCATTGAACAAAGACAAGTTGACAAGGACCATAACTTGTGTTCAATATAACATCGTGAGACAAAGGGAGAAATGGAAGTACACCATTGGAAACGTGAACTCTTACGTTATATTAATTGGGTAGACATAATGGCTTGCTAGAGTCCGCTTATGTTTTATGAGGGTCGATATGATCGAGCTCATTGCCAACATAATATAATCCTATTGGGTCACACACAATTGGAATGAATTGGTTAAACCAAAGGAAGAAAATTGAGATTTCCTGATCTGGCTTAAGTAGTAGCGCGACGGACCTAGCCTAGTGGCAAAAGTCATCGCGCGTCAGATCTTGCCACAGAGGCAGTTTACAGCCTTGTCTCCTAATACGATTAGGGCACAAATATTAATACTATTGTAGTATAAATATGAGGTCTGTGAACAGCCGAAAAATAGACGAATTTTTGAAAAGAAAAATCACCATAAAAGTTTCTCAATTTCTTTCTTGGGTTTAAGGATCTAGCAATCCTCAAGAATTATTCTTGGTTCATTCTAAAGTGTGGATACTACTATAGGGTCATTCACTCATACGACGATCAAGGCCTAGAGTTCCAATCCGAAGATTCAAAGTCTTTGATGATCGAAGATTGTGATTCAAAATCACACCGACAAATTGTTCGATAGCTCAAGAACGAAAAGCAATTAAGGTTGATAAATTCTATCTCATAGGAATTCAATTTATTCATATAGAACGGATCCTAGGGATCTTGGGTTTTGTGTTAATTATACTTAAATTTCGCTGCGCATGGACCCATAAAACCCAACACTTAGCAACCCGTCTCTTGAGCTTAATCAACTCCTTGGGATCAACAACATTCCTAGAGGCCATCTCAGCTTCTTGTTCAGGTGTTAGATCTGCAAATACGAGGAAGAGACATTATGTTACGACGTGGATAAAACAAGAAATATTTACAAGTATCAAAAATGAGGAAAGTGAAATCATTACAGCCTACGACGTCCTCCTATAGAAGACATTGATCCTTGGGATCACGCTGGCAACGAGCACAATCGGAATGAAAGACCAGATCAGGATGAACCCTCCAGTCATTGAACCTCCTACCCCTAGAGATGGGGACGAGAGGCTCCAGGCCGTCCCTTGGTCCTGGCATTATACCGGCTTGGACATAGTAACGATCATCCACCTCCAAAGCTGACCAATCAAGGAGACCTACCCCGGCAAACTTCGTAAGCCGAGCTATCAATGCATCGAACCATTCAGCTCGTAACACTTTCTTGGGCGCAGCAGGCTCATGAGAAGGAGAAGAAAACTCCCAGCCTTGTCGGCTCTCCACTTTAATTACGTGGTTATCCCAGCCATACACTTTACTAGACATGGGGAGGATGATCTTCGGCTTCTTAGAGTCGCTCCTTATCACGACGAGCTTAGTCTCCTCTGTAAAGCTTACAGAAAAGAAATGGGGAAAGGAAGACTGGGTAGGCTCAAACCCTAGTCTACGGCACAAGACAATAAAACTTACGAGGACCCTAACCCCATTGGCTCCTAACATGGCCGGGACAGCCTGCATATCTCCCAAAAACTCATTGATGAAAGGGTCCAAAGGGAGACGAAGTCCCTGCTGAAATTGCTTATAGTACAAATGGACATGGTTCATGCTATAATAAAACATGTCTCTCTCTCTCTCTCGTTTTCGAAGGTTGGATGACCGACATAAGTTAGCTTGTACTCCTCCCTCGGCACTCCATACTTAGAGTATAACACCTCTAGCATTGGCTCCCCAGACCTAACTGGCTTCGGCCTAGGATGGTGAGCTCTACCTCGGCCTCCTCATCCTCGTCCCTCTACTTGCTCACCATCAACGAAGGCGTCAACAATGTTAGCCGATGACAAGGGACCACTAGTACTGGCTTCACTTCCTCTTCCCGTCATATTTGCATTAAATCGAGGAACAAAAATCAGTAAAAGCCCCAAGGCACTAGGACGAGGAAGAGGAAGATTGACCCTCCTCGTCAGCTATAGTAAGGCCGAGGAGGGAGACTTACCCAACATAGGCCGATCTAAGTGATCCGACTTCATGTAGAAGAGGATGATGTGCTCCATCATCTCACCCCATCCTTGGAACAATACAATATTTTGGGACATTGAATCAACTCGGTATATTCTCATCTTGCTTGGGTAACGAATGTCTTCCTTCGGGCATCCATATCTCATCAACATTCCCCCTATTTCCATCAGGGTCACCATCATCCATGGCCCCCTCTCCCTTTGATAAACCCTAAGATTTATCTTGTGGTAGCCATAGATGACGCGAGGGTCATGTTCCCAAGAAGGAGTCATTGCTAAAACGGGACAAAGGGGTAGAATGGGTTCAAGAAATTGTTCAATTATAGACTGAAGAAACTCAAGAAAAAACATTAAAAGGGTTCAACAATGGCGGTTTTGAAGAAAAACCTTGACAAAACCCTAGAAAATTCAAAGAAAATTACAGAAATCAAAAGGAAGAAAGAAATTATACCTGTTACTATTGAATGTTGATGAAATCAAACAAGTGAATCGAACGATTTTGGGAATCTGATCAACTTGAAATCAAGAACACAAAGGGAGTTTGAATCTTGATAATACGCTCTCAAATCACCAAGGATGATAAAGGTTGAAATGAAAGGGAAACTTTGTTTTTGTACCCCAACAAACTGGTCAAAACCCAAAGCAAACCGGGTCAAGCGCCGTCCTTGCCCCCAACATTAAATGGCGTAGTGGGTTCCCAAGATGTGTGTCAAGCCTAGTGGACCACTCCTCACCATTGCCCCTCTAACCGGCGGATAATGGAACGACACAGATATCGAAGCGACATGGCCACGTGACGCCTGTTCGTACTCTCGTAAGCCGAGGACGAGATCACTTTCTCCTCATCATAGCCGAGCTAGAAAGTCGGGGGCCACTGAACAGTATAAACTGATATACGAACATGGGCTTATCTGGGCAAGTCCCAAGTGGATTGGGCCCTAAACATAATCCATTAAGTCTCAGCTACGAGGTAGGACCTGGGCTTCCTCGTCTTCCTATCTCGTCATTTCATAAGGCTGACCTGGTCTTATCAGGCGAACACAAGCAAGGCCCAACTCAAAGTGGTGAGGAGACCTCGCTCGTAGGCCGAGATTATCTCCCTTGAGGACGAGGAGTCTTCCTCGGCTATTGACGTCGTCACGACTTGCTCTACATGTATCTTTCATCCCTTCCTCGGCTCCTCGTACGTCGGTTAGGCTATCGTAGGACGAGGAGAGGGTCATCTCGGCAAAATGATAGAATTGCAGTTTATCAGTCCTATCCAAATAAGGACACTAAAGCAGTTACAATCTCTCTAGGATTGTAATCTCCTGTACCAATTCAGATCCAACAAGAACTCTTCAACAGATATAATCCTCCTAGGATTATACCTTATCTCTTTACAGTCCAAAATCAACATTGATTCTACATATTTATTCCTATAATTACAAGCCATACTCCCTCCGTCCCACTATACTTGACACTTCTTTCCATTTTGGGCCGTCCCACTATACTTGACACCTTCCAAAAATAACCAAGTTTTTATATTTTTATATTCACTCTACCCCACCACTCATTCTCTCTCTTCATTTTCTACCACATATTTATTCAACCAATACTACTATTTACCCCAATCATTCTCTCTCTTCATTTTCCACCACACATTTTTATTATTTTATTCTTTTTCCTTGGTTTTTGAACCCACCCCTTGGGTGTCAACTATAGTGGGACGGAGGGAGTATATCTGATTTGGGTACGTTATCTTTTTGACTCTAAACTCTGTCAATTTGATTTCTCTCTATACAAACGTGAACTTACTCTCACGTCGGAGAAGCCCCGGCTTAGTTTACGTGTTTTTGTCTCTTTTCAGGCTATTCAATCGTCGGAGTACAACCGACCGCTAGATTTGGGCTGATTCGATCTTTTGGGCATCATCAAATATCTATAGCAATGTTTTGATTTTTATTATAGAATAATTGAACCAACTTAAATTATTTGCTCAAAGTTAATTCAAATTGATAGCAAAAAAAAGTGAGAATATCATCATTCAGGCAAGGACGGAGTGTTATATATTTTTCCTTAAAAACGGTGTAGGAGCAAAAATAGTTCACTTTATTTTTGAACATTTTATTACAATCTGACGTAAAACAACAACCAAATTAACATGAATCTTTACCTGTTAGAGCATTTGGTTTTGATTAAACTTTGGATATCGATTCGGGCCTCACAAGTCGTAGGAAGGGAGAGTCATTGTGAACCGACGAGTTGAGTTTCTTGTGTGGTGGTTGTTCATCTATTAAATCATCTTCTGCATCCACCCCCTCCCCCACTTTGCGTTTGTTTGTATTTGTTTGAACAACATAGTTTTCCCTAGTGGGGGTGGTGGGGGTGGTGGAGGTGGTGCCGCCAGCAGCATGGCTACTGCTTCTAGTGATGGGCCGGTTGTTCATCTATGGAGCAAGGTGTGGCTCAATCGGGAGGAGGAGGACTCTACTAGGTTTTGTATCTGAAATACACCAATTTGTAGTTTTTCAGCAAACCATTCTGAGATTAAGTTGTTAACTTTGGATCTCAGTTTACGGGCTAAAATTGTCAATTCGCCAACAGAACTCGTCAACTTAAACATATGGTCAGATGAAATTTTTAAGTGATGGATTGACGATTAAAAAATCCCAAAAATATGATAACTTTAACACTATTATATTGATAGGCATTCATTGTTAGCAGTAATACAGAAAGAACAATTATAGAATAATAATATTACGAATATAAACTAAAAATATAGAAGAAAAATGAAAGGTTATTGTTGCACGAGCCCAATGATAGTGACTGTCTCCTTAAGACATGTTCGTTCCCTTACCGAGTGTGCTTGAGTTTCAGTAGAACGCTTGTCTCCCAGGATAGAATGTGCGGACCGGGGGGGGGGCACTTTGCACCTAAGTTTCCCGGGAACTGAATTGAGCTTCAACAGTATCACCTCTTGTATTCTAAGTATCCAAGGAGGCCAAAAGAAATGAATAACAAAATGCTGCAAAGAATTGGAGGAGGATGTTTTTCTTAGTGTATTTTTCCATCTGTTGTGTTCTTCCCTTTGTGTAGCTGCCAAGGAAATCAAAATTGGTCCGAAAATTAAAAACCCTTTTTAATTTCGTAATCAATCATTAAACGTTTGAAATCATTGGCGCCATCAAAGCTTGCGGCAGTTACAGATTGTGGGATTTAATCACGTTTGCGCATGCACATGAGTCCGGTAGCCCCAAGCACATTTTGGACCTTGATTTGCACCCCCTACGCATCCGTGTGCGAGAGAGAGCATCTATGCTCCACAATCTTACTCCCTACTAAAGTGTAGGAGTATATAAACTAGTCTCTTTTTACATTTATGTTCAATGTGGGATAACAACATTTCCCACTTCCAACCCACTTACTTTGAGCCTTAATATCTCATTCATCCCTCAACCATTTTGGACAAATGAATATATGATTTCAATGTTCTCATGGAGTAGAACACAAACCAACAATCAATTTGGCAATTTGACAAAATTACCCTTTAGGAAATAACCCATAATTTCCTTCAAAATACACTATTTTCCAACATTCATTATCCACACATGACTTCATCCAAAAAAACGTCGGAATACGAAAATACTATTTTGTTTGGAAATTTGTCAACCTCATCTCTTAATTTATACGGAAACATATTCTTAAAAAAAATTGTTTTATGATTCCATTATAGTATTCTTGTCTATATATTGAATCTTGAATTCATAAACAAGAATTCTATAAGCACTACTATTGCAAGCATATCCAATATATATGGTATAAATAGTATTTAGTCTACTTATACACAAACTACACTTAATTGTGTTTTATCACTATCTCTTTATTAAGTTGATTTTCAATTTTTTCTTTAAAGAGATAAGATTCAACATTTTGCTTTTTAGGAAGCAACGTTAAAGGTAAAAACTTACATTTTACTATCATCCATGTGAATAATATTCACATCTCAAGTATCAATATGCCTTGATTATAACTTCAAGCACTACAAGAAAGCAGTCTTTTTACGGCGCTCATATACGGCGGTGAACATGCGTCCGCCGTATATATATTATATATATGGCGGTATGTACAGCCGCCGTAAATAACTAATATATACGGAGGACGCGTCCGCCGTAAATAAGTAATGTACGTATATTTAACGTGTACGTATACGAGATCGAGGTTATATACGGCGGTATATCAGTAGCCGCCATATATAGGTACTTATTATCGGCGGTTGATACGCGTCCGCCGTAAATAATACCTTTATTTACGGCGGTGTACAATATCCGCCGTAAATGTTATTAAATACCGGGAAAACCAAATTTCCCTATTCAGTTTCGCGGTAATCTCCATCTCCCTCTCTCTCCTACAGAGCTTCTCTCCTCCATAGCTAGGGCTTGGAAATCCGACGTCGGTGACCAAAATCAGGTAGGTATAGCGTATTTAATTACTTTTATTTTTTGGTTTTTGTTTATTTCTTCGATCTGTATCTCGCTCTCTTTCTCTCCTCCATAGCTTCTCTCCTCCATAGCTAGGGCAAGAAAATCCGACGCCTTCGACCAAATCAGTAGGTAGATATAGCGTATTTAGTTTTAATTTTTGGTTTTTGTTCTATGTTCATGGCTCATACTCGCTTGGATTTATTTTGTTTAAATCGTGATTTAGTTTGTGCTAAAACTTAAATTTATGATTTTGTGGTTATCTAGTGAGATATAATTGTGTTCCTTCAACATATAATGTGCCTTTATAACATTCTCTCCTGTCCAAAATGGCTGTTGTTTTAGGACAAACATTTTGATTCAAAATAATTATCGCTGCTTTGGATTATAATCATTTAAATTTTAAGGGTAAATTTAGTACTTTCTTCATTAATTTATGAAAATAATTGTTTTTCTTGCATCTATTGAAAAAAAAAGGCTTAAAAGCATTTGGCTACACTATTGTACTTGGGCCAATTATTGTGCTCGACCGATGAGATAAATTTAATAGGACCCACAGATAGCAAATTGATATCAACCGCATAAAGTGGAAATGGGAGGCGTGGAGGGGATGAGCACTGCTCGTTGGATAGGACTCCTACCGAGCAAAGTGATAGATAGTGTCATAGTTCCAAAGTACTCTCTATGCCCTAAAGTTGTTTAATCCAAATTTCCATTGTTGTTTGTTCCAAAATAATGTTAGTTCTATTTCCTAAATTGAATGATTAAAACATCAATGAAGTTCCAAAACCACCCACTCAAACTAGTCTAAGTAATGAGTAGCAACAAGAAACAGGATAAGCTTCATCCAAATTCGCTTATATTACCATCGCTCTCCTAAGATAGTACCCTTCGTAGACCCTACACAAAAAATAATGTTGCGCACTTCAACCTAGTTCCTAAAAATAGTTCCAAATCTTTTGTTGCATGTGCATATTCTTTTGCACATCAACCTAGTTCCTTAAATTAGCTTCTCAATTAGGGGGGGGCTTGTGAGAGAGAACGAATGAATGTTGTCATAGGGTTATACTATATCATGGGCCCAAGTTCGACTAATAGGCTAGGCTCCAACAATGTATATTATCTATATCGAGCCAAAAGTTGTACATATTTAGACTATGTTTGTTTATGAGTTTATTTTTATTCTAAAATTTGTGTCTCTCGGTCTTATATATAGGTTGTATTTTAACGTTAAAAATATCAAGTCAAGTCATATATGGACAAAAAGTTGGATTGATTTGGATAATCGAATTTCAAATGAGTATTTGTGCTGGGTTGACAACTTTCTCGATTTTGCATTCTCAAAAAGTCTCGTTGGTGTTAAAAAATATATTGTCCTTGTAAAAAATGCGCAAATCGTTACCAAAAAGACCGTGCAACCGTGAGATCACATTGTATTGAAGTGGGATTTCAAAAATATTACAAGAATTGGATTAGGCACGGGAAGAGTACATTTCGGCGCGTAAGAATGATAATAATGATAGGACAACCAAGATGGCATTGAAATTGAATTGGGCGTGCAAGATTGTATGAGGCGAATGGTACATGAAGGGATGGGTATGCCGGATAGTAACCAGCTAGGAATTGAAGATATCGTACAATCAGATGCATCCACCGCAAAGTTTCTTAGACTTTTGAGAGATGCCGATCAAGCCTTGTGGGAAGGGTGTGATAAGTTTACGGTACTCTCATTTATTGTAGAACTTATGCACTTTGGAAGGCTAATTATCGAGTGACCGATAAGGGATTTACTTCTTTATTAAAAAATTTCATTAGGGCATTGCCTCGCCAAAAAGTGCCAAGTTCCTATCGTGAGGCGTACAAGATGATCATGGATTTGGGTTTTAGTTATAAAACGTGGGACGCGTGCATTAATCATTGTATGTTGTTTCGAAATGAAACTGAAAAACTTACTAAATGTGAAATTTGTGGAGCCTCTAGATATAAGCAACAAGAAGAAGGGGGTAGCGGTGAAGGTGCGGAAACAAGTGGCAAGAATAATTAAAAAAATAAAACTAGGTTAATGAAAGTTCTTCAATGCAATTTTTGTATATAATTAAACTTCTGTTGAATCGTATAAGCATCAGGTGATTTTGTTAATTCATTTCCTCATGAGGACTTTGAAGTTCTTTTGGATCTTATTCCAGTTATTTTCATTTTTTTAAAAGTTTATTTTGCTAGTTGCTACGTTGAAATTGTACAAGGTTAATGAAAGTTCTTCAATGCAATTTTTGTTATTGTCCTAATTGTGGAGAGGCTGTTTATTGAAGATAATAGTTTCTTGGTCATGGACTTTGTTTTTGATTTAGTGGCCTTTCTCTAGGATTGCTCCCACCTGCATGTTTACTTCCATGGCTTATCTCCCTTTGCCTCAATTTCTTTATTAATGCTGTGGGGGTGGGGTCTAGAATTTTAGAATCACTACTACTATCTTGGCAGACGGGCACTTAATGGACTTTTTTAACGATTCTGTCCATAAATCTCATATTGGCAAAATATTGCTCTACTTCAGACCCTAAATTGACAAAGTTAATGTGTGAATGGCCTCCAAGTTTGGACCCTGTTTTTGTTATTTCTCTAAGTAGAATGATAACTAGAAGAAACATTCTACGGTGATTAAGCATTTAAACCGACACTAACAGTTGAAACGGCAGCAGTTTTACAACAACCAATAAAATCTTGCCACCTCAACAAAATTTATAGAATCACGAGTGTATTTTGGACTATCAACTTTGTTAAACGAAGTCCAAGTCTTACAAAATAGAGTTTTACATATTCATCATTTTGTTTCTTCTTTCTCTTGTAAAAATTGCTAATGTAGTAGGTTTTTATTGGTAGCTATAAGAGCCCCTTTTGCGTTGACAGCTCGTGAAATGTGAACTCATAATAATTTTGGTAAAGTATACTCAATTTGGCAGCAACAATTTGTAGTATAACTTAGAATATACATCAAAAGACACACCAGAAATAGGTGTGTTCATGAAAATGCAATACATATTGATACAATGTATTAGTGCCAAGCATAACGTAACAGAGCAGTAAAAATGATCACATGTTCTTTGTTGTTGTTTACATTCTTCTTGTTGTTTATTCTTATTCTTGTTTCTTTATTCTTGTTTCTTTATTCTTGTTCTTTATTCTTTGTTGTTGTTTCTTTATTCTTTGTTGTTGTTTACATTCTTTGCTGTTGTTTCTGTTGCTGTTGTTGTTGTTGTTGTTGTTGTTGTTGTTGTTGTTGTTGTTGTTGTTGCTGTTGTTGTTTCTGTTGCTTTAAACTATAAAGGGAAAAGATTTGAGAAAGGAAGTGCACGTCATGTTTTTATTATTTCTCATGTTTTCAGCCAAACTGTTGGCTTCAATGCATGAGTTCTATTGGTGTTTGTGTATGTTATTTACTCTTTATGTCCCAAAATATTTGTTGTTTTAGGGGTTAAAACTTGTTCCAAAATACTTGTTGTTTTATTATTATCTAGGCATTTTATAGGTCTTATACATGATACATAAGACCTATAATAAATTTATAGGTCTTATACATATATTATAAGACTATTTTTTTGGGTCCTTTACTTGGTCTATCCAATTTTTTTGCTATAATTGAATTGTCATATGACAGATATGCCGCCAAAGAAAAATTTATTACCAGGTCAGGGCTCGAACCCTAAAGGAAGAGGGCTGGCAAAACCAACCCCCAAATGGGGTAAAGAGAGATTGAACATAATATGGAATAATTATGGTCAACCAGTTGGTGGGGAAATGGCAAAATTAGCTACTCAGATAGGAATTTTTGCTAAAAATGGGGAACATTTCCCATTAACTAGAGAGTGGTCTCAGATGGACCATGAGTGCATAAATAACGTATGGAATGACGTTCTGGTAAGTTGTAATCCATATTTCTTACATAAATCTCTAGTACGTAGTCAAAAGTCTTATGATTCTCTAACAATTGTTTTTTTTTCTTTGTTGAATTGTGTATATAGGAAAATACAAATGCTCCTCCGGAGTATTACCCGGTTATGGTTCTTTCTCTCGGTAAAGCGTGGCGTATTTGGAAATACCAGTGAGACAAGCATATAATACGTATTACTCAGTTATGAATATTACTCAGTTATGACTTTGTTATGAATATTGACTCCGTTATGAATATTACTCAGTTGAAACAGTTTTTTAAGATGTATGAATCCGACCAAGACGCATTGGCTCACCCACCCCGTGGGTGCGTTGCGGATCAATGGGCTGCACTTGTTGCGATGTGGGGTACGAACAAGGCTCGGGTATATTTCAAATTAATCTCAATCTATTATCGTGAATGTCTTATATAAGTAGTCAAATTAATACTAATATTATTATTTTTTTCCAGGAAATATCAGAAACAAATAAATTGAATCGAGAAAAGCAATCGTGCCTGAATAGGACCGGAAAAACGTCCCATCCCAAAGTCATCAAAGAGGTTTGTCATCGTTCAATTTAGTTCTCAGTTGTAAATTCAATTAATGTTTCTTTTTGTATCGTATATAAATATATTTTTTTGATCAAATGATTATATTATAAATTGTAGAGAGACGACAAGGGTTTACCAACTGATCGCGTAAGCATTTTCATACATACGCGCACGGGCAAAACACCCGCAGATCAAGAAACCACTCAAATGATTGTAAGTTAAAGTTTCAATCTTTTCTGTTTCAGTTTTGTTATTCTTTAGAATACTTTTTTCATTTCTAACTTCATTTTCATAATATTAATTAAAGTTAAAACATTTATATTGAACATGTTGTTTTTGTTACAGCAAACGCTTAATGATGCAATTGAGGAGCTGCCAGAGGAGCAACAAAACTCTCCCACGGTGCGTGAAAATATTTTTGTTGGTATGATGGGCCCTGATGACCACGGGAGAGTGCGATGTATGGGAGGCGGTCTTAACAAAACTAAGGTGTTTGGTAAATCCCTAACTTCTCAGACAGCTGTATTGGAGGCGGTGGCGGGGGTCAGAGCAGATTTTGAAAGGCAACTTCAGGAGGAACGCCGACAAAATGAGGAGGAACGCCGACAGTTACAACAACAACTTCAGGAGGAACGCCGATAGTTACAACAACAAATTGATGAATTGAAACGTTGTTTTTTTGAACGACGTGGAAATGACGGTAATGAATAGGTGTTGTGGATTTTAGACATTGTGTATTTTGGATACATTCAACAACTAATAACTTTTTTGTATAATGGTTATTATGTCTGGATACATTGTGTTAATATGTAGATTGTAAATATTGATTGCATTTGTGTATTTTTGGTTATATACAGGTTGTATTTGTGTGTGTACAGGTTGAATTTGGTTTTTGTGAATGTATTTTAGGGGGAAAATGAGTTATACAAAGCTGGAAAAAAAATAGGCTTATTTACGGCGGTGACTAAATCCGCCGTATAAAGATGGGGACGACTCGTGCCCAAAGGGGGGACGAGGGAACCAGTAGGGGGTGTAAATGGTACGACTCGTGCCATGGTGGACGAGTCGTCCCTATTAAGTTATTTACGGCGGTGACTAAATCCGCCGTATAAAATGGCTTGGACGACTCGTCTACAAAGGGGGGACGAGGGAACCTGGTGGGGGGTGCAATTGGGACGACTCGTTACGGAGAGGACGACTCGTCTCTTATTTACGGCGGTTACACATACCGCCGTATAAAGATCACTAAAATACGCCATAATATACGTATGTATTTCATTTATATACGGCGGTGGTATATCCGCCGTATATAGTATTTACGGCGGTTATCCCGCCGTATATAGTATTTACGGCGATGATTTATACGGGGGTCTATTTACGGCGGACTAGCCGCCATAAATACTATATACGGCGGGGCGCGTGGTATTTAAGGCGGATTTTAACCGCCGTAAATAAGCCTGTTTCTTGTAGTGAAGCACATATTTGATAAGTCGAGTTTGCATGTATTTTGACCATATAACGAGATTCATTCTCATTATTGATCACTTGAACACCCTTTCAACACACCTCAACATTCATTTCTATTCATTTATGTTTGAGGTGATTTTAAAATATCTTCTAGTGGGAAGCAATTTCTCAATTATCGTCATCACTTGAGAATTTCACTCAACACCATCCATTTGACATGGTTTTCATGAAAGACTATTTTCATTTCTTTCCTAGAATTTTTTACAATTTATAGAGTCCACTATTTTAAAATCAAGTAAGCGGCTTACGATGATTTTCATTGCAACCGCATTCTCGATTTTATATTTATAGTCCAACTAATCCCACAAATCTTTTGCCATTTTCTTGGTACTATATACGTTTTATAATAAATCCAACAATTCATTAAGTATATAGTTCCGATAAAGAAAATTCGCATGCTTCAACCGCACTCACGGCTTGAATATACATCTCATTTTCACCCAACTTTATAGGATCTTCCGTAAGAAACCTCTCTAAGTTCAAGGTGATCAAGTAGAACATCTTTTGTTGCCATCACTTAAAGTCGAGGCTAACAAAATTTTCTAACTTCTCACTATGGTGATCCGATATACTTGAAACAACCACATTCTATTAGAGATTTGTCTCCACACAAACCAAACATTGGCTTTAATTTTCAACAATTATAACTTTGTTGTTACAAATAGAACTCTTAACTTAATTAGAGAATTCACTCCAAGAATAAATTGCTAATTCAATAGGAGAATTAACACAATTTATTTCTTATAACCAC
The DNA here is from genome assembly GCA_022495995.1 of Adenophora triphylla var. japonica. Lineage (NCBI taxonomy): Eukaryota > Viridiplantae > Streptophyta > Magnoliopsida > Asterales > Campanulaceae > Adenophora > Adenophora triphylla. The sequence goes on along the minus strand of JAFEMH010000972.1, from coordinate 285,297 downwards.
CCATATTTATAAACCTCTAAATTCTTTAATGGAATTATAATTGGAGGTTAATTATTCAAAAACTTCAAATGTCTCATATTGCACTACTACATTTCTGACCTAATGTAACGCATCTAATGCATCTAATGTAACGCCACGAGCTAATGTGACGCATCTAATGCAACGCCAGAGCTAATGTTTTGTGTCACATTCTCATTTACATAATACACAATTTCTTTTAGAAGTTCTCCTTCTAAATATTTTGTGTCATTTGTCATCATCAACTACAATAGAATTTAACAACTTCCTTCAAGATGTCTTATTGTTTTTATCTTTATGACATTAGTCACATATTCCCTTAATAGGTTTTAACAACTTCTTCCAAGAAGCCCTATAGATTTAGTTCTTGTGTCATTTGTCAGTGTTCACAACAATAGAATTTAACAACTTCTTTTAAGAAGCTCTATTATTTTTATCTTTGTGACTTTGTCACTAATAACAATAATAGGATTGAACAACTCCTTTCAAGAAGCTCTATCATCTTTGTCAATACATCATTGATAAAATGCAACGTTAAGACTATATCTTTTAACTTTCATCTTCTCAACTTAGTTCCTACGAACTTTTCAATTTTTCTCACTATGATTTTCTTGAACCATAAGATATATCATCCATTGTATAAACATTAGAAGTGGCGTCGCCACAACTATTTTACACAATTGTCGCAACATCCTTGATGTTCTTCCGTTAGTTCATTATATGTTCAAAATAATATTTTTTTTTCCATAAACTGTTCTGTTCCGAAATTTTTATCTTCATCTCCACATAAAATATTTCGATCTCCACCGTCCAAATTGTTCTTCTATGAGTTTATAACTTGCTCACCAAATTTGAGCTCGATCCAACAGTTAATGAATCGGGATATGCAATTTTACCACAACTGGTCATTGTAAAAACTTGCTGAATTTTTTCCAATCCGTTTCTTTTATCGTTTTCTATCTTTTCTCCCGTGGCCGCCGCTCCACCAAATTCTCAAATCTGTAATTCTTTTTCAAATAGAGAATTTGTCTTAAGATTGTTAGACAAAATTTTACAAAAGCACAAAAGATAAAAGAATTACAATATATTTATTGATACAATGTACAACATAAACTTAAATAAGAAGAAATAACCGTAGGTTGATCGTCTTGATATTGTCCGAATCGTGTGTGACACACTCTCCTTAAGACCAATGTTCTAAAAAGCGTTAGGCGGATGCTAGGCGGTGGAGACGGGCCTAGGGGCATAAGCGGAGCCAAGAAATTAGGCAAATTTATAAATATATTTCATATAAAATGAACTTAATTCCACATCGTCTAGGAATTTAAGTGCTAGAAAATGGAGAGTAGTCGGAGTAATGGGATATTAATCCTACATCGTCTAGGAAGTAGGAATTGAAGTGCTAGAAAATGGAGTAGTATATATTGAGAGGCCTTAGTATTTGAAAACCAAATGGGATATTAATTCCACATCGTCTAAAAATGAAATGCTAGGAAATAGGGTAGTATATATTGAGAGGCCTTAGCATTAAAATCAAATGGGATATTAACCTCACGAAATTGAGTAGTATATATTGAGAGGCCTTAGCATCACATCGTCTAGGAATTGAAGTGCTAGGAAATTGAGTAATATAAATTTTGGGGTCTTTGGCTCCTTAATGAACACCAGCTTTCTTGGTGTTGAGATTAATATCTCATTTAGTTTTCAAATGCTAAGGCCTCACAATATATACTACTCCATTTCCTAGTATTTCAATTCCTAGACGATGTGGGATTAATATCCCATTTGATTTTCAAATGCTAAGGCCTCTCAATATATACTACTCCATTTCCTAGCATTTCAATTTCTAGACGACGATGTGAGATTAATATCCCATTTGGTTTTCAAATGCTAAGGCCTCTCAATATATACCACTCCATTTCCTAGCACTTCAATTCCTACTTCCTAGACGATGTGGGATTAATATCACATTACTTCGAGTGGAACATGAACCCACAATAATCTTTGTCAAACGACAAACGATTCATGTAAGAAAAATACATAATTTCTTTCACACACAACATATTTTTCCAACAAACAACTCACAACATGTGCAAGAAAGGGCAGATGACGTATTCTTCAACGACAAGAGACAACTATGTGAAAACAAGCAACAGGGAATGCAGCAACTTACAGTACAAGATAGTTTCGGTGCAAATCTGCTTCACTTATTCTCTGATGGCATCAATGGAGGTGAAGAACCTTGGGTAAGTTCATCAAGAATTCCGAAGTGAATTTCCAAGTTCCAACACATGTATACATATTTATGTGTATGTATGTATATACACACTTATATATGTGTGTGTGTGTGTGTGTGTGTGTGTGTCAGCAACTTAAAGAATTTAAGGGCAAAGTTATGAAGCATTTTTTATTTCTACTGCAAGTACTTGGTAAAGGGTTAGTTAAGAGTAAAACAGCCCCTCGTTCAAGAAAAAAAAGGATTAACACAAATTCTATGTACCTTATGAGAAGGAGACACTACCAGAAAGAAGAACCAAAGTCTTGGGAGGTTTGAGCCCACTCCTTTTTTACATGAGCTTGACAGACGATTTTGAGCAGCTTTAGTTACTCCCTTAAGGATGACTGTGTTTGACTTCTTCCGTTGGGTGGCTTAATTCTCAAACTCTACAGTAGTAGAAGAATGCTACTCCCTGAATTTTTTTCGAACAATCATTTTGGGACGGAGGGAGTATATTACTTTTGACAAGTTACTTTCATACAACTGCATGCCCATTCTTTGGATGTTGTGATGAAAGATTTTGTGAACTATGTGTTAGTTCTTATCTTGGCCGTTTACTTGGATTGGATTCCGATGACCTACAAGATGAAGAATAGTGAAACCAAAAGGCAATATCAAAAACTCAAATATTTAATTCATGGCTATCACACATACTGGCACCAACTTGAAGGATCCTCCATCCCAGAAAGAGTTTGCATCTAGTTTGTACCAACAAAAGAATCACATTTCCATAAAACTTAAGGATCAAATCTTCATGTTTTCCGGCAATTTTATTGTCTTTTTAGAACATGACATTTACCTACAGTTTCATGCAAAAAGATCTACCGTCTTAAAACTCCCTCCAGCCGAAAATAAATGCCGCGGTTAACTTGTCAATGTTTTTAACAAATGTGCTTTACTTATTTGTACAGTGCATGTAGAATGGTAAAATTGCACTAAGACTCTTTCTTAAGTTGGAAATTCGACATTTATTTTGGGCCTGATCAAAATGGAAAGTGCTGAGATATATTTTGGAACGGAGGGAGTATAACTTAAAAGGAAATATAGAAAGTTTCCCCACCACCATACACCAACACCAACCCAAGCACATTAATAAGAACAAAGATATGAACACTTGAAGAAATCTGCAGATAAGGAAATAATGGAACATGACAATAGGCAGATAAGTCAGACAAAAGTTTACTGAAAGTCACGTCCTGTAGTAGGTAGTAGTGTGAATATATTAGGAGGAACTTAGCTGCATGTAAGCTTTTCATGAATCAAAGAGAATAATCTAAATCAGTGACTCTTTAAGATTCAAAAATTGCTACTCCCTTCGTCCCAAATTGAATGTCCATTTGGGATTTAAGGGTCATTTTAAAAAGGTTGATTTTTAACAGAAAAAAAATTATAAACATTCTTGCTATTCACTTTCCATATTTTAGTTTTGCAAAAACATAATAAATTATGAAAAAGAAAATAAATAAAAAAATTGGGACAAAGTTATTTGAAGGTAAAGTTTCAAAAAGTCATTCATTTTTAGACAAAACATATCATTCAACTTGGGACAGAGGGAGTAAACATTTTCCATAAGGTCTGCAATCAAATTATGATCGCCCTGACTTCACTCACATTTATCATGCCCTATCCTCACATATTTTTCATTTTATAGAAAGTAATACTCCCTTTGTCCCTTAAATGAATGGCAAATGACAAATTAGTGTCCAAAGTTTAGCGGGGTGTGTCAATCAGGGTCTGATGTTCTAATTTTGTCAATTTAGGGTCCAAAGTTACTGTTAGGACCTAACTTTGATCAATGTCTTAGTTAGTTGATTTTGATAAAGGAATATATATATAGAACAGGGTTTATATCAAAAGAGGAAATCTGTTATATTCATCTTTCAGTTTATCTGACAGCTATGAGTCTGACAGCTATGATTCTATCTTATACATTGGTTACATTCAATCAATAACTTGAATCATATTCCCTCTCTTAACTATCAAGATCATCAAATGCATCTCAGTCCTTATTAGAAAACATCTCTGATAGCTAAGCCTTAGTATGATCTGACAGCTATGACTTCATTCCTCTGATAGCCATCACTCTGTCTCATTCTCTGCTACCACAATCTCAACCAATGTGGAACCTGGATCTTCACAACCGTCCAAGTTCACCATTGAAGACCAATGAAGACCACTGAAGACCTTCTAGAAGCTCTCAGCTCAAGCCACAGCTCAAGCAAGCTCATGAAGACCTGCAAGTGGACAAGTGGGGCAATGACCAGTCAAGGCTCATTAATGTAGCTGCAACAGTCATATTCCAACGGGTACATTGAAGGGTATAAATAGAGGAGTTCATCCTCTACATAAACTACTCTTGAAAAATACTCTTTTTCACGGTCCAAAACCTTTCCCTTACACCCACACACACCTCCTGTAATCCACACACACACTCATCAATCCCTACCCTTTAAACCCTGTTCCAAACCAAAACCCTCACCCCAAAACTCTGCTTCAACAACAAACAACCCTAGTGTGTTAATTCACAAATTCCAAAATCCTAAGACTGTACTTTAGGTGTAGAATTAGTTTGTAAACACTCAAGACTGTACCTTGAGTGTATTAGTTGTTTTGTAAAATCTTGAGACTGTACTTCAAGTTGTAAAAACACTTAAGACTATACTTTAAGTGTATCCCTAGTTGACTGTACTAATTAGGAAGAGGAAGTTCAAGGAACTTGCCTAAATCAATCATTTGTAATTTTTGTTGATTAAAGATTATAATAAAATTGATCTCACTTGTCAAGATTGACAGTGGGGGTGGATGTAGGAGGAGTGAACTCTGAACCACTTTAAATTCTCTGTGTTATTACATTTCTGCAATCACATTCACACACTTGCATTATTTCTTTGTGTTCTTTGTTCTATCATTATTTCAAGCTTCTCTTATTCCGCTGCACAATTCAACAAACATCTCGATGCCTAAGCCAAACCATAGCTGTCTGATCATCTGCATATCAACAAAGGGCCTTTCAATTGGTATCAGAGCTTGTCTTCACATTCAAAAGTCTAACAACTTGTGAAGGATTCTCTTCAAAACCCACCATGCCTCAACCAAGGAGAAATAATGAGAAAGACATCCCACACAATGATGACTGTGGATCTTTTGAGATCTATGCTTCAAAAATAAAAACATACCTTGATGCAAACAAGATATGGAACCGGTATGTTCTAGAGAATGAAGTGTCCTACCCAACTCAAATGCGTATTGATGGAGGACCAAGTAAGACCAAATCCCCGAAACATGGTCTCGAGATCGAGAAACAATTGATCGAGTGCAAACTTAAAGGTCAAAAACATTCTTCAAAAGAGTGTAAATGACTCACTAGCACAAGAAATTGCTAAGGAACCAAATGCCGAGATCGGCATGGGCTCTCATTCAAACAAAGTTCACTAAGCACACCGGTGTCGGGACACAAAACTTGTACAACTTGCTTAGGCAATTAGACAACTTCAAGTTCTATCACGGAGAAAAGGTGAGTCTTTGCTCAACTAAGGTTTGAAAACCTTGTTAGATCTATCCGACCATGGAAAAACCTTTGAACAACAAGATCTCTCGCCTCAAGATATATTCTAATCTCCCACAAGAATATGAAAAGGTAGCTTTACCTATTAGAGAAGGATCTCGAATGGAGCACAATGACGGTTGAACAAGATTTTGGAAATCTTGAAGCTTATGAACAGGAAGGTATGATAAAAATTCAACCAGTTCCTACCATTTCACAAACTTTAGCCTTAACTGCTCAAGAAACTGTCCACAAACCAATCACTCACCAAGACATTGAGACCATTGTCAACAATGCTCTTCAAAAGATAAACATCAGCTCCAAACCTGTCAGCAAACAGATCTCTCAAAAAGACATTCCAAGTCTCATATCCATGGCTGTCAGAAATGCCATGAAATTTCAAAAGAAATCTTTTGACTAAAAATTCAACCCTTCCACATCTAATTCTCAACAAGACAGCTACAAGAAGACAATTGATTGCTTCAACTGTGGATAGCAAGGACATTACTCATCTGATTGTCCAGAACCAAGGAAACCTAGGGACAATCAGACAGCTAAGAAGATGACCTACTCAAAAAAAATCATTCACAGTTCCAAGTGCAACTGCTTCAATTGCTCCAAAAATAAACATGACAAAACAAGGAGCAAGTTATGATAGCTGACTCATCAAAATTCAGTGATGAAGAGTATGTGTCAAGTGATGATTCTGACAATGAAGGAGAAGAAGCTGTGATATGCCTTATAGCTGAAGATGAGGAAGATTCAGACAATGAGGAAGAAATGGAAGCACTTGCTGCTGCAGATGAACTAAAAGAGGTACATGATTTTAACTCCTTAAATATTGATGGTTTCAAACAATTAGTTTGCACTCTTTTAATTCAAACCAAAAAAACAAAAAACTAGCTTTGCTTCACTGGTCAATGAGAACCTTTCTCAATCCTCAACCATTGACACCCTCACAAAAACCAATTCTGAGCTTGAAAAAGCATGTCAAGGGTTAAGAGATCAATGCATCATGCTTGAAAAACAAAACATGGATCTGACAGCTGAGACATCAAGTAATCATGAAAATTGTCAAAGACTCAGTAATCTTGAAAAAGAAAATGATGCTCTTAAAAAAAAATAGACTCATGGAACATGTCAAGCAAAGCATTATCCCTTTTCACCTACACCCAAAGGCGTCCCAGTGACAAAACAGGGATAGGTGCTGATGATCCTACACAAAAGGTGTACACTCCTCCCACTGGTGAAAGGGCCATTGAAAAAATGGTTCTAGAAAACCTAAGCTCTGGCAGCTATCAAACTCAAACTTATCCTGTTCAAACCAAGGGAAAATCTAAGGAAATCTTACCTGGTCCTAGTCACTCAAATAAAGGACCAAGTAAAATCCAAGGAAGCAAGTATATTTGGGTTCAAAAAGGGGCCAATATACAGAAAGAAATTGAGTTGCAAAAATATGCTAGACAGCCAAGGCCTGACAGACAGCCAAGATCTTCCAAACCACATAGAACCCCAAGGCAACAAAGATTCTATAACAAACATAGGTACACCAAACAACAAAAACCTCAATGGCAATTCTCAAATGGAAGAAGTCATGCAAGTCAAAATGACTCTCCCAGATCATCCTCTTCAAATAGCTTTCAGTTTCAACCCCAATACAACAATCCAAACCACTTCTTCAATCCATCCCAATCCACTGTCCTTACACCTTACATGATGCAAATCATGTCATATTACCATACCCTAAACCAGTTCTTCAACAAGGGACCAATGAACAAAGCTAGGGTTTCAAAGAAAAACTAATCCTTTGGACCCAAAAGAATAAAAAGGGGTACCATAAAATTTACTTTCTGTTTTGCAGGTACCTAGGAAAGGACTTTGGTATTTAGATAGTGGTTGTAGTAGACATATGACCTTCAATAAATACTGGTTGCAACAATATTCCCCTAAAAATGGTCCAAATGTAACCTTTGGTGACAATTCCCAAGCTAAGGTCAAAGGATCAGGAAATCTTATTACAAAAGATATCATTTTTACAAATGTGTCTTATGTAGAAGGTCTCAAACACAATTTGATTAGCATTAGTCAAATCTGTGATAAGGGATATCATGTTGTTTGCACTTAGGATAAATGCACTGTTAAAGATAAAAGCAATAAAGTCATTCTGACTGGTTCAAGAAAAGGAAATCTCTATTGCTTAAACTTAGAGATTGTGGAGTCTTCAAATGCTCACTGCCTTCTGTCATTTAGTCAATCTGATATGTCATGGCTTTGGCACAAAAGATTGGCTCACCTTAACCATAAAACCATCTCCATCCAATAATCCTCTTTCTCCTCCCAAAGCCAATGATGAATCCACCATTACTCACATCATTCCACCAAATAAAGACCTTTACATCAGCCTTCAAATTGATAAAACCCCAATTCCAGACAACATTCCTTTTCTCATGAGTGCATTCATATCCCAAGTGGAACCAAAGAAAATAAATGAAGCACTCCAAGATCTTGTTGGATAGAAGCCATGGAAGAAGAATTAGAGCAGTTTGAAAGGAACAAAGTGTGGCAACTTGTTCCTAAACCAAGAAACCAAACTGTCATTGGAACAAGATGGGTTTTTAGAAATAAGATGAATGAAGAAGGTGTTGTAGTAAGAAACAAAGCTAGACTGGTTGCTCAAGGATACAGACAAGAAGAAGGTATTGACTATGATGAGACTTTTGCACCTGTTGCAAGACTTGAAGCTATTAGGCTATTCCTTGCCTATGCTTCATTCAAGAAGATGAAAGTATTCCAAATGGATGTCAAGAGTGCCTTTCTGAATGGAGTCTTAAATGAAAAGGTTTTTGTATCTCAACCCCCTGGTTTTGAGCACCCAAAGTTTCCTGATCATGTGTACAAATTGGACAAAGCATTGTATGGGCTTAAACAAGCACCAAGAGCTTGGTATGATACTCTATCTAGATATCTCCTTGGCAAAGGATTTACCAAGGGTCATATTGATAACACTTTGTTTATCAAGAAATATGGAGATGATCAATTGCTCATCCAAGTCTATGTTGATGACATCATTTTTGGTTCATCAAATGAGGACTTGTGCACTGAATTTGGAGATATTATGAAAGACCAGTTTGAAATGAGTATGATTGGTGAACTTACTTTCTTCTTGGGTCTTCAAGTCAAGCAAATGAAGGAAGGAATCTTCATTAACCAAGCTAAATACACAAGGGATATGATCAAGAAGTTTGACATGCAACCGCTTCCCCTGCCAAAACCCCCTTGTCAACCACAACCAAACTCCATGCTGATCTAGATGGTCAAAGTGTAAATCCAACACTTTACAGAAGTTACATTGGATCTCTTCTTTATGTAACAGCTTCAAGACCTGACATTATGTTTAGTGTCTGTCTCTATGCTAGATTTCAAGCAAATCCCAAGGAATCTCATCTCTCTGCTGTCAAGAGAATTCTAAGATATCTCAAAGGAACCCCTGATTTTGGCTTGTGGTATCCCACTGAATCCCCATTCTCTCTAATTGGATTCACTGACTCTGACTATGCTGGATGCAATCTAGATAGAAAATCCACAAGTGGTGGATGCCAGTTTATTGGATCAAGAATCATTTCATGGTCAAGCAAAAAGCAAACCTCAGTAGCCACTTCAACAAACTGAGGCCGAGTATATTCTTTGCAGGCTTGTGTTGTTCTCAAATTCTCTATCTTAAAAGTCAACTTCAAGACTTTGGAATTGAATTATCCAACATTCCCATCTTATGTGACAACTCAAGTACTATTGCCATGACAGAAAACCCTGTCCAACACTCAAAAACAAAGCATATTTAAGTAAGTCATCACTTCATCAGAGACCATGTTGAAAAAGGGAATATCAACCTTGCAAAAGTTTGTACTGAGGATAATGTCTCTGATATTCTTACTAAGGCAATGGATGAAAAGAGATTTGAGATGTTAAGAGCCATGCGTGGAATGATAAATATGCCAAAATAAAGAGTTGTACTTCATAAATAAAGGAGGCTTACATAATTCAGGGCAATGCTGTCACAATGGAGCCAGACAGCTATTCCCTCAAAAACATCTCTGATAGCTATCCACTGATAGCTATCCATACAAAAGTCATGAAAAACAAAAACATAAACAAAAACATGAAACAAACCATGAAATCCCTCTCTCTTTCATCTCCCTTCTCTCACCAAAAACTTCCTTAAAGCCAAATAATCTCCAGATCCAGCTCTCCTCTTCAAATCTTCACCTTAGCTGTCAGACATTATTGGGGAATGTCACTGTTTCTCCAGAACCTCCTCCAGCACTCATTCCTTCACACCTTGCCTCCTGTGTAGATTGCAAGGTCTGGTGATACCTTTGCAACCATATTGGGTGCCTCTCCAGGAAGGGATCAATTGAAGTGACGAGAATCTTTTGAAGTGAAGGACTTGCTCTCCTTGGCCACCACTCTTCAACTGCATCATATGGTTGAAGCAATCCCTCCATTGGTGTCACAAAGCTAAATTCTCCAGAATAAGATCCATTCCCAGCAACTACAAGTGGTTGGCTAGCCCTTGACTCTTCTCTCTCTACAGCAGGAACTCTGGCAGGGCTAAAACAACCAATAACCTGGTTGAATAGGTATGATATTGTTGAAGAAGGAGAAACATGCACTCCAGCAAAGTTATCACCTCTCCCCTCCAACAATCCAACCCCTGGAGAGAGTGAATTCCTGCTCACTGGAGTATACACCTTCTCAGGCTTAACCTTCTTCTTGACAGCTAAGCTCCTTTCCATAGGTATCTGAGCCCTATCTTGCTTAACCAATTCCCCCAATGTATAAACCCTCTCTACCTTAATTTTCCCCTTACTGGACTCTCCCTGATCTACCTTGATAGTCTTTCCAAAAAGCCTTATTCCCTCTCCCTCTCTACTGTCAATTTTCTCCCTGACAGCTACCTCCTTGACACCATAGTCCTGATCTTCTCTCACTCTCTTGTTCTTACCTCTGTCTCTCACTCCCTCTGAACTTTCAACTACATTGAAGGACTCTCTCTCTATCTCCATTTCATCCCCACTCAAATCTCCCTCACAATTCTTCCCAAAAACCAACTGCTTTGCTGTTTGAGCCATATGTTTGGGATTGAACTTTGAGGAAAATCTTCCCATTTGTGTTTGTAAAACAATCTGAATATGTTTCCTCTGAAATTGTCATTGTTTTATAGGCAAGTTTCCCCTAGCTATCTCAGACAGCCATCATCATTCATACTAGACTTGACTGTCAAAGTTTTTTTTAACAGCTAGGTTAAAGCAACTTTTATGTGATTTGATCGTGTTAATTGCTCACAATTGTCACTTCCTTAGCCATCTCTTCACCTGCAAAATTCTTGAAAAAGAGAATGTTCTTCTTGTGCTCTGTGGAAGTTAATGCCTCAACGTGGGGAAGGGCAAAAATCACTGTTCACATGAACAGTTACTAAACTTTGAAACTCCCAATGCCCATTAAAACCCACTCTCCACTCATTATTTGTCTCTCTCTCCTTTCGTAATCACCAAAATCCCTGTTTCATTAAACCTCTGTTTAAAATTCATCTCTTTCACTCTCTAATCCTCCATTGTATTCCTTCAACCCTAATTCCTTTAACCATCAATGGCAGCATCAAAACCAAGTTACCCAGATGCTCACAGTTACTTCATTAAACCTAGCTTCTATGAGTCTGAAGTTGGGATACTCATCCAAGAACTACTTGAGGTCAATGAATTGCTTAAATTCATGGGAGCCAGACCTCTAATTTATGAAGAACTGTGCAGAGAGATTTACCTTGTGGGACAAAGGAACAAGGAAAACAATTCAATTACTGCCACCATAGACAATGTGAAGATAACCATTACTCAAGAAATGGTCAGTGAAGTCTATGAGATCCCAAACAAAGGCGTCTTTGTGAAGAACATATGGGATAGAGGGTCGAGCAGTTGAAAACTGTGTATGAGAAATTCTTTGGGGTTAAAGTTCATGACTTTAAGAGTGTACATGACAAGGCAATGGTGAAAGACAAAGCTGACATTTTCAAATCAACTCTCATGGATGTGGTGAATAAAGCCATTGATGGCAAGAAATCTTCATTTGATCAAATGGGATCAAATGAATGGAAGCAAATGCTGAGCCTATTTACCAAAGACACAAACTGGTGCATTGTTCTTCTTCACAACTTCCAGCTTGCAGTCTCAACCTCCACTCTAAAATTCAAGAAGCAAGGTGGAAAGATGAACAACTTCAGATTTATGAGTGGAATTCTTGATGTTCTAATCCCAAAACTCAATCCTCCTCTACACAAGAAATGGTTGAAGACTGTGAAGCTGTCAGAGACCAAGTGTTTCAATGACAGAACCTTTGCATTAAAACAAAAGAAGGGAGCTGTGCTGAAAGCTGGAGATGATGTAAGTACCAGTAGTTTTATTGAGACTCAAGAAAAACTGCAAGCAGAAACTAGAAAGAAAATTGAACACTGGAAGGACTTGATAGCATTGGCTACAAGTAGAAGAATAAAGAGGGGTGTGCAATCCAATGTGAAGAAGATTGGATTGTTGAAAAAGACTGTGGTACCTCATAAGGGCAAAGGCAAGGATGTTCAGGTAGCTGACAGTGAAACTACCTTGTCTGACAGCCATGATAAGACTAATGAAGAAAGAGGTGCCATTGACAGTCATGAGGTTGACACAATGGGTCAAGCTAATGTTGGTGATGATACCATAGACCCTCAAGAGCTTCAGGCAGCCATTAACTTATCCAAAACTATGCACAAAGGCAAGCAACCTCTGACAGCTATCCACACCAGGCAGACAGCTACCAGATCCAAGGTACAATCCTCTTTATCCATTCCTTCTAAATCCTTGCCAAAGAAAAGAAAACCTGAAAAGAAAGCTCCTAAGGCCAAGAAAACCAAAATAAATACCCCTTCCCTTTCTCCAAAATCCACTACTGTCAGTCCAAGAATGGACAAGTCATCAACACCTAGCTCAGGTCACCGATCGGCCATAGAAGCCATCCTTAACCTCAAAGAACAATCAGAGAAGCAACCTTTAAGGGGGAACACTGATGAAAACATCCCCTCTACCCAACCTGAACAGTTAGCCAAAATCTTAAGAGCCATTGATGCTATTGAGTTGGATGGGAACCCTGATACTGAGAAGGCTGCTCTCATTTATCTTGAGGAAGTTCTTAGTAAAGAGGAGACTGTGATTGCCATAGATGAACTCAGGTCTAGGCTTATCAAGAAAAGAAGTGGACCAGGAGAGTCATCAAGTAACCCAAAGGTGACAGTTATGGATGAAGATATCCAAACTATCCCCTCCATTCCTGAGACTGTGCTTGTGAATGAACTTACCCCAACTGTTGAAATTGATAGGGGGAATTCTGATAAGACTACTGAAGTTATTCAAAGTCTCAAAAAGGTTGGTGTTGAAATTGATCCCAATCTTGTCTCAAAGGGAGAATCAATCCTAAATGCTTGCAAGGGACTTGTGTTTGATGGAACCCCTGAAAATGAGACAGTCCTTGTATCTATTCTTGAGCAAAAGTTGACCAAGGGAGAAGTCAGGGCAGCCTTGAACCTTCTAAAATCCCAATTTTGCTCTGATCTCCTCAAGCAAAATCTTGATCATTCATCTGTCTCAATCCCATATTTTTCAACCCATGCCTCTGCTCCATCCAAACCAATTTCTCCAATTCCTGAGAATGAACCTACTGAAGCCTCCCCTCAAAGTCCAATTCTAGCTGGACAAGGTCAAGAGATATCTGACAGTGATCTCATCCCTAACAGTCCTGACAGCCCTCCAAGCCATTCCATTCCTCCAACTCCCAATTAAGCCTACCTTCCGAAAAAGGAACCTTGGATGCTTAGCTGTGGCATTGACTTTTCAATTTCTTCCATCAAAGCAGCAAGGACAAGGTTGGCCAATGTGACCCATTTCCCAGAAATTGCAAACCCCTTTACCTATCCAAAATCCTGGGAACTGTCAAGAAATGGTTTGATTATGGTGGCAAGAAATCTTGCAGGTTTAGTTTTCTTTGCCTATGAAGAATGGAGAGTGTCAAGGACTTCTTCAACCTCTCATTTTGTTCACCAAATCCCTTCATTCCCAAAATTCATCACTCCCAATACACTCATTGATTGGGAAATTCTCTTTAGCCAACTTCTCTCTCCATCACTCAATTCTTGTATCTTCATGCCAAAAGGCCTAGTTTTCACTTTGTGCATTGAACTTGCCAAATCATTCTTTCTCTCTCTGTTTGATCAGAAGTGTGCCCTTATGCTTTTGATAAGCAAGACTGTCAATATCTTTCCCCCAACCCTTAATCCAGGCATTGAGCCCTATCTTTCACCCTTCATCTCTATTGATCCCATTCTCTTCAACTCTCCAAATGAAAACTCTCATTTCATGAAACTGATCTCTATTCCTGAGATCAAAGAGTTCAGAGTATCCATTGCTGTCAGCCAAAGCAGAGCTCATACTGTTATTGATCTTTCATCAGACTCTGACAGTGATGATGATGAAGATGATCTTTCAAGCCCAGATCAAGACTCTCCCATAATCATTCCATCTTCCACCATTCCCAATCCTCCTCAACAATCCTTTCATATGTCCCCTATTCCTCAAGCCCCAGTGCATATGTCCCCTGTTCCTCAACCAGATCCATCCCTTGTGCCCAAGAAAAGCAAGAAAGCAAGGAACAAGAAGAAGCATCTGTGGGGCACAATGAGAATAAGAAATGATCAGATGCCTCTCACTAGAGCTCAACTGAAAGCAAAGGAAGATAAGTTTTTCAAGTATGATGAGAGGATGACTTGGGAATGGAACAATGAGTTCTATTACAGAGGAGTTGAACCAGACATGAGAAGAGAACTGGAAGAAGAAAGAAATGAGCTCCTTTCAGCAAGACAAGAAAGAGAAGAATTTTATGATCAACTTGCTGATGACTAAATTGTACTTTGTTGACTTTTTTTTGGTTGAAACAATCTTTGGTTTGGTTTTGTGTTTGAATGGCTGTAATTTATGAACTTCTCTCATTTTGAGATCAAATCCAAGTATTTCAAACTCTTTCTGATTACTTGTGCATGATATGAATCCCTGACTTATTTCCTTCATTAGTATTTCTCTTATCATTAACTGTAAAGACTTGTTCTAAATAGATCTTCCTTTACCAAAAAGGGGGAAATTGTTAGGACCTAACTTTGATCAATGTCTTAGTTAGTTGGTTTTGATAAAGGAATATATATATAGAACAGGGTTTATATCAAAAGAGGAAATCTGTTATATTCATCTTTCAGTTTATCTGACAGCTATGAGTCTGACAGCTATGATTCTATCTTATACATTGGTTACATTCAATCAATAACTTAAATCATATTCCCTCTCTTAACTATCAAGATCATCAAATGCATCTCAGTCCTTATTAGAAAACATCTCTGATAGCTAAGCCTTAGTATGATCTGACAGCTATGACTTCATTCCTCTGATAGCCATCACTCTGTCTCATTCTCTGCTACCACAATCTCAACCAATGTGGAACCTGGATCTTCACAGCTGTCAAGTTCACCATTGAAGACCAATGAAGACCACTGAAGACCTTCTAGAAGCTCTCAGCTCAAGCCACAGCTCAAGCCAGCTCATGAAGACCTGCAAGTGGACAAGTGGGGCAATGACCGATCCAAGGATCATTAATGTAGGCACCTTGATCATATTCCAACGGGTACATTGAAGGGTATAAATAGAGGAGTTCATCGTCTACATAAACTACTCTTGAAAAATACTCTTTTTCACAGTCCAAAACCTTTCCCTTACACCCACACACACCTCCTGTAATCCACACACACACTCATCAATCCCTACCCTTTAAACCCTGTTCCAAACCAAAACCCTCACCCCAAAACTCTGCTTCAACAACAAACAACCCTAGTGTGTTAATTCACGAATTCCAAAATCCTAAGACTGTACTTTAGGTGTAGAATTAGTTTGTAAACACTCAAGACTGTACCTTGAGTGTATTAGTTGTTTTGTAAAATCTTGAGACTGTACTTCAAGTTGTAAAAATACTTAAGACTGTACTTTAAGTGTATCCCTAGTTGACTGTACTAATTAGGAAGAGGAAGTTCAAGGAACTTGCCTAAATCAATCATTTGTAATTTTTGTTGATTAAAGATTATAATAAAATTGATCTCACTTGTCAAGATTGACAGTGGGGGTGGATGTAGGAGGAGTGAACTCTGAACCATTTTAAATTCTCTGTGTTATTACATTTCTGCAATCACATTCACACACTTGCATTATTTCTTTGTGTTCTTTGTTCTATCATTATTTCAAGCTTCTCTTATTCCACTGCACAATTCAACAAACATCTGACAGCTAAGCCAAACCATAGTTGTCTGATCATCTGCATATCAACAAAGGGCCTTTCAGTTACCAATGTTAGTCAGATTAGAGTTTTTTGACGAAATAGCAAAAAAAACATGTGACTTACGTGCATTGCATGTGGGACTTAACTGGGGTTATTTATGGTTAAATTCTCAATCTACCTTTATTCATAGACCTAAATTGATAAACCTAAATATTTTTCAATTAATAATTTTTTTAATATATTTTTTTTTGCAGTAAATTCTTTTAATGTTTTAAAACTGTTCTTTCTATTTTTTTAAAAAAAATATATTATTTATATTATAAAATTTTCTTTAATAATTATATTACCCTTTCCCCTCCTTACCATCAATAACCACCATCACCGACCACCTCCATCACTACAATACCACCACCATCAGCATAAAACTACCACTATCAACACACACATTGATTTAAAGAAAGCACATACACTAATTAGTAAAGGTTCGATGATTTAAATCGCTTTTAAAGCTAATTTGATTAAGTTGGGCGGTAAGTGCTTTTAAAAAACTACCACTGCTTCTGTAAATCAAGTCCCCGACATTATCAACAAAGTCGAATCGATAAGTGCCATCGATGAGAGTTCAGAGTCTCTTTCTTAATTGTTGTCAGCCTCTTTCTACAAGTTCGCTGATTTTCCAGTTTCATTTCTTAAAACACCAACAAAAATCCAACAGTATTCTTTTGGGTTAGACTTTGCTGGAGCCCTAGAAGTGGCCGACCGAATAAGGTGGCATGAAGCTCGTTTGTAGGTCATGTCTGATCTGGGCTCCCATCACGATATTCTGGTTACCATATAGATGGCAAATTTCGAGCCTTGTAAATCAATGGAAGCTTAATTTACATGGCAAAATCCATTTTAAGTTGGAAGGTAATTTGGGGAGGGAGTCGTTGAGATTGTTTAAGCTAGCGTCTTGTCGTCTCAAATTGGTGAGTGAACTTAATGACTTGGGTAGTGCGCCGGAGAGGAAGTGAGGGGAAGGTAGGGGTGGGCAGAGGGAAGTGGAGGGGGACAAGTGTAAGTGCTCCAATTTGAGCTTGTTAGAATTTTCGTTAGAAAATTAACGAAAGTTATAACATTCCTAACAATTCCTAACATTCCTAACATTTCTAACAAAGTGAGGGCAAAATGGGCATTGCTATTTAAAGATAAACCTTCAAAGGAATCTCAAAAAGCAAAAGAATTAAGAAAATCCCAAACAAAGCAAGTTGAAAAACAGCTTTACGTTTGATTTTTTGAAAAATATTCTTTGTGTCCAAAGCCTGGAGCAGCATTTAATGAACAGTGCACGCCACCAACCTTGTCCGCGCGGATACCTTTGTATTTTTCAGAGGGCTATAAATTAAGCCCTCCAGTCACAAAAAAAGAAGGAGAACAACAATACAACTCACAGCATTTGGCGAAAATACTTGAGAAAACAGTGAGAATTCCATAAGAATTGTCACCTTTTTCTCTTGAATCTTCCCAACTTTCACTCACTCAAATCAAACCCACTCACCCTCAAGTTCAAACACAAACACAAAAAACACAAGGAAGATAGGTATAACCTCCCTCTCCTTACCCTAAATTCTCTCATCCATGCATGCATTTTCAAACTACAAAATGTAGTTTGTTCATTTTCTTGCCCTAGATCCAAGAGGATCACCATGGAAGTTCATCTCCATGGATGATCCTCTACAAGGATCAACATTATCTTCAATGTGTTCTTACTTACTTTCAAATGCATTTTCAAAACCCTAAAAACCATTTTCAAGCACCAAATCTTGATTTCAAAGGATAAAATTCCCCTTCCCAAGCAAATGAAGTGCTTAGTCCTAATGTACCCCAAGGATGGTTTGGTATAGTTGATTCACCACTAAAATGTCAAGTGATCACTAACCAAAACCTAGGGAAATGGGGACAAGCATGGATGCAAAACCCCCCTTAAAATCATTTTTCTTTTCTTGAGAAGTTGCTGTCCAGTAGCAATTTTCCAAGATCCCAGTCCATTGTCTTAATTTTTGGACACAGATAAACTTGGAATTTGGTGTTGACTACAAAACACTTTTTGTAGCCAACGTCCAGAGATTTCCAGACATATTTTTACTTTATTTTTTGGGTGAGTAAAACTCATCTTTTCAAATTTTCTTTTAGAGTCCAGTTCATCAGCTTCTGGAAATCCAGATTTCATATTTGAGATTTCCAGAAGGTTTTGACCCCTCAAATCTTCTCCAAAATGGAAAATTCTTTGGCACAAATCTTATTTTAGGTGTCTGGAACAACTTTCATTTTCTGAGTTTATCCAGATTATGAAGTTTTAAGGCCCTTGAATCCATTTCAAAATCAAAGGTCCACTGCCTTTTTCATTCTGGCAGAAGGGACTCTCAACTTCAAAAGGTCTTTTGAGTACCAAATCTCAATCCAAAAATCTTCCAAAAAATCATGGGATCAGTTTAAAGTCTTAGAAAGACATCCCAATTTTTATTTTTCTGAGTTTCAACTTATTTTGGCCAAAACACACACACACACATACACACACACACACAAATGATTTTCAGCTTGGAAGACTCGTTTTACGAGGCATTCCGGGTGCACACTAACGTCCTTCCCGGCGTGTAACATGACCTCCGAACCCAAATCTCTAATCTCGGGCATTTTTCAAAGTTTTGGCCCTTAAAACAAAAATGGCGTGGCGACTCCGTTTTCCGGTTTTATTTGGTTTTCAAAGAAACGAAAAATCGAATTTTTCCCGCGAAATGGCGACATCATCACAGTGGCGACTCCGCTGGGGACAAAATGAGCTTTTAAAAAAAAATAATGGTATTTGGTATGTCGGTGGAAACCATTAAACTTCCTGTTACCGCCTCCTAACACGAGTCGGGGATAAATTGTAGTTTAACAATCCCACGTACCGGTATCATTGTTTAAAAAAAAAAAAAAGCTTTTGAGGGTCAAGCTTCCGTCCCGGCTTTGAAAATCATTTGTGTGTGTGTGTTGATTTTTGCACATTTTCATGTTGTTTCGGCCGCCTCGGAAAAAGTCAAAATTTTGACTGTCGGAATCATGTCCCTAACTGTCGGAATTCTTGTGCTTATGTGCTTATGTGTTCAAAAAATTTCAAAAAAAAAATTTCAAAAAAAATTTTCAAAAAAAAAAAAAGAAAATTTTCAAAAAAAAATCATGCATCATATTTTTAAGACACATAAAAAATTTCTATTTTACTCAGAAAAAGAAGATAGATTGCTTGCACACTACGCGCACGTGACCGTACACTGCACACTACGTCCCTAACCCAGGGAAATCCTTGTCGCGGCCCGTTTGGTCTTATTACGCCTCTCGGTGCAAGCACAGGACTACCCAAACATCCCATGGAGCTTCGTGTCGACCATGCACTTGTCCGTGACACACTTTGTCCGAGACCCGGTTGGTTTTTAGTTTGGTCTGTGTCATGCCCTGTCTGTGTATAGACCTTTCCTTTCAAGCCTTTGTCGGCACACCGACTCAATATCTTCCGGGACCCTAATCGCCGAAGTTACGCCGGTTTTCCGCCGCAGACTTTGACCAAGATATTGACCGGCGCCTTGATTTCGGCTCCGATCGGCACAAATTATACAGACTCCCAGCATGACACTGAGTCATCAAGGATTAATGATTATTCCATGCCTAATTACGGCTTAACTGACGACAAGTCAAGATCAATTGTGGACATTCATCAGTCCAAATCATGCCGACTTTTCGTCGAGCCCTCGGACATGATCTTGACTTTGACGTCAGCTTTGTCCGTAATTTACATCGAATGCTCGTTAAGACTCGATTACCCGCCAGACTTTTAGGATCGTTTTTCTTTCGGTCGGTGGGACCCGCTTGCCCTATAGGACCCTCGCCCGGGGCTGTCCACCCTGGGAGGTCGAAATACAGGTGGAATACGAGGGGCTTATAGACGTAGTGACGGGGCCCACTGATCCAGGATCCAGAGTAGGTTGCGAAAAAGAAGAGAAATCTTTTCCAACCGATTAGGTTAATAAAACATGTTTTAAGTAAACGTGAACAAATAACTGCATGTTGTATGAGCCCAAGGCCCAAACACTTACCCTCCTTCCATTCCCAGACATCTGAACCTTCGTGCCCTTTTCCTCGCAGCTCCTCACAAAGGTTGGTTCCGGACACCGGGTCACCGTTTGATTAGTTGGGAAGAGTCAAGCGCGTCATCAGCTTCACCGTTTGTTCCGACTCCGGGTTTCAGAATGTCTGCATCAGCCGGTAATGATGGGGATAACGTCACTTCGCCTCCCTGACCCCTCGTACGTAACAACAAAGTGGAATCGGTTAGCGAACGTATGAGGTTACGGCGGGAAGCACGGTGAATAGCCTTATGGAGGCTATCAAGAGCCACGGTTTGGCCGCCGGCCTCAATCCCGATGGCACCTTCACCGTGGAAGAAGACGAGGATGCCAACCCCACTCTCGCCGCCACGACTACTCCAGGATGCCACCACCCACCTCCTATGGTGCCATTACGTAACCCATGCTCCTCGATCTTCGGGTCGCCAGCCTCCCAACCACGTATCACCGGATCCATGCGGCCCGATGGCACAAATCGCTTCACAGCCCTCGGTGGGGACAAAGCCGCACGGAATGTCTTCTCATGGTTGGGGTTATCTCGGAATGCCCCAACAAATTGGAATGCCACCTCGGTTCGGAACCGATCAATCCGGACCTTCACAAAGAATGGCCACGGTTCGAATGCCGCCACAACTTGGTTACGGGCCACAGTTAGGAGCCCCTCCTCAGAACAGTACTAGTTCAGCTGCTCCTCACACAAATCCGTTCCTCACTCAGACTTCTATGGGTTACCAAGCCTCCATCCCGGTGTCATCTGAATCACCAGGACCGCAGTACCCCCGGGTTATACACCCTCGCCTCAGCCAGCCATGCAATTCAATAGTCAGGGACAGCAGCCCGCATCTAAGCCTACTTATGGGTCCCATTCTGGAAATCCAAGTTATCCGGCTACATCGGGGCTACCTCCACCTACTTTGCCAGTTGAAAATCAACAGCAGGCCGCAAGGTTCTATCCCTTCACCCAGGCTCCTACTCATGCTCCCCCGGGCAATTTGGGCCAAGGACAGGTTTTCACCTACATCCCCGGATCGGTCGTTCCCTCCACCAGTCTACCGCCAGTGGTAGCTCCTCTCTCTAACTCAGCCACTAGCTTGAATGCCATGGCTCCGCCACAAGACCCTCATCTGGCCTGGTTCATGGAGCAACACAAGGAAATGAAAGCGCAGATCGCCGAATTGACCGCTAAGAAATCTGCCTTCCGGCCTACAGACCCGGACTCCATTGTTCCCCTGCCTCACAAATTTGTTATGCCAAATCTAGACCTCTTTGATGGTACCGCATGCCCGAAAACCCATTTGGACACATATACCTTGGCGATGAAGGCCAAAGGATGCACCAATCAGCAGTTGGCTGACAATTTCAGTCTATCTTTGAAATCCAGTGCCTTAAAATGGTTCTTCCGTTTAAAACCCGAAGCCAGGGCTACGTGGGACCAGATTACTAATGCCTTCACCGAAAAATACAAGGCCAACTTGGAATGGGAAACAAATAGGGTTGACCTACAGACAACAGTGCAGCATCCTGATGAGAATGTTGGGGACTTCTACAAGCGGTGGAATCTGAAACTCAGCGAAATGGCAATCCCTCCTTCTGAAGAGGAACAACTGGACATCTCCCAGTCATGCCTGAAACCGCATCTGAGAGCCTCCCTCAGTCACTTCCCGTACTTAGACTTACGGGCCATGGTTAACTCCGCAGCTAAGTTTGAAAAGGCTTACAATCAGCAACCGGCTGCTGCGCCTGCTTACAGATATCGGGCTCCTCCTTCAAACACCGCCCCTGCTCCTGCTAAAGGCAAAGAAATGATTAACTACGCGGGACAGGAATGTAATAACACAACTCCTTTCGCTCCCAGAAAATCAGCCAAGCCCAGACCACGGGTCATGAACCTCGAAAACTTTGGAATGCCTCTGAATGACATCTTTAGGGGACTGGTGAAAGAAGGCTTGCTGCGGCCTTTGGAGAATTTCCAACCCAGGAATCCGAATGCTCCCGTGGATACTACAAAGTATTGCGCTTTTCATCAAGCCCATGGACATCTAACAGATAACTGCTTTACTCTGAAAAAGGCAATCCAGGGGCTGATAGAGCAAGGAAAGTTGGAAGGCCCCGAAGGGCCTAATACAGTCAAAAATCCTCTTCCGAGGAACCATAATCAGGTGAATATGATTGAATGCGGAGAATCTTCGCATGCCCAGGAAGATGCTGATGAAGGTCCCCAAATACCCGTGGCCAACCTTGTTGAGGATCCTGAGTTCGGATTCCCCCTCACCCACGAGGATATTGAACGAATCAACCCATCTTGGTATCATGTCAGAGAATCCTTGCAAGAATACGAGGCCCGCTGTTTCTCAGATGAAGGGAAAGCCGATACTGGAGAACTGGGGCTGTTCCGGTCAAAACATGAAAGAACCATTTACACAAGATGGTTAGAGCAGTCAAGAAAAATTGAACAAGAAAGCTTCAGACGGACGCCTGTACTGGGGCTTATCAGCAAAGAAGCCGAAGAGCATCTGGAGCTAGTACACTTCTTCAAGTTGGCTTTGGGAAAGGCTGAATATGATCCCGAGAACAGCGAAGAATCAGAAGAGGAAGATTCCTTCTACATTCTACCTGGTGTCAAATACGTGCCACCCCCTCTCACTCTTCCCCCGCAGTTTCTGAGAGGAGAAGCTGAGTCGCATCTATCACTTCCGGGAATGGGAGCATATGACAATTTCTGCGGCTGCACGCACCCATATTCCCCTAACGGGTTCGATCGGCATTCCCTCTCCGCCGAAATCCCGGTATTATGGGAAGATGATTCCGATGACAGCGACGGCGATGATGATGACGAGAGCGAAGAGTCAACTAAGGCCCCAGATCCGGAAACAATCTGGAACAATCATGCCAGAAATGAGCCCATGGGAGCCAGGCACAATGGTTGGTTGTCAGCAAGTGACGATGAAGAACCACCGAAAAACACAAGTCCAATATCAATGGGGATGGGTCCCTAAGAACTACACCTCGTAAGATGCACATGCGGTCAGTGTCCAGATACTTCAAAGGAGGAGGGACAGCAAAGCCCGCGCCCAGATCCGTACATATCCGAAATCCTAGAACACAACGTTCCTTATAAGAACCTGACTGGTGAATGGAAAGGGTTTATTGAAGCACTGGTCGAGAACGGAGGGTTTCAGCCACCAGAAGATGAAGAATTCGTAAACATCATCGGATCCTTTTCTTCTTTCCTGAGAACGGATGGCATAACAACCGTAAGGGTCACAACCGGGCCGCTTGAGCGCAGCGAGTGCTTGCAATCACTGAAAAGGGTTATTGACCTGAACGTCTCCCCAGTGGCCTTCATACCTATGAATACACATGACGCCTTCCTAATTGCTCCAGTGCCCGACAATGGACCCCGGGTGCTCCTTATTTGGACACAGATCTATCGAGCTGCTACGTCAAACTCCGAGGGGGAACGTTGCCTATCCTTCACTTGTGGCTGCCCTACATGCAAGGGTGAAAGAAAAAGGATGTATGATGAAATGGAGGCCGATAGCCATAACTCTGTGGGCCATCCTGGGGATGAGATCGAAAAGCCCCCGAGCCCCGACAATAGCGACTCTTGTTGTATGATAACTATGAGCAAGGCAGGCTATGAGAACGAATCGGAGGACGCCCTAGCTCTGTGGGCCATCCAAGGGGCAACAACACAACCCCAGACTCAAAGGCCTGTGACTTGGGAAGCAGTTATAAGGGCCGCCAAGGAAGGAGCCAGTACAGCTCAGCCCCTCACCGTTGCTAGACTCCGTCAGAACCAGTGGCCGATAGCCAAAAAGGCTCCCCCAATGACCTTAACAGCATTGAAGAAATCTAGTCATGAAGCAACTGATGAGGAAGTTAACCTGTTAACCCGATCCGGGCAGATCATCCAAGGGAATCCCAAGGTAGATAAGAAGGCCACAGATCAAGCACCTGGGGAGAACCGCCGCCCCTATGCTAAGACAGCCGAAGCTCCTGACCCCGGAAAGGAGGATCCCGTGCTCACCCAATTGAAGCAGACACAGGCCAACATCTCTCTGTAGTCCCTGCTCACCTCATCCTATCCCCACAAGCTAAAGCTGGAAGAAAGCCTGGCTCGCACTCTGGTGCCCATTGATGCCACTCCCGATGACGTGGTACAGCTGATTGGAAGCATCCACTACGGGAACATAATCACTTTCACAGATCTTGACCTCCCTCAATTTGGGGCTGATCATAACGAGCCTCTCTTCATCACAGTCCAATTGGATGAACGACGCCTCCCTCGGGTCCTGGTTGATAATGGGTCCGAAATGAACATTCTTCCGGCAAAGATCATGAGCCTGCTTGATATCAAGACTACAGACTTGAAGCCTTCCTCCCTCACAGTCAAAGCTTACGACTCAACATCCCGAGCAGTCCTCGGAGTTGCTACTTTGGACCTCTGGTTTGGCCAAAAAATGATACCTGTGGAATTCCAGGTTATTGATATCCCGATCACTTTTAATGCCTTATTGGGAAGACCTTGGCTGCACCAGGTCAAGGGGGTCGCCTCAAGCCTCCACTAGTGTGTGAAATTCGTCTCGAATGGGGACCTGACAACCATTTTTGGGGATTTAGTCACCTTGGAGGGCATGGATATAGGTGGAATACCTATTCTGGAAATCAAACATGATGAGGAAGGTCTCATGCTAACGGGCTTCACGGTCGAGCCTCCCAAAGCCCAAGTGTGCAACATAGATCTGACAATCACCCGGGATAAAATCCCTCCAGTCTTGAAAATGATGAGAAAGATGAGCTATCTACCTGGCCTCGGTCTGGGGAAGCACCAACAAGGAACTCACAAACTCATCGAAGTGAAAGGACAGAATACTCGCCACGGCCTGGGATATGAGGCCTCCTCAGTGGACACTGCAAAAGGAAAAAGATTTGAAGCTATCACAGGAAGGGTCCCGGTCGACGACCCTAAATCTCTCCCTTTCAGTCCTAATTTGGCTGACTACTTTGTAAAGGGTCCCACACAATCAGGTAACACCACAGAGCCCACTCCTACAGAAGGGTGGCTGAAGCTACAGGATAGCCTCAACAAGTTAAGAGGAGCCAAAGCTAACCCGGTCCGTAGAATGTTTCTGGATCTGCCCAAGATACCCGGGGCTACCACTACCATGAAGAGTGAGCACACTTTCAAAGGCGTGCCAAGCCTAGTGGAACAGTTCGAAAAGCTCACAACCACAATTCCTACTGCCCAGGAAGGTTCGAAACCTGAATTTGAATTGACCGTGCCGAAAGCCAAAGCCATAGAAGTCTTTTCAGATGATTGGGATGGTCCGATTATGCAGCAGTTGTTCGGGGAAGAGATCCAGGTGCCAGACCTGATTGATTTCAGCTCAGTCAAAGAAATGATAGCAATGCTTGAGGAAGGAGCATAGAAACAAGCCAATTCCCGAGTCATGAGGCCACTCAAAAAACCGGGAAACTCTCTCAGGCCCGTCCGTGACCAAAGGACAAATGATCACCAAGCCTGGATTGGTCCCCCGTCCCTTTATGTCAATCTAGGTAGAGTCCTCCGAGTCCTTTATGGTCAAGATTAAGTCTCTAGAGTCGTCCAACGGCCTTACGCCTGAAGACTCCGAGTCTGTAGCAAACGCTGTACTTCCTTTTCGTTCTCAATGAAATGACCTTTCTGGGTATCCCTTGATTGCCACTTTAACTAATGATGAATTAATTAATAAAAAAAACATTTAATAATAATTCATTAGATAAAGAAACAGACACATTAAATAAACAAAAAAAAATCAAACAAAAAAATCTCTTTAAGCAGGTTGTCCGGAAAGAGGAAAATCGAGCCCAAGCTGCCGAAGAGATTTTGACGAGTGTGAATTTGGGAACTGCGGAAGAGCCTAAAGAGACGCAGATTGGTGATTTCTTCGAAGGAACTGGAAAGTATGCCTTACAAAATCCTACAAGATCCTCAACTCAAGGAAAGTTGCCCTCTTCATCAAAGAGAACATCATATGCCGATACGGGTTGCCAGCCGAAATCATCTCAGATAATGGATCCCACTTCGAAGGGGAATGTGAAAGGCCGCCGCGGGAGTCCGAATAACCCATCACAAGTCATCTCCTTACAGCCCCAAACCAACGGAGCCGCCGAGGCAAAGCAAACAAGACTTTGGAAAACATCATCCGGAAAAATGGCATCCGAGGCAGAGATTGGCCCGAGAAGCTACACCTGGCACTCTGGGGCTACAGAACATCAGACAGAACGGCAACCGGGAAAACACCGTTTTCCCTCACATACGGAATGGAAGCCGTGCTCCCAATCGAATTGGAAATCCCCTCACTCCGCGTGCTACTCGAAAGCCAGATCAACGAGGTCGAATGGCTCCAAAGTCGCCATGATGAATTGGCCCTACTAGATGAGCAACGATTGAAGGCCATGGAACACATCCGAGCCTACCAAGGGAGAATGGCCAGAGCCTTCGACAAGAAAGTAAAGCATCGGGAGATCCGAGAAGGTGATCTCGTTTTGAAAGAAAAGCCCCCGGTCCGTGTCAACCCGCTTGGCAAATGGGAGCCTGTTTGGGTCGGGCCATACGTCGTCCAGAAGATCTTCTCCGGAGGAGCCATGCAACTTGCAGACCTCGACGGAAATCCCTTTGTACATCCAGTGAATGGTGACAAGCTGCGCAGATACTACGCGTAAAAACACTGAGTCAAAAAAAAAGAGAGTGCTAAAAGAGTAATACCCAACTAGGTTGAAAACCCGAAGAGGGCGGCCTAGGTAAAAAACAGGGTTGCACTAAAAAAAAAACAAAAAAAACAAAACAAAAAAAAGGGGTAACAATAATCCTAAATTATTACATTCCAAAAAAAAAAGAGAGCAAAATGTGCATAAGCTGTACAAATCTCAATCCCAGTCACAAATCACAAAATCTCAGAAAATTAGTCTAAAAAAAAAGTAATCAATCGGAGTCCCCACCGGTCGACGTCTGCCCCCGGTCCCTCTTGCGACTCGGGCCCGCCTCATCAGGAGCCCTGAAGATCTCGGGCTCAGAATCGTCCTCGTCTCCAGAAAGAGGCTCGTCTGGACCAACTGGCACGCCGCGATAAGGCAAACCAAGATCCTCGAAGAAGTCGAATCCGAAAGTGAAGGCGTCGGACTCCTGGACGTACGAAGACGACCCACCATGTTGCCAAACGTGTCCCTGCCCATGTGGATCCCCGAGAATGACATGATCCGAAGGCAGCACCGCGCGGGGATCTAGGAGAGGAGACAGAGGAGTCTCGGAAGAAGTCTCTGAAGGAATAGGGGAAAATCCCAGAAGAGCCTGCAGGTCCGCGTCGCTGTAGCCGTCCCGCCACTCAATGCTGCGTCCATTAAAGGACAGACCCGTGATCGCAGCATAGTCAGAAGGCGTAACCGTAGCCTCGCCCTTAAGAAGTGAAATGTGTGGGTCGCGTCCCACCAATGCCGCGCCAAAGCAAACATCGTGCCCTTGCTCTTAGGAAACTTGACAAATCCCCTCAAGCACTCAATGAACTCCCAAAGCCCGGTCTCAACAACAACTGTCTCGGACTCAAGCCAAAGCTCCTCGGCCCGCATTCGGAAGCCGGTCCCACAAGTCAACTACAGACTCCACCGATCCTCGAGTCTTCATCTTGTTCAGCTGCTCCGTAACGTAGTTGTTTCCACCCTGCAAAAAAAAAAGAGAAAATGTCAAAAAAAAAAATTGCATTTGCATTTGCACAAAAAAAAGAGGAAAAAAAAAAGCATATACATGCATCATGCAACACAAAGTTTTGAAGAAAATTCGGCAGCATAACAGCATGCAATGAACCTAGCCCCATTTTTCTCGCACAAAAAGGACAGTTTTCAGCAAATTCCAATCAACATTCATCCATAAAAAAAATGCAAAGAGTCAATGGAAGTAAAAACTCCGTCCCATTTTCAAAAAAAAAAATGCATACATGCATATCATCAATCATTCCAAAAAAAAAATCCTACATGCATTCCTACAAGAAGTCGACGGAAGTAAAAACTCCGTCCCATTTTCATAAAATTGCATACATTCAATCAACGGGAGGAAAAATTCGTCCCGCTTTTCAAAATCTTAAACATACATACATTCATATCATCATCATCTCATATTGGCAAAATGCCCATTCTTTTCAAACAAAATGCATGCATTGCATCATTTTTCAAATCACAATTCTCGAATTTTCGAAAAAAAAAATGGCGACAATGCCAATTCTCTTCCCAAGCAAAATGCACATTTTGGGACACCAACAAATTCATTGCAACATGCATATCATCCAGATCAATATTCAAATTTCAAAAAAAATCAAATTTCAAAAAAAATCACAATTCATAATTTTCGAATTTAAAAAAAAAATGTGGCGAAAATGCCGATTCTTTTCCTAAGCAAAATGCATATTTTGAGTTACCCATATACTCATTACAACATGCAAAGCATCAAAATCAAAATTCAAGGCCATGAACATTGCATAATTTTCGAAAAAAAAAAAAGAAAAATTACCCAAAAATCAATTTCAAGCAAAAATCGACAAAAGGAACAAAAGGATTCGAAGTATACCGTTCGGAGACTCGGATCGGTGGCCCAATGTTGCCAAGCATCGGGGTATGGCTCCTCCGCAATCGATTGCAAAAGTGCGTAGTGCCTCCTCATTCGGACGAGCTCCAATCGTCTCTCCGCTACCGGGCCACGTCCTTGGCCTTGAAAAGCACCTTCCCCGTGTTCCATTGCTTGAAAAATCGAAGAAATCGGAAGAGTTTTGAAGCTTCTAGGCCAACAATGGCGGATTTGCGGTTTCTCTCTCTCTGCTCTCGTAAAATTCAAAAAAATAGACTGGGGAAGAGGAAGGGCGTTGGCCCCTCATTAATACCCTCTGATTCTCAACCCTCTCCGCGCGGACAGGATTGTCAGGGTCAAAATGACCCTTTTGCCCTTTAAAAATCAGGACTCTGCAATTCAGTCCTCAACTTGACAGAGTTAACCAAAGTGAACCCAAGTCAACCCCCTTTCATTAAAATCATCACCAGCAGTCAAACGTAAGACCGATCTCCCTGAGAAAGATAACGAGATCCCGTATCTTTCATCAAAATCATCCAACGGCAGTCAAACGTAAGTCCGATTTCACCGAGAAAGATAACGGAATCCCGTATCTTTCATCAAAATCATTCAACGGCAGTCAAACGTAAGACCGATCTCACTGAGAAAGATAACGAGATCCCGTATCTTTCATCAAAATCATTCGACGGCAGTCAAACGTAAGACCGATCTCCCTGAGAAAGATAACGAGATCCCGTATCTTTCATCAAAATCATTCAACGGCAGTCAAACATAAGTCCGATTTCCCCGAGAAAGATAACGGAATCCCGTATCTTTCATCAAAATTATTCCCCGGCAGTCAAACGTAAGTCCGATTTCCCTGAGAAAGATAACGGAATCCCGTATCTTTCATCAAAATTATTCCACGGCAGTCAAGCGTAAGACCGATTTCCCCGAGAAAGATAACGGAATCCCGTTTCTTTCATCAAAATTATTTCCCGGCAGTAAAACGTAAGGCCGATTTCCCTGGCGAATACGTCTGATCTTTCCCCAGAGAGGCTAACAAAATCCCCAGCAAGGTTAACGGAATCCCAAAAGCCAACGGAATTTCGAGTAAAACTCGAACTACGAAAGGGCTTGATTCCCACTAGGGATACGTAGGTAGCCTATCATTAGGTCCAGCCCCTCGACCAAAACGGTCACCCTCTCCTTCGGCAGCAGACAAAGTCCACCGAAAGGCCATTTCACAATCAAGGTCCGAGGCACCTAAAACGCCATCATCAAGGTTTGAGGCACCTAAAACGCCATCATCAAGGTTCGAGGCACCTAAAAAGCCATCATCATCCAGGTCCGAGGCACCTAAAACGCCATCATCATCAAGGTTCGAGGCACCTAAAACGCCATCATCTCCAGGGTCAAAATCCCGAACTACGACTGGCTTGATTCCTCTTAAGGATACGTAGGTAGCCTATCATTACGTCCAGCCACCCGACCAGCACGATCATCCTTCGGCAGCAGACGTAAGACCGATCCTTTCAAAATGAAGTCCACTAGAGGACCAACTATCCCAGACCATCAAAGGAAATCATCACCATTAAGGTTTGAGGAACCTAAAACGCCGTCTTCAAGGCTCGAGGCACCTAAAATGCCATCTCCAAGGTTCGAGGCACCTAAAACGCCATCTCCAAGGTCCGAGGCACCGAAGACGCCATCATCAAGGTTCGAGGCACCTAAGACGCTATCACACACAACACTAGGAAAGCGATAAATCGCAATCATCCCCAGCAGAGCGGATAGCCATCAGACCGAAAATGGTCATTCCTATCCCCAGCAAAGCGGATAGCCATCAGACCGAAAAGGGTCATTCCTATCCCCAGCAGAGTGGATAGCCCTCCGACCGAAAATGGTCATCTCTTATCCCCAGCTGAGTTTCTCTCCAGCAACCGACTGCAAAACTCGCTCATCAGGTCCGAGGCACCTAAAACGCCATCATCTCCAGGTTGACGCCTCAAAAAAGTCATTCCAGGTTCAGCCACTCGATCACTTGATCATCCTGCCAAATATGGAGCCTTACTCTTATCGACGACCCCGCTTCCTTCGAAAGTGCCGTCGTCGAGGGGCTACTGTAAGTGCTCCAATTTGAGCTTGTTTGAATTTTCGTTAGAAAATTAACGAAAGTTATAACATTCCTAACAATTCCTAACATTCCTAACCTTTCTAACAAAGTGAGGGCAAAATGGGCATTGCTATTTAAAGATAAACCTTCAAAGGAATCTCAAAAAGCAAAAGAATTAAGAAAATCCCGAAACAGCAAGTTGAAAAACAGTTTTTGTTCGATTTTTTGAAAAATATTCTTTGTGTCCAAAGCCTGGAGCAGCATTTAATGAACAGTGCACGCCACCAACCTTGTCCGCGCGGATACCTTTGTATTTTTTAGAGGGCTATAAATTAAGCCCTCCAGTCACAAAAAAAGAAGGAGAACAACAATACAACTCACAGCATTTGGCGAAAATAAGTTCAAACACAAACACAAAAAACACAAGGAATATAGGTATAACCTCCCTCTCCTTACCCTAAATTCTCTCATCCATGCATGCATTTTCAAACTACAAAATGTAGTTTGTTCATTTTCTTGCCCTAGATCCAAGAGGATCACCATGGAAGTTCATCTCCATGGATGATCCTCTACAAGGATGAACATTATCTTCAATATGTTCTTACTTACTTGAAAATGCATTTTCAAAACCCTAAAAACCATTTTCAAGCACCAAATCTTGATTTCAAAGGATAAAATTCCCCTTCCCAAGCAAATGAAGTGCTTAGTCCTAATGTACCCCAAGGATGGTTTGGTATAGTTGATTCACCACTAAAATGTCAAGTGATCACTAACCAAAACCTAGGGAAATGGGGACAAGCATGGATGCAAAACCCCCCTTAAAATCATTTTTCTTTTCTTGAGAAGTTGCTGTCCAGTAGCAATTTTCCAAGATCCCAGTCCATTGTCTTAATTTTTGGACACAGATAAACTTGGAATTTGGTGTTGACTACAAAACACTTTTTGTAGCCAACGTCCAGAGATTTCCAGACATATTTTTACTTTATTTTTTGGGTGAGTAAAACTCATCTTTTCAAATTTTCTTTTAGAGTCCAGTTCATCAGCTTCTGGAAATCCAGATTTCATATTTGAGATTTCCAGAAGGTTTTGACCCCTCAAATCTTCTCCAAAATGGAAAATTCTTTCGTACAAATCTTATTTAAGGTGTCTGGAACAACTTTCATTTTCTGAGTTTATCCAGATTATGAAGTTTTAAGGCCCTTGAATCCATTTCAAAATCAAAGGTCCACTGCCTTTTTCATTCTGGCAGAAGGGACTCTCAACTTCAAAAGGTCTTTTGAGTACCAAATCTCAATCCAAAAATCTTCCAAAAAATCATGGGATCAGTTTAAAGTCTTAGAAAGACATCCCAATTTTTACTTTTCTGAGTTTCAACTTATTTTGGCCAAAACACACACACACACATACACACACACACACAAATGATTTTCAGCTTGGAAGACTCGTTTTACGAGGCATTCCGGGTGCACACTAACGTCCTTCCCGGCGTGTAACATGACCTCCGAACCCAAATCTCTAATCTCGGGCATTTTTCAAAGTTTTGGCCCTTAAAACAAAAATGGCGTGGCGACTCCGTTTTCTAGTTTTATTTGGTTTTCAAAAAAACGAAAAATCGAATTTTTCCCGCGAAATGGCGACATCATCACAACAAGGTGGGGCAAAAGGTGGGGAAATGAAAATGTTAGAAGAAACAGATTAAA
This sequence comes from Adenophora triphylla var. japonica, assembly GCA_022495995.1. Taxonomy (NCBI): domain Eukaryota; kingdom Viridiplantae; phylum Streptophyta; class Magnoliopsida; order Asterales; family Campanulaceae; genus Adenophora; species Adenophora triphylla. Next base: position 252,535 of record JAFEMH010000972.1, on the reverse strand, counting down.
AAAATGGGATTTGAGGAGAGAGAATAGTGTTTGGTGAGTTATGAATGAGGTGAGTTGAATGGAAAAGACCAACCTGCCCTTACAAAATTTATAAGTGTGAGGGATGCTATGATTTAACGAGATTCGTTAATATTTTCGTCAAAAACCCCTAATCCGACTAACGTTGGTAATTTTGAACCCTAAATTGACAAATTTGGAACATCAGACCTTACCCTGATTGGCACACACACCCCAAACTTTGGACCCTAATTTGTCATTTTCCCCTAAATGAATGTCGGAAAAAATTTAAAATTTGCTCTTGATCAAGAACAAATTTGAAACTTTTTTCGACGTTCATTTAGAGAGGGGGGGGGAGTACTACAGACTGGTGTGACCAAGTTACTCCCATGACGAGATGAACCTTCAGCAAATTATTGCATAGCATGCCAAACTGTTAAAATGTGGAGAGGAGTAGGATTATAATTTCTATATTATTTCACTCTCATCTTTTACAATTGTCCTAAACACCTATTTATACTACTTTTAGAGTCCTAATTCTAATAGGAGATACAATCCTATATATACATAATAATCCTTCTTTGACTAGGATTTTATTTTAGCTATGTATTCTACTTTCCTACTTAATTAAGGAGTCTTCCTAAAATACGAAGCTAACATTAGGAAACAAGTATTTTCTTGCAAACTCGGTCCGCTCCATCGGTCTAGATCCGTTTCACTCGGTCCGATCCATGTCGCTCCACCATATTCTCCAACTCCCCCCCTCAAGTTGGAGGATCTACAACGTAGATACCCAACTTGCCAAATAAAAATTAAAACGTTTTAAAAAAATTCTTTCACTTCGACATGCGACATCTGCGTCAAGTTCTTCCTTTTTCGTGTTGCAGTTCAAGCAACCTCGGGTTCGTCTTTTTTTTTTTTTTTTCAAGAACAACAAAAATTTGTTCCAATAATCAAGAGTCATCTACATCAGGTCTTCTTTCTTCAATTTTGTGCACAATTTGTGCTCGCACATATCTTCTTTTTCTTCAATCTCCCTTTTTAGAGTGAACGACACTCGATCATCGTTTTTATAGTGGACGACACTCGATTATCGTTTTTATAGTGGACGACACTCGATTATCGTTTTTATAGTGAACGACACTCAATCATCGTTTTTATAGTGGACGACACTCGATTATCGTTTTTATAGTGGACGACACTCGATTATCGTTTTTATAGTGAACGACACTCAATCATCGTTTTTATAGTGGACGACACTCAATCATCGTTTTTATAGTGAACGACACTCGATTATCGTTTTTATAGTGGACGACACTCGATTATCGTTTTTATAGTGAACGACACTCAATCAATGTTTTTATAGTGAACGACACTCAATTTTTTTTATTTTTATTTTTTTCAAGGGATAGTGAAGTTGGTATAATCAAAGGGATAAAGCAACAATCGGAACCCTAGGTTTTAGGAATTCGTTGCGGAAGCGAATTGGGTAATCATGGAGGAGACATTAAAGATAAAAAAATTTAAGAAAGAAAAAAAATTCGAAGGGGAAAAATTTGAGCCGAGGGGGGTTTAATTACAAAAGAAAAAAATTGGGTCGTAAGGTTTATTGGTGGATGGCTATCAACCGGGAGATTGCTTCTGTTTTACCATTCTGGTCATGGTTCACGGCAAAGGCACTCATATTGGTGATGGAAGGCTAGAGCAGAAAGATTTGGAACAACACGATGTGCCTAGTGATGAGGATTAGAAGAAGGCTAGGCATGCTAGGTTTGCACCAGTTTCTAGTACTATTATTGATTCAGCAGAAGAACAGAAAAAGAAAGCAAGGGCACTCAGGTTCTCAGAATCGCAAGTGAATGGCAAAGGAACTATGACGGTGATGTGGTTTGGGGCGGCTTAGGGTTTTGCCGCTAGGGTTTTGGCGGAGAAGTCCTTCTATGGATCTTAGCTCTGATACCATGTTAAAATGTGGAGAGGAGTAGGATTATAATTTCTATATTATTTCACTCTCATCTTTTACAATTGTCCTAAACACCTATTTATACTACTTTTAGAGTCCTAATTCTAATAGGAGATACAATCCTATATATACATAATAATCCTTCTTTGACTAGGATTTTATTTTAGCTATGTATTCTACTTTCCTACTTAATTAAGGAGTCTTCCTAAAATACGAAGCTAACATTAGGAAACAAGTATTTTCTTGCAAACTCGGTCCGCTCCATCGTTCTAGATCCGTTTCACTCGGTCCGATCCATGTCGCTCCACCATATTCTCCAACTCCCCCCCTCAAGTTGGAGGATCTACAACGTAGATACCCAACTTGCCAAATAAAAATTAAAACGTTTTAAAAAAAAATTCTTTCACTTCGACATGCGACATCTGCGTCAAGTTCTTCCTTTTTCGTGTTGCAGTTCAAGCAACCTCGGGTTCGTCTTTTTTTTTTTTTCAACAACAACAAAAATTTGTTCCAATATCTGAAGAGTCATCTACATCAGGTCTTCTTTCTTCAATTCTGTGCACAATTTGTGCTCGCACATATCTTCTTTTTCTTCAATCTCCCTTTTTAGAGTGAACGACACTCGATCATCGTTTTTATAGTGGACGACACTCGATTATCGTTTTTATAGTGGACGACACTCGATTATCGTTTTTATAGTGAACGACACTCAATCATCGTTTTTATAGTGGACGACACTCGATTATCGTTTTTATAGTGGACGACACTCGATTATCGTTTTTATAGTGAACGACACTCAATCATCGTTTTTATAGTGGACGACACTCAATCATCGTTTTTATAGTGAACGACACTCGATTATCGTTTTTATAGTGGACGACACTCGATTATCGTTTTTATAGTGAACGACACTCAATCAATGTTTTTATAGTGAACGACACTCAATTTTATTTATTTATTTTTTTCAAGGGATAGTGAAGTTGGTATAATCAAAGGGATAAAGCAACAATCGGAACCCTAGGTTTTAGGAATTCGTTGCGGAAGCGAATTGGGTAATCATGGAGGAGACATTAAAGATAAAAAAATTTAAGAAAGAAAAAAAATTCGAAGGGGAAAAATTTGAGCCGAGGGGGGTTTAATTACAAAAGAAAAAAATTGGGTCGTAAGGTTTATTGGTGGATGGCTATCAACTGGGAGATTGCTTCTGTTTTACCATTCTGGTCATGGTTCACGGCAAAGGCACTCATATTGGTGATGGAAGGCTAGAGCAGAAAGATTTGGAACAACACAGTCTGTGCCTAGTGATGAGGATTAGAAGAAGGCTAGGCATGCTAGGTTTGCACCAGTTTCTAGTACTATTATTGATTCAGCGGAAGAACAGAAAAAAGAAAGCAAGGGCACTCAGGTTCTCAGAATCGCAAGTGAATGGCAAAGGAACTATGACGGTGATGTGGTTTGGGGCGGCTTAGGGTTTTGCCGCTAGGGTTTTGGCGGAGAAGTCCTTCTATGGATCTTAGCTCTGATACCATGTTAAAATGTGGAGAGGAGTAGGATTATAATTTCTATATTATTTCACTCTCATCTTTTACAATTGTCCTAAACACCTATTTATACTACTTTTAGAGTCCTAATTCTAATAGGAGATACAATCCTATATATACATAATAATCCTTCTTTGACTAGGATTTTATTTTAGCTATGTATTCTACTTTCCTACTTAATTAAGGAGTCTTCCTAAAATACGAAGCTAACATTAGGAAACAAGTATTTTCTTGCAAACTCGGTCCGCTCCATCGGTCTAGATCCGTTTCACTCGGTCCGATCCATGTCGCTCCACCATATTCTCCAACTCCAAACCAAACCAAACCCCTTTCCACCCCTCCCCTCCCCTCCCCCAGAAGAAAATAAAAGGAGGGACATACACACGTGCTGAATTCCCAATTACATGGAGCTAAATCGGATCAACTCGTAAGCACATATCTATTCTCCCTAGTGTTTTTGATGAATTTCCCTCTTACGTGGAGCAAATTGCAGATCAAGCTTAAGCACTTATCTATTCAACCTAAGAACTTAATTTGGACACCTTTACGAACAGATACAATGGTGATAGATGCTTGGCAAATATGTAATCGCAGTGCAAAAAGGAAGTGTGGTGTAATACTGATACAAACTTTGAACCAGTAGTGAATCCCACCTGCAACCTTGGATTTATTGGACATCGATCAGTTCAAGGCAAAATAACTACTCCTTCCGTCCCTAAATGAATGTCTAAAAAAAGGGGCAGCCCGATGCACCAAAGCATCCCCGCATAGCGAGGGTCCGGGGAAGGGTCCCATCACATGGGTGAAATGTAGGCAAACCTTACCCTACATAATTGCAAGAGGCTACTTCCAAGACTTGAACAGTTGAACCCATGACCTCAAGGTCACATGTCTTAATTTCCAAAATTTTGTCCCAAAATGAACGTATTTTTTGGAAAGTTACTAAATCCTCCCTCATCATACAACAAGTTCTACTTCACATTTAGACTAATTATGCAATATGATATCATTAAGGGTTTTTATGCACTTATGTTACTAAAAATGCTTAAATTTAACATTTTAGAGAATGTCCCTCAAAATGAAATTTGGACTTTATTTAAGAATAATGGGAGTAGAGATAACATATGTCAAAAGGATGTTTCAATTCAAAACAACAGATATTAGTTCTTGCCTATTGGTCACTTGGTAGCGAATAATCCTAACGTATATATACTTTAATTGCTACTTTGAGGAATTAAAAATGTATCTTGAAATTTACTGTATAAGAAACCTAACAGACCCTCAACACTAAATAATCATGCAGCAGACACTTTTAATCTACCAAACGGAATGAAATAAATGTCATACTCCCTCCGTCCCAAAATGATCTTCCTACTTCTTTGACGGTACTACGGATGAACTTTGAGCAATAACTATAGGTTGACTTAATTATACTTAATGTAAATCTAAAACTTGTAATTGATACACCATCAACAATATTATCAATAATAAGTTTTACATTTTCATTAGGTTAATTAATTCAACCTAAAATAATTGCTCAAAGTTCATTCGTAGTAATGACAAAAAAAGTGGAAAGATCATTTTGGGAGAGAGAGAGAGAGAGTATATCAGATCTTTATCAGATTTTACCTAAGAGAGTGGGCTCGCTTTTGAACTGACTGATTGCCTAAATTGGTACAACGCCCATTTGTCGCTTCAGCGGCCTGCGAATCATTGTTTAATAGATAAAACTGATTAATATAAGGTAGATGGATTGCACACGCACTAATTTCAAATTCTCTCTAGGGCGGAATTAGGGTTTCGCCTGTTTTGGCCGTTGGGCCATTGCTCGCCTATTGCTGCTGCCTCCGGCAGCCTGCTCCCTTCGCCATGGGGGACTCCATGGCTCAATCTGCGTTTTTCTTTGATGTTGCTCCTCCTGCTGTTGCGGCGGCGGCTTCAACCCAAAACCCTAGCGCCGTGCATCAGAATCCCATGTCTGTTGGTGGCGCTGAATCTTTGATGGCGGCGGACAATGCTCCAAAACCTAATCCTGTTCCGCCTTCATGTCCCCCTCCTCTATCTAAATCTTTTGCTGGTCTTTTCTCGAAGGCACCATCTCCGGCATCTCCTCTTGATTCTGCTCCAATATCAGCACTTCCTCCCATTATATCTTCGTTTCATAAGGGTACTCCTTCCATCAAACTCTCTAAAGAACATATTGATGCATTTTCTAAGCCTTTTATGTGGACTCTTGTTGGGAAATTCCAGCATGGGCGCCCCTCAATGGAAGAATCACGGCTGGCATTTGCGAAGTTCCAACTGAAAGGACAATTCAAACTTGGAAATCTTGATGCTCGGCACATGCTCATTCAACTATCCTCGGCTGAGGATTATCAAAGGTTGTGGATGAAAGAAGTTTGGTATGTATCCCGTTTTCCTATGAGAACTCTTGCTTGGTCTCCGGCATGGTCGGCTGTACATGAATCCCCGATTGCTGCTGTTTGGGTTGGCCTTCCAGGGCTGCCCATTCACTTGTTCAATAAACCGTGTCTCTTTGCTATTGCAAAACTGATTGGATCTCCATTATCAATCGATAAAGCCACTTTGGAACTTACCAGACCTAGCATTGCTAAGATCCTTATTCAATTAGATGTCTCACGGAAACTGCCTAATGAAGTGTTTGTAGATTGTGGTGATGTTCTTCCTAGTTTCTATCAAAAAGTGGAGTATGATAATCTTCCCAAGTATTGCAAGCATTGTTCTATGCTTGGACATGACATTATATCTTGCAAGCGGGCTAATGGTTCAAAAGACAGGAAGTTGGCTGATGATGATTCTCAAAAGGAGGGAAAGGCTAGAAAGAATGGCAATATATCTAATGACAGGCCGCTTGCTACTGATGGAACTGAGGTTATTCCACCAAATATTGAAAATGGTGAAGTCCTGGTGGCCGGCAATATGGGGAAGAAAATGGTCTATATTGAAAAAACTAAAGTGAATGATCCTACTTCATCAACGGGAAATGTTTTGCCAATCAAGGGGGTGCATCTTGCTGATAAAGCGCATGATCAGAATATTGAGGCGGCAACTACTAAGGTGAGTGAAATTGTGGTTGTTGATCTTGGTGGGGGGGTTGTTCAGAATCCGAATAAAGAGTGCAATGAGGAGAGTAATTTGATTGAGAAGTCAGGCCCTAGTGTTCTGACTAACGTTGAGGAGGTTATTGTTGATGCTAACATTCAATCCAAGGATCATACGGCTGTCTTGGATGACACATCTATTGTTGATATAAATACAGGCAATGAAATTCTGGTAACTACTGCTGCGGTTGGAGCGCGGTTGGGGGATTTGGCCATTCATAATGGGTCTACGGTTTCATCATCCATCCCTTTGTCGGCTCCTGCTTTGGATAGCGAAGCTCTAAATCTCGTTCGGGAAAAGGTTAGACAAATTCAGGCTTCCTCAGCCCCTAACTTACGTTCCTCTACTGCTCGTATGCCAAATCCTAAATATTTTAATCCCGAGTTTATAAACCCAAAAAATCTAAAAGATGCTCTTATTCTTCGGGAAAAATGTGATTCAGAACCTGAAGGCGGTCTTTCTGATACTTCTCCTTCGGCTTATCATGATGCTCGCACTTATGGGGGTATTGTTGGCGGTGTTCATGTTGATCCGAGTGCTCCAATGGCTGACGGCGATAATTTTGAAGACTACTACGATGAAGAAGATGGATTTCAAAAGGTTAAAGGGAAACGAGGAAAATCTGGAGCGAAAGCTAAAACAAAAAACATCATGCCTAAAAGGCTTTGGAATCCTAAAAGACGATTTGATTGACCTTTTCTTTATTTTATTTTCTGTCTTTCTTTATTTATTGTACTTTTGAATTTTTTATTAATAAAATTTAGGGGGCATTGCCCTTTTCGCCAAAAAAAAAAAAAAAAAAAAAAAAAAAAAGATTAATATAAGGTAAATTCAACAGGAAAATAAGTTATACTGCATAGACCAAGTCACTTCCCATCTGTACCAATGGGGAAATGACGATGTTACGTTTACAAGCCACTGAATTGAGTGCGTCTGGGGAGAAACGCGTTTCTTGGAGAAACGGGCTTGTTATGTCGCACGACATAAGTAGCCAGTTTCTGGATATCCTTTACAAAGCTTCTGGATATCCAGAAGCTTTGAAATGGATATCCAGAAGCTTTGTAAAGGATATCCAGAAACCAAGTATTTTTACGGATATCCTTTACAAAGCTTTCTGATATCGAAGCTTTGAAATGGATATCCAGAAGCTTTGTAAAGGATATCCAGAAAAAATATTTGGTTTCTGGATATCCTTTCCAAAGCTTCTGGATATCCTTTCCAAAGCTTCTGGCTATTGGCTAGGTATGTCGCACGACAAAACAAGCCCCGTTTCTCCATGGGCGACGGAGAAACGCGTTTCTCCCCAGATTTTGTGCACTGAATTAGCATACAGGAACGGTGAAGGAAAAAAGTACTACCTCTGTCCCAAAATGAATCTCCAAAAAATTTTAAATTTGAAATATTTTTGAACATTCATTTTGGGACGGAGGGAGTATATCTTAGTTTTAAGATTTTCAACACCATGCTAGAGGGCCTTAGAACTCGTGAATCACCTCTCCCTCCCTCTTTCCCCCTCCCACTACCAAAGAAAAGAAAAAGGAAGCAAACAGGGCTCAAACATAAGAAAACACTAGACCACGCATGAATACTTGGATAACGGGTAGAAACTAGGGACTGACCATCAAATCTTTACCTTTTAAACAAGGAACTTTGACGCAGGGTCAAAGGCCGGCAGTAGTGACATGAAGCCAGCTCCATTCACTTTTCCCCTTTTTTGCTTTTACATCCTGATGCAAAATAAAGCCCAAGAAGAGGAAGAGGTTCATCCACATAACCACTGCTCCTCAACTTGGGGATCTGGCCCACATACCCTTTATCCAAGCATTCGCCTACATAATCGGGCAGAAAAAACAAATCAACAATAAATAGAAGCATTTTCGACCCCCACCTCAGAAGTGCTTTCTTTTGGACCATCTTTCACCAAAGATTCATCTGATCCAGGATCGACTGTGTCCCATAGGAATCCATTTTCAACTCCAGGAGAAGGCTTGTCAATATCTTTGTTCACATCTCCAGAACGAGAGGTAACATATGATACATATTTATCTGCAATACACAACCCTTATATAATGATTGGATCACATAATGCTCACTTGGAGAAAAATCCTACTAGTGAAAGAAAAGTAAATGAGAAAAATAAATTAGAATGTAACTCACCAGCCAAGCAGCGGAGTGTAAGATTATGCAGCGGAAGAGAAAAGCATGAATGGAGAATTTTCCCTTGTTATCAATTCCATAAAAGATACAAGACTATATACACGATTCTAGCAGTGAGTTAGAAAGGGATTGGGGTCTTCCTATGCTATGATATGTTTACCATATTTACAAAGATTATCCCATATATGCCTAGTGTATCTCTATACAGCAGGATATACACAAAAATATACATTAGCCTAATTACTCGGCTAATACCCCCCCCTCAAGCGAGACGTCCATAAGGAAGATGAAGCTTGATGCAATGTGACTGGAAGCGAGGTTTAGATAAGCCTTTGGTAAATATATCCGCAAGTTGGTCTTCAGAAGTGACAAACTTGAGACGAAGAAAACCTCGTGTGACCAATTCTCGTATAAAATGATAGTCAATTTCAATGTGGCGTGTACGGGCATGAAAGACAGGATTACGAGCCATATGGATGGCCGAAATATTATCACAATAAAATGATGGTGACGGAAGAGGAAGTCGAAGTTCTCGAAACAGAAAAGAAAACCATCGTAGTTCAGCAGTAGTAGTAGCAATAGCGCGATACTCAGCCTCACTGCTTGAACGAGATACGGTTGTCTGTTTCTTAGAAGTCCATGAAACCATGTTAGGACCAATAAACACACAAGCACCAGTAGTTGAACGACGATCATCTGGATCCCCAGCCCAATCTGAGTCGGAATAGGCACATAATGTCAAGTCCGACGAGGCCTGAAAGGTAAGGCCCATATCAACTGTGCCTTTGACGAACCGAAGAATACGCTTGGCTGCCATGAGATGAACCGTTCGTGGTTGGTGCATATACTGACATACTTGGTTAACGGAGAAAGCAATATCGGGCCGAGTCAGCGTAAGATACTGCAGCCCGCCGACTAGGCTTCTAAATTCTGTAGCATCTGATAGAATATATCCGTCATGGCTAGATAGCCGAGAGTGTGGAACCGTAGGAGTGGTCATAGGTTTGCAATCTGACATGTGAAACCTATCAAGGAGATCAAGTGCATAACGAGTCTGTCGAAGATGTAGGGTAGTATTTGTCCGAGTAGCCTCAATACCAAGGAAAAAACTGAGATCACCCAATCTACGACTATCGAAAGTAGTGCATATATTATCAATCACTGAATCAATATCTGCGGAAGATGAGCCAGTGATTATAATATCATCCACGTACACAAGAATAACAATAGTGGAACCCTTGGAATGTCGAATAAACAGAGAAGAGTCAGATCGACTATTGAGAAACCCATGTTGAAGTAAAAATCCGTGTAGACGCTGAAACCAAGCACGGGGGGACTGCTTGAGTCCATAAAGCGCCTTCCTAAGTTTACACACATGAGTGGGAGCTTTCGGGTTAATAAATCCCGGAGGCTGCTTCATATATACTTCTTCCTGTATAACCCCATTAAGAAAAGCGTTACGTACGTCTAGTTGTTTGATGTCCCAATGTCGAGAGTGGGCAACAGCGAGGATAGTACGAATTGTAGAAGGCTTAACAACGGGGCTAAAGGTTTCATCATAGCCAAGCCCTGCTTGCTGAGTGAAACACTGAGCCACGAGTCGAGCTTTGTGACGTTCGATAGAGCCATCGGCTTTCCGCTTAACTTTATAAATCCAACGACATCCAACAACATTCATAGATGGGTGGGACGGAACCAAGGACCATGTGATTCTTATGGTGAGCAGAGATTTCTTCGTTCATAGCAGCTTGCCAATGTGGGTAGTTGGAAGCTTGTTTGAACGTACGAGGCTCAAAAGTAAGGGAGTCTTTCTGTACTGCTAAAAAACTCTCAGGTAACGAGTACGGAGATGTTGCACGTAGAAGACTACCAACTGATCTCATGCGAAGAGGAGGAGCCAAAGAGGATTCCGCTGAAGAACTGCTTGAAGAATCTGAATCTGGAGCAGACTGAACTGGAGTATCAGAATGCATGGTGGTGTTGCTGATATTTGGAGACTCTGGGGGAACAGTAGGCCCAGCAGGTGAAGTCGGAAGATTTGCACTGAGCTGCAAGGGAGTAGCAGTTGGGCTAGTGGGTACATGAGAGTCTGGGAACTGAAGAGGAATTGGGCCAATGTCCAAGTGATGACCAGCTCGACTTGGCTTGGGCTGAGGCACATTTGGCAAACAGCAGGATGCCGGAGGACTGGAAGCTAGACCATGAGTATTAAGATGTTGTGCCACTGCAGGTACATGTGAGCAATCCATTGAGGCTGCTTGTATTTGAGCCGATTGAGACGTACCTGAAAGATTATTGTTTGCACTGCTTGTTTTCCATGGAAAATGAACTCATCAAATACCACATGTCGAGATATATAAACTTAGTTATTTTGTAAATCCATACATCTGTAACCTTTTCGCAAATTATCATATCCGAGAAAAATACAGTGTATTGACTTTGGCATAAGTTTATGAGCATTAGTAGATACCACACGTGGAAAACAAGAACACCCAAATACTTTTAAAGTGCGATAGTCAGGTTTACGCAACAGCAATCGTTCATACGGAGAGATAAATTTATGTTGATGCATGGGCAACCGGTTAATAAGATATACAGCAGTATTGAATGCTTCTAACCAAAACTTGAAGGGAAGATTTGCTTTGGATAAAAGGCATAAACCAGTTTCAACGATGTGACGATGTTTGCGTTCAACAACACCATTTTGCTGAGGTGTATAAGCACATGTAAGTTGATGCTTTATACCGAATTTTTGAAGGAAAGAAGTAAAGACTCAGCTAGTAAATTCACCCCCTCCATCTGTTTGGACTGTTTTGACAGTGTGAATGGCAGATATGCGACGAGATAGTTGATTTTCAATCTGAGTTTTAAACGTAGCAAAAGTATGTGTAACATCAAGTTTGTGAAATAATGGGAAAAGCCATACATAACGAGAAAAATCATCAACTATAGATAAATAAAAACGATGACCATTCATTGATTGAACAGGAGCAGGGCCCCAAATATCCAAATGTAACATATCAAGAGGCTTTAATGCATTAAAAGTCCTAAGATAAAAAGGTAGCTTATTAAATTTGCCTAAAGGGCAAATGTGACAACATGTTCACTTAGTTTACTACTTAACGGCAAGCCCGACCGTTGACACAAAACCGTAAGGATAGGGGTGGAGGGACGGCCTAAACGAGCATGCCAAACCTCCGGACTCGATCTTTCTCCAAGAAGAGCAATGGGACTGGTAGGTGACGCCGAACTGAAGGAAAGCTCGTACAAGCTGCCAGAATTATTGCCGGAGATAAGCGTCTCCCTCGTACGATTGTCCTTAATACGAAAACCACACGAGTCAAGTTCAAAATAACAATCGTTATCTTTAGAAAATTGACGAATAGAAAGAAGTGGTTTATGAAGTTTGGGAATGTAAAGGACATTACGCATACGGAAAGAACGATTATTAAGATGTAAAGATGAATTTCCAACATGTGATATATGCAACTTAGAACCATTACCAAAAACAACTGTATTTTTACTCGAATACTACTGTGGATAATCGGAGGAGGAAGGATTCGCCGTCATATGATTTGTCGCCCGAGTCCAAAACATATGGTTGAGAGTAATAAGCGGCCAGCGAGTGTTGTCCTGGACAAACCACGAGCATTATGTCCCTACTGATAACACCACCGACAAATCACATCACCGTCCACCGTCGTCCAACATAGGGTGAAGTAGGAAGAATACCACGACCGCAACCAGATGTACCACCGCGATGTGCACCATTGCCACGGCCTGTTGCCATGTTGACCACGGCCACTACTCTGATTGCCATAAGACTGGCCGTTATTCCGATTGCCATAAGACTGGCCATTATTCTGACTGCCATAAGACTGCCCCTGCCAATTAGCATTACCACGATTTCCATTTTGGCGATGTCGTCCATTATTGTTATTGCCACGACCACGCGAACCACTATTATTACTACCACCACGGTGTGCCTCTGTGGGTTGTTTCTCGCCAATAAGTGCAGTAGACTGTTGGACTGGCACAGCAAACTTTAGTTGTAACATCTCCTCTTTAAGAAGCAATTCAGACATGTCATCGAGTGTGAGAGGCTATCTAGCATGAATTGCAGCCGTTGATGTGAGAAATTCTTTAAATTCCGGACCAAGACCACCCAAAACCCGTTGAATAAGAACATTATCATCCACTGGTGCTCCCGCTGCCGTGAAAGAATCTGAAATAGTGGTGGCACGTAGAAGGTAATCCGCAATAGAGGTGTCGGATGCCTTCTTTAAATCATGCAGTTTCTCCTTGAGATTTTCAATCTGGAGAGCGGATGTGGCTCCAAACCGCTTGGCAAGAACAGCCCAGGCTTTTGGAGCAGTGTCACAGGAGTTTAGATAGAAATTTGAACCGGCGTGACCGTTCCCTTGATCCGGCCCAGCATACCATGTCGGTGCCAGAAACCCATAACTCATGCTGCGGGTTATCAGATCCATCAGCGAGTTTAGCCGCCGGTTGGGAGGGATCGATTATGAAAAGAAGCTTGTGAGTGCGGAGTAGGGTTTTGAACAAGGTGCTCCAATTGACATAATTCTCTTTGGTAAGATGTGTTTGTCCCATAATGGCGTTAGGGTTGTAGAACACAGGAAGAGAGGAAGCAGCCGGTGTATAACTCATGTGGGCAGAAGAGACGGATTCAGTGGTTGGGGTGGACATTTTGCGAAGGAAAAGAGAGAAAGAGAATAAGAATCGTTCAAATTTCTGGGTCGAAATTAGGCTGATACCATGTAAGATTATGCAGCGGAAGAGAAAAGCATGAATGGAGAATTTTCCCTTGTTATCAATTCCATAAAAGATACAAGACTATATACACGGTTCTAGCAGTGAGTTAGGAAGGGATTGGGGTCTTCCTATGCTATGATATGTTTACCATATTTACAAAGATTATCCCATATATGCCTAGTGTATCTCTATACAGGGGCGGATCCAGGGGGGGCAGGTGGGGGCACTCGCCCCCCAGCGGCGGAAATGCAGTGGAAATTTTTTTTTTTGCCCCCACCATATTTTTGTTATATATGTATATATATAATTAACTTCAAGATTAACACCAGTGAGTGGTGTGGTTCAGCGGTAGAAGGGGTGAAGTTAAAGCCATTGGTGTTTCATTTTAAATCCATGTTCGAACCCTGCTACCTACATTTTCAATTAATTTTGTCTTCCATCTTTGCTATTTTTTCTCTTAACAGTTTTGTTTTTCTCTTTCTCCTAATTTCCTCACATTTTTTCAATCTTAATTAATTCGTTAGGCTTTTCCCATTTTTTTTGTTTTTGGTCTTTCTTCCTATTATCCCAAGTTTAATTAGCAAATTTGAATTTCTTTTTTGTACGAGTAATATATTTTAATAAATTGTTTGCGTTAAATACTTCAACATTATTTCAATCGTTCTTTGAATTATTTACTTTTATCATTTTTGTTAACTAAAATACATTGTATTTCATGAATCCGACCCATTTTTTACTTGTCCGACCCGAAATTTTTTTTTCGGGGCCGCTGCCCCCGAACCCCCGTGTAATCTTGTCCCCCCCTCGGCCAATTCCTGGCTCCGCCCCTGTCTCTATACAGCAGGATATACACAAAAATATACATTAGCCTAATTACTCGGCTAATACGGAGGGCACTCTGAGCAGCCTTGTGCATCCTTCCTAGTCTTACCCATTCCAACACCAATCTTCTCACCAGAGAACAAAACCTACAACGAACAGTAAGGCTTCTTTAGATTTATGAGGTCCTATCAACCACTGCTGGATCTTGAGATTTGCCAATAGCTTCCAAAGTTACAATGGAGTCAAAAGAGAGCATATCAAATATCAATACAACAACAACAAAGCCTACCAAACACAACTCAATCCTATCCTCCATCTCCTCCACAGTCTGCTGCCCCCATGCCGCCCTCATCTCCATCTCCAAATGTCTCTATTACAGTCCAGTCGTATCCCGCTCCTCCTCCCTCTCGAACGACAACCACTCGCAGTATGTATGGAATATCTAAACCTAAACGTCACTTCAATCTTCATACTTTAGTTACTCCTTATTCCCTCCCTCGTAACCCTACCGCTGCCTTGTTCGACCCAAATTGGAAAGCAGCCATGATTGATGAATATGACGCTTTAATAAAAAATGAGACACGGGAGTTCCCCGTCCCTCTAATGTTAATATTATTAGATCAATGTAGATTTTTCGTCAAATTTAATTCTGATGGATCTTTTGAAAGGCATAAGGCCCGTCTTGTAGGTGATGGAAGATCTCAGAAAGTTGGAGTGGATTGCACCAAGACATTTAGCCCCGTGGTCAACCGGCCCTATTCGAAATGTACTAAGTATTGCTCTTTCCAAGTCTTGGGACATTCATCAACTTGACGTTAAAAATGCCTTCCTTCATCATGACCATCTTAACGAAACTGTGTACATGCATCAACCCATGGGCTTCCGAGATTCGGCCCATTCGAATCATGCCTGTCTTCTCAAGAATTATATGGCCTTAAGCAGGCCCCCGTGCTTGGTACCAAAGATTTGCTGAATTTGCCTTCAAGATTGGGTTCACCCGTAGCAAGGCTGATCACCCTTTGTTCATCTATAAACACGGTACCGACATGGCATACCTTTATTATATGTCGATGATATTATTCTCACTATTTCATCAACTACTCTTCGTCACTCTCTCTTGTCCAATCTTGCTACAGAATTTTCTAGGAAGGATCTCGGCCCCCTTAGCTATTTTTTGGGCATTGCAGTTACTCACTCAAAAGATGGCCTATTTCTTTGTCAACGTACTTATGCCACTGACGATGGAACATGCATGCCTTTCTTCCTGCAAACCGGCTGCAACTCCAGTGGATACTTCATCTAAGTTAAGTGCTACTTCTGGTTCTCCTTTTGCCGACGTCATTCAATATCGTAGCCTCGCCAGAGCATTACAATATCTTACTTTCACTCGTCCGGATATCTCTTATGAAGTGCAATGAATCTGTCTTCATATACATGCTCACATGGCTGCTCTTAAACGAATTCTTCGTTATGTCAAGGGCACACTCGACTATGGCTTACATCTACGAAAATCTAATGTCTCTTCTCGTCTTTCATACACTGATGCGAACTGGCAGGTTGTCCGGACACACGTGGTTCCACCTCTGGTTACTGCGTTTTTCTTGGTGACAATCTGATTTCATGGTCCTCAAAATAGCAAGTCACTCTCTCTCTCTCTCTCTCTCGATCAAGTGTTGAAGCCGAATATCGTGATGTTGCTAACGTTGTCTCTTAATCATTTTAGTTACGTAACCTCCTGCTTGAGCTTCACTATCCTCTCCTTAAAGTCACCGTTGTATACTGCAGCAACGTGAGCGCTATATATCTTCCTGGAAATCTCGTGCAACATCAGTGCACCAAACACGTAGAGCTTGACATTCATTTCATGCGTGAAAAAGTAGCCAGAGGACAAGTCAGAATACTTCATGTCCCTTCAAGATATTTTCCGACATATTCACTGAGGGACTTCCCTGTATTCTTTTTAATAACTTCTGGGACAGTCTCAGCATCCATCCACCTCCGCTTCGACTGTGGGGGAGTATTAACCTATGTCAATCACATATTGTGTATATCCTATTCATCTATGTATATCCTCTACATATCTCCTCCATGATAATGTAGATCATATCATATCATTTGTATTTTAGTAGTTATCATGTTACCTGTTATTGCAGACTGTGGATGTTACCACAGGTGCTGTCACTGGCAGTTGGGTGTTACCCGAACTGAAATGATTTATAATTGAATAATTCTTTCCATATTATTTTATATCCTAATGACTAATATTATTTGCAAGATATATGTGTTTGTTAGTCCATATTTCAGGTTAATACATGGTTGGATTAATTGCTAAAATCATGGAAGGAAGTTATACGTAAATAAGGATTTATGAATAACTTTTGCTTGGTCCATATTCCTTGTTGATGAATGAAAAATGTGGGAAGACCAAGTCAAGGGAGTTGTTGCTGTTTATTGAAGAGTACAAGGTCGAGAAAGCATGAGAGTACAAGGTGAGAAAGTATGGACTTGGGCTTCAAGTTTCGGTTGCTACAATGGTGGGATGTTGGCGCATGAAGTGAGAAAGAAGCCAAGAAATCTCTCCACTCTCCTCACACGATCTGAACATCCAAGGCTATTATTTTTTTAGTAGCCTCCAAGGCATTTGAAGGCTATAAATAGGCTAGGTGTGATCATTTGAAGACATACCAAATACAAGACACACACCTTAGCACAAGAGAAACAAAGTATGTTTGGTTCATATAATCCATCCTCCCTTGTGATTCTAACTTAAACATTGTGTGTTTAAATGAGTGTTGGCTAAGAATAGGATTCTATACTTTGTCTCATTAGTTTCATAGAGCATTATCATTGTTATAGCAATAGGGAACTTTCGGCTTTGTAATTCTTCTATATTGATTATAAAGTCTTCGCCATTTAGGCACACTCAAGTTATATATTTATATAACTTGAGAAAATTATATCTTGTGTTATTTATTTCCGCTGCACAAATTTTTTACAAACTGTTTAGTTTTGTGGTGTGTGTGTTGTCCGTCAGTGTGTTATCGAAGGTGTTGGGTAACATCTACGGTAACATCTCTTTCCAGTGAAGCCGTGACATTTTCAATTGGTATCAGAGCAGGTCACTTGACGATACAAAGTGCTTGGTCTAGGTGTCATGGCTTATGATCCTGCTAATCCTAATCATAAGCGTCTTCCTGTATTAGATGGCTCAAATTATTGTTATTGGAAGATCCGCCTACGCTCGCATATCAAATCAATTGATCTTCGAGCATGGCGATCTATAACAAATGGTTACTCCTTACCAATGTTACCTCCTTATGAGGATGGTGAGGTTCAAGTCAAACCTGAATCAGAATAGAACACGGAAGAGATCAACCAAGCTAATTTCAATGAAAAGGCACTTAATGCCATTTTTGAGTGGGTTGATATGCATATTTTTAAACTTATTCAAAATAGTTCCACTGCAAAGGAAGCATAGGACATTTTACAACGTTTTTGTGAAGGTGATGGCAGTGTGCGTGAAACTAAGCTTAGGGGTCTCACTAGCAGATTTGAAAGATTAAGGATGGGTGAAAATGAAACTATTCTTTCTTATTTTGAAAAATTGTTTGATATTTCTAATGAGTGTCAATTGTTGGGTGAACCTTTTACCAACAAACATCTTGTCTCAAAAGCAATTAGAAAATTAAAACACAGCGTTTAAATATGAAAGTTTCATCTGTTGAAAAGGCTCACAATCTTTCAACCATGGATATAAATTCTTTAATTAGTATTTTGAAAAACACTGAGTTAAATCTCATAGATCAAAGTGAAGCATCTAAGGGGAAAAATGTTGTTTTGAAAACTCAAACCTCGAGTTCTTTGGAAGAAAATGAAGATGAGGTATTTGAAGAAATAGATGAGAATGCTAGTGTTGCTTTACTTGCTAGAAAATACAATTCTATGGTTAGAAAGTATAACAATGAAAAAATACAGGTGAAAGCAAAGGAGAAACAAACCAAAGTTTATGATTTGATGCCAAAGAGGACCTTCCCATCTACCCCAAAGTCTAATACAAGAAGAGGATCTTCAGATCAATTAAGGTCTGATCCGAAATACATTGAATCCATTCAATGTCATGCATGTTCGGGTTGGGGTCACTATTCCAATGAGTGTGCAAATACACTAAGGAAGAGTGGAAAGAACCTATGGGTTTCTCTCAGTGATGATGAAGATGAAGGACCATCTCAGGAGGAAGAATCTGATCAAACAACCATGTTTGTCACAATAAGTGACACGGACGATGACAGTGTTACCCATGGTGTTATTCAGTCTGGGATAACATCTGTGATCACACCTGACAGGTATGCTGAATTATGTGATACTAATGTTGTTTGTTTTTTTGGTTCTTCTAACCTTGATACAGGAAGTACACAAGAGGATGAGCAGAGCAAAGATGACCTCATTTCTGGGTTAAAAGACCTTTATGAGGCGTTGCTCGTTGAATGGAAGAAAGAGAACAATTTGGTTAAATCATTAACCAATAAGAATGATGGAATCCATGCCTATTTGACTCACATGGAGATTCAAGCAACCAAGAGAGAAGTCGAACTTGAAAGAGTCAAGGGTAAATTAACTCTATCCGAAACCACCTTGAAGAAACTCAACACCGGATCTACCAAATTGGATGGGATCTTGAACTTGAGTACACCTCTCAAAGCAGGTATTGATTTCCAAGAATCTTTTAATATTAATATTTATACTTTGTCTAGGAATGATAATGAGAATTGTTTTGTTAAAGAACGTTTTATTGACAAAAATTCTCTTTCAAAAGAACCATTTAACAAAGGGAAAGTGTGTCAATATTGTCACATGCCTGGACATTTCAAAAATAAATGCCATATTGTTTCAAAAAAACTATCCAGCCCTCTGTGTTACCCAAGGTGTTGCCCAACACACAGGATAACACACCTTGTCAGAATGGTTAAAATTCAAAAAAGGTGTGGAAACCTAAAGCTAATCTGAGATGTGATGTTGTTTACACTGCTTTAAAAACAAATATAGAAGGTTCTTGGTATTTTGACAGTCGCTGTTCATGTCATATGACAGGAGCAAAATTATTTTTAAAAGACAATGAAATGGTTAACGGGGGTAGTGTAACTGATAAGTGATTATATAGTCATTTATTCTAAGTTTTTATATCAATTTCCTTAGTTTAATTGCCATTTAGATTTCATTTTAATCTATTTTTAGCTTCTTTTATATATATATTCGATTTTACGCTTTTTGGTGTATATTATACATTTAGACAAGGTTCTAAAAAGCGCTAGGCGGATGCTAGGCGGCGGAGCCGGGCCTAGCGCCTAGGCGGGGACTAGTCGGAATTAGTCGGGACCTAGGCGGGGTTTAGAACTAGGCGTTGGAGAGGGGCCTAGCGCCTAGGCGGGGCCTAGGCGCCCTTAGGCGGGGTCTTTTAAAACACTGCATTTAGACAGGTTTTTTTAGAGTCAATTATGATAAAAAAGGATGCCTGGACATCTTGGTGCAAAGGCATGGAAGAACAACAAGCAAACCAAGCACAAAAGTCAAAATCTAGCCATAGCGGCCATGCATCCAAGAGGGAGCGGCCGTGCACTTGGCCATGACAGGCCATTTTTGGCCCCAAAACGTAGAGTGGCCGTGTCTTGGAAATTGCTTGGCCGTGCTACCTTCCAGAGCGGCCGTGCAGCAAAAGTGGAGCGGCCGTGCAAGTTGCCCAAATTCAAATCAAAAACTGGCGCCAAGGAGGCATGGCCGTGCAACTCCCTTGACTCAGCCGTGCAAATGGTGTCTGCAGATTTAAAAGGCACCTTTAGAAGGCACCTTCTTGAAGAGCCTCCTCCCCATTATAAATAGATCTCTTGTAATCAGTCTAGGAGATCGAAAATCCATAAGAAATTGTTAGAGATTAGTATAGCAAAGTTACAAGTACTTTATACAATTGATTTCCAAAGATCTTTGAAGATTAAAGTCCCTTTTGTTCTTGATGTTCCTTTGGAAAAGAAGCAATAAAAGTTGAAGTATTATTCCAGCCATTCGTCTCTCAATAATCATAAGTCTTTCTTACTCTATCTTTTATATTATTGCTTATTTACTTTTACATGGCTAGCGAGTAATCCCCCTTGTTCTTGGGGTTGGAAACTCAAAGCATAGATCGTTCATCATCTTAAAATATGAAAGTCTTGTCTTCTATCTTCATCTAAACAATTTCTTTATATCAATCTCAAAATGACTTACATTTTGGAGACGTCCAACTTGTATGATTCAGTCGATCGAGAGAAGTACCTAGCGGAGAATCTCGATTGACGGAACCATATAAAGAAATCGGGTTCCATTGATCATTAGAGTAGTTCAACGGCCTAGGGATGTTCCTTTAATGGAAAGTATGTTGACCCTCGTTCTTATTGGATTCTTACTAATTATGGTCAGCTAGAGATAAGCCGGAATGCCCGTTTGTGACAGGGCGGGAGTACCATAAACGGAAATCTCAAACAGTTAGGACATAATTAGTGAAGGATACAACGCTACTGTCTTGACCGTGAGAAGTAGTGTAAGCCTAACGTATCATCCTTGATTTTTATGAAAACCTAAATTTCCTAAGACAACGACTATACGATGAACAAAAATTATGTACTCCCTCCGTCCCACCAACATTGATACCAAATTTTTGGGCACGGGGATTAAGGAAAAGTAAGTGAGAGAAAAAGTGAAAGAAAATGTTGTGAGTATGAAGAATTAAATAGGAGAGAGAATGAGTGGGAGGAATAGTTTGGAGAGAGAATGTTGTGAGTGTAAAAGTGAAATAGGAGAGAGAATGAGTGGGGTAAATAGTGAAGATTCCTTTGCTATTTTGGGCAGTATCAATTTTGGTGGGACGGACCAAAAAGGAAATAAGTATCAGTTTTGGTGGGACGGAGGGAGTATATGATTTTCAATCCCGAGAATGCTTCGTTTATAAGATTTTATTTAAAGTATTTTCTGTGTATACTTCATTCTCTTCCCAAATCAAATCTTTATTCCCCTCAATCCTTTTTCCAAATTATAGTAAAGACAAATATCATCCCAAAGTAAACCCTGTGTCTGTGGGATCGACCCGTACTTGCACCCGCTATATTTCAATAGCTCGTGCGCTTGCGGATTTTAAATAAACCGTTAGGTTTCGACCGAACAAGTTTTTGGCGCCGTTGCCGGGGACAATGGTTTACTTTTTGTTTTTGTCTTTACTACATAAATTTTTCGTTTTTAATTTTTGCTTTTATATTTTTGTCTTTACTTCCGGTAATCTGTTATGTTTAATCTCTTTTTGAGTGTTTTTCTTATAGTGTATGAAACGGGCTCAGACGTTCTTTGAAAATTTTGATCCAGAACCCGAACGAAGCTTTCATGAAAGATTAAGGAAACTCAAAGAGACACTAAACAAGCACATGGCGGAAGGAGAGCCACAAACACCTCCTAGGACCCTACGGGACTTTGTAAATCCAAGTACCCCGGGAACTAGTTCCCCTATAGTTGTGTCAAATGCCGAAGCGGCACACTTTGAGATAAAGCCGCAACTTTTTCATATGGTTATGAATAACCAATATATAGCGGCACTGCTTTCGAAGATCCTCATCTCCACATCCAAACATTCTTGGAATACTGTGATACCACACGTATTCGGAATGTTACCCCGGAAGCAATTCGAATGCGCCTTTTTTCCTTTCTCTCTTAAGGATAAGGCGAAGCAATGGTTAAACTCGATCCCCCAAAATTCATTAACAACATGGGACCAAGTTCAAGAAGCATTCCTTGGGCGTTTCTTCCCACCAAGCAAAACAACCTAAATTCGCACAAAGATCACTAACTTCTGTCAAACGGATAGTGAAACTTTGTATGATGCATGGGAGCGGTTCAAGGAACTTCTCAGAATGTGCCCCCACCACGGGCTCGAAAAGTGATTAATTGTTCACACCTACTACAACGGTCTCATATTCAAGACAAGAAAGACCATTGATGCCGCTGCAGGAGGAGCATTGATGAAGAAAGGAGTCGATGAGGCATATGACCTTATCGAAAATATTGCATTGAACCATTACCAATGGTCAAATGAGAGGGAGCAACAACAAGGTACGCCTGGTAAATATAATGTTGATGCAGTTACTCTTCTCTCTTCTAAGGTTGACTTGCTTTTGAAAAAATTTGAGAGTCTTAATGTCAATCCCGTGGCAAATATAAATGTTTTATGTGAACTATGTGGGTCTCACATAGTACGGATAATTGCGAGTTGCTTGACATTAGTTCTAATGATCAAGTGAACTTTGTGAATTCTTTTGGACAGAAGGGGGGATGTATTCTAATACATACAATCCCGAATGGAGGAATCACCCCAATTTCTCCTATAAGAATACCAACGTTCTAAACTCGCAACCATCTACACAACATTCGAGATTTGCACCTAAGAATTTCAATAACAATGCAAATTCCTTCCCCCCCAAAATCGAAATTGGATCTTTTAATGGATTTTGTGGTTGAAAATAAAAATTCTCAAGAAAAAATCAATAATGAATTTAGGGAATGTTTAAACTTTTAAATGCTAGGTTTGATAACTTAGCAGCGCATAATAAGATGCTAGAAACTCAACAAGCTCAACAGGCTATCCCAACGAGTAGACCACAAGGGAGTCTTTCCGGTCAACCTCAAAGGCCAAATGAGCATATAAACATGGTAAAAACTAGGGATGAGTGTGAAATGCTAAATGAATGCCCTAGAAATATTGATTGTAGTCCAATCCCACCGATGATTGAGACTAATTTGGGGACGGAATCCCCTAGGAAATCAGACAAGGATTATAATGAACTTCTTAATAACCTAGATGCCATTAATATTAACATTCCATATTTCAAAAAACTTGAAGATATGCCTTTATCTGTTAAGCCTTTAAAGAAATTGATTTTTGAAAAGAAAGACTAGAAGAATATGAAAATGTTATGTTGGCGGAGGAAGTAAGCGCTGTCTTGCAAAATAAAAATCCTCCAAAATTAAAGGATCTGGGCACTTTTACAATTCCTTGTTGTGTTGGCAGAATCAATATCAATAACGCGGTGCTTGACTTATGAGCTAGCGTAAGTTTGATGCCATTATCGGTATGTGAGAAACTTGGTATAGGGGAACTGAAACCCACTACCATATCTCTCCAATTGGCAGACCGTTCCATTCAATACCCCATTGGTATTATGGAAAACATGCCATGTCGAGTAGGGAATTTAATTATCCATGTCGACTTTGTGATCCTTGATATGGCGGAAGATCATCAAATTCCCGTCATTTTAGGAAGGCCATTTCTTTCCACTGGTGGGGCAATTATCGATGTGAAAAATGGCACCTTTTCCCTAAATGTTGGGAAAGAAAAAGTCGAATTTGATATGAAAAGGTCAGATCTCGAGGATCTCTACTTAGAGACCTACACCCCAAGTGAAGAATATGAGATGGGTGAGGAATCACAATCAAAGGAAGAAATAGAAAATGATCCAATAAATGATGAACCTTTGATTTGCAATAGTAATATTGATGCAATAGATATTTCTGCTTGTCCCGAAACTAACAATGCAGTGAAAAAATCAAAAAGAACAAAGAAGAAGGGCACTTCAAATTTTCGAAGATGCAAAGACTATAGGTCACTTGTTCTACCAAAGAAGTCGGGATGGAAAAAATGTCTACCGCAGAAAATATTGATTACTCCGGAAGGAATGCACTGGCAAATTGTCAATGACAAAAGGCCATCAAAATATCACACATCTCCTACTACCGGAAAGGGGTCGAGCTAAAGACCTAAAACAAGCATCATCGGGATGGTAACCGATGGATTACTTTTTGTTTTATTTTATAATATTTTATTCTATTTTTATATTTTTATTATTATTATTATTATTATTATTATTATTATCTTGTCCTAACTTTGTTTTATAGGTATACAAAGATAAGAGAAAAAATAAGAAGTAGTGGTGAACAGTGGTTAGCACGGCCATGCTCTATGACATGGAGCGGCCGTGCAGTTCATATCGAGTCAGGGTTGAGTTGACTCAATGAGGGGGAGCGGCCGTGCTATATCCTTGACTCAGCCGTGCAAATCGCCTGGGGAGATGTGTCGTTTCAGTCAAAAGACCTGACTCCTCCATTCCTCCCTCATTCACTTCATCTGCTTCACTTCCCTCTCTATACCTCCGCCCCACCCACCTTAAATACCTCCATATCCACCATTTAAACTCACAAATTCAACCTCAATCCTCCACAAATCCATCAGCCAAACATCCTTTCATCACCAAAATCATTCCAAAACCATCTTAAAACCCAAAATCTGAAAAATCCCAAATTTTCAACCATTTCAAGAGTTCGAAGGGATTGCTCCGTATTTAAGGTGCAAGGGGGAAGCTTTTGGATAATCTAAGGCTGGGCAACAAGGATTTCGAGGTTTATATCATCAATTCCTCCGGGTAAAATTTTCTCACTTCTCTTGTTTTTCAAACTTTCTTGGGTTTTTGATAAAATGGCTACAAAAAGGCAAAGGAAAGGCTGCAGAAGGGTAACAAAAAGGTCTTGGATGGAGCAAGCCTCTTCCTTTAACTTGAATCCAACCCTCAATACCTTGGGGATTGAATTCAGAAGTGAAAGGGAGACGGCACGTTTCATTGCCCTAAGTTCCAAAAGAATTAGACCAACCCAATTTCCCGACAGACCCGCCCTTAGATCATTAGGAATTTATGGGGATTTTCTAACTCTGCATATGGGGTTAAGATCCGAGGGAATTCTCCAACTCCATGAGAAGACCTATGAAGTTATTACCCTAGAATTTTTTAGCACGGTGAAGAGAAGGATTGTGGAGGAAACTTGTAGATTAACGGGAAGAACTTTTAATCAGTTCCATATCGACTTTCGCCTCTGCGGAAGAGAGCTTCATTTAACCGGGGCTGATGTTAGCAGAATTTTGGGATTGTCTTTCTGAACCGAATCTTTTCCCGATATGCCCATTGAATTTAATGAGAATGCTTTTTGGAACCAAATAACCGGCCTTCCATCTTTCAAATCCCGAAGCGCCAAAGCCTCCTCTATCATTCACCCATCCCTACGTCTCATGCATAGAGTCTACGTTTGTACCATCTTTGCTAGGGAGGATAAAGGAACGGTCAATAGAAAGGAGTTATTTTTATTATGGTGTTTTGTTTGGGAGCGTAATAGGATGAACGTTTTCAACTTCCTCTTCGAGTTGATTGGTGATATCGTTTCTCCAACCTTTAACGGAGAGATTCATATTGGAGGAATTATTACATTATTTGCCAAGCATTTTGATTTTGTGATACCAGATGATTGGGTTGAGGTAAGGGGATCAACAAAGTTGGACATTCCAACTCTTCGGACTATGCAGCTGATTTCGGAGAGGGGAAATAGAGAGTAAATTGGTTAGTAGGGGCGAGAAGGACGCCCTATATTGTGCTCCCAAACAATAATCTTCCCACCATCCGAATCAGAGATCCTGAGACTTGTACTTTTCCAAAAGCTATTCAAGAAGAAGGCCAAAAAGAAGAAGAAGAAGAAGAAGAAGAAGAAGAAGAAGAAGAAGAGCAAGCCCCAATGCCACCCGACTTCTACCAAAGGTTCGACCAATTGGTTATCCAACAAGGCCAACTACTTCAACAAAACGCCCAAATTCTTCAACATCTCGACCAAATGGATGGTCGTATTCAAAATGTTCAAGGAAGAATTGACGACGTTTACAATTACGGGACAAGCCATTGGGACAACTTTCCACCACCATCACCATTTCAATAAGTTTTTCTTTACCCTCCCGGGATTGACGTTGTTCCTTGAAACATTGAGGACAATGTTCACTTTAAGTGTGGGGGGTTATATCTATCTTTATTTTACTGGTTTTCTAGTTTAAATTTTCCTTTTTTTTTTAACTTAGTTGCATTTTCTTTTCTTTTTATGCATGTCTAGTATATTAAATATATATATATATATATATATATATATAATAAATTCTATGATGATCCATATTATTATTCTTTATGCTTGCTATTTGCCTCATAATAATGCCTTTAATTTTCCTCTCATATTTTCTATAAACTTAGAAATTAATAAGAAGAAAAATATAGGGATATTTTTAGAAAATAAATTAAAGCCTCATAAGTTAATATAGCAAAATATAGGGTTTTGTCAAGAAAAAGCATTTGATTAGATTGAATCTTTATTGATCATCTTTAATACTTGGTTGTTCTTATGAAAAATTTTGAAAATATTTCTTTAAATTGTACATTTCGAATTTTATTAATGCTTATTCCCCTATTAAAAGCATTTACTTTGTTTTGCATCCCTTGAATCACACCTCTTCATTAAAATCCCATCTTTCCATTTCCACTAAATTGAATCAAGGCTGGGCATTTTATCTTATTGCTAAAAGAGTGACTTAGTCACCAAAAATCTTAAAAAGCAAAACGAAATCTATTACTTCCCAAGTAACTCGGGGCACGGCGTTCGCTGCGACGATGCTTCCTTGCCAAATGGAAGTAATATCCAAAGTATTCTTGATCTAAGTATTAGGAACATGGGGTTCGCAGCCACAATGTCTCCTACTTGAAAGAATAAAAAATTACTAAGGTCTTTTACAAAAATTTAACACGTGCAAAAATAAGATAAAATTGTTGAAACCTTGATAAGATTTTTCCACTATCATCATCTATTTTTCACCCTTGTGATTCAAAAATGCAATTCAATTAATTCTATGAAAGCTTCTAGTTTGTGAATAAGTGTTTATGCTTCTATTTGTACATTTTTAAGCAATAAATTCATTTTCTCAAAAATCACTCTAAAAGAGTGAAGCTTCTATTTTTACCAAGTTATTGATCTAAGATTTATCCTTCTAGCATGCTTTACTTGATCAATTCCTATATATGCCCAAAATTATTATTTCTTTAAAAAATTATTTCTTTAAAACATTCCCAAATTACTTCTTTCTAATAATTTTTAAAAGGTATACAAAATATGACTAGAAAGATAAAGGCAATATTAAAAAGGTAATAGGGCTTGCTACTATAAATTTCTGAGGGATCATTCTTATTTTATTTTTTCTTTCTTTCATTCTTTTCTCCCTCTCCATGTTTTCATCCTAAACTTGCTTGGGGACAAGCAAGAGCTTAGTGCGGGAGAGTTTGATAAGTGACTATTATATAGTCATTTATCCTAAGTTTTTATATCAATTTCCTTAGTTTAATTGCCATTTAGATTTCATTTTAATCTATTTTTAGCTTCTTTTATATATATATTCGATTTTACGCTTTTTTGTGTATATTATACATTTAGACAGGTTTTTTTGGAGTCTATTATGATCAAAAAGGATGCCTAGACATCTTGGTGCAAAAGCATGGAAGAACAACAAGCAAACCAAGCACACAAGCCAAAATCCAGCCAGAGCGACCGTGCAGCCAAGAGGGAGCGGCCGTGCACTTGGCCATGACAGGCCATTTTTGGCCCTAAAATGTAGAGTGGCCGTGTCTTGGAAATTGCTTGGCCGTGCTACCTTCCAGAGTGGCCGTGCAGCAAAAGTGGAGCGGCCGTGCAAGTTGCCCAAATTCAAATCCAAAACTGAAGCCAAGGAGGCACGGCCGTGCAACTCCCTTAACTCGGTCGTACGAATGGTGTCTGCAGATTTAAAAGGCACCTTTAGAAGGCACCTTCTTGAAGAGCCTCCTCCCCATTATAAATAGATCTCTTGTAATCAGTCTAGGAGATCGAAAATTCATCAGAAATTGTTAGAGATTAGTATAGCAAAGTTACAAGTACTTTATACAATTGATTTCTAAAGATCATTGAAGATTAGAGTCCCTTTTGTTCTTGAAGTTCCTTTGGAAAAGAAGCAATAAAAGTTGAAGTATTATTCCAGCCATTCGTCTCTCAATAATCATAAGTCTTTCTAACTCTATCGTTTATATTATTGCTTACTTACTTTCACATGGCTAGCGAGTAATCCCCCTTGTTCTTGGGGTTTGAAACTCAAAGCATAGATCGTTCATCATCTTAAAATATGAAAGTCTTGTCTTCTATCTTCATCTAAACAATTTCTTTATATCAATCTCAAAATGACTTACATTTTGGAGACGTCCAACTTGTATGATTCAGTCGATCGAGAGAAGTACCTAGCGGAGAATCTCGATTGACGGAACCATATAAAGAAACTGGGTTCCATTGATCACGAGAGTAGTTCAACGGCCTAGGGATATTCCTTTAATGGAAAGTATGATGACCCTCGTTCTTATTGGATTCTTACTAATTATGGTCAGCTAGAGATAAGCCGGAATGCCCGTTTGTGACAGGGCGGGAGTACCATAAACGGAAATCTCAAACAGTTAGGACATAATTAGTGAAGGATACAACGCTACTGTCTTGACCGTGAGAAGTAGTGTAAGCCTAACGTACCATCCTTGATTTTTATGAAAACCTATATTTCATAAGACAACGACTATACGATGAACAAAAATTATGTATAAGATTTCCAATCCCGAGAATGCTTCGTTTATAAGATTTTATTTAAAGTATTTTCTATGTATGCTTCATTCTCTTCCCAAATCAAATCTTTATTCCCCCAATCCTTTTTCCAAATTATAATAAAAACAAATATCATCCCAAAGTAAACCCTGTCTCTGTGGGATTGACCCGTACTTGCACCCGCTATATTTCAATAGCCCGTGCGCTTGCGGATTTTAAATAAACCGTTAGGTTTCGATCGAACAGTAACATATGGTGGTGGGAGCAAGAGTAATATCATTGGGAAAGGGACACTAAATGTGTCTAGATTTCCAGCCTTAAAGAATGTCTTACATATTGATGGTCTTGTAGCTAATTTAATTAACATTAGTCAACTTTGTGATGACAACTTAGAGGTGAAATTTAATAAAGATAATTGTGAAGTTTATGATAAGACTAACAATTGTGTGACGACAGATACAAGATCTAATGATAATTGTTATCTTGTTGAAGACAAGCAAGTATGCCATTCGGCAAAAATTGATGACACTACATTGTGGCATCAAAAGTTAGGACATGTTTACTTTCATAACATAGAAAAGATAGTTAAACTTGATGCTGTCAAAGGCATTCCTAGTCTTGATCTTAAACAAAAAATTGTTTGTGAGGATTGTCTCAAAGGGAAACAAACTCGTGTTGCCCATAGTGCTGCCCAACACCATGAGCAACACTGGAACAATATATTGTTTTCAACTCTTGCATATGGATTTAATGGGTCCAGTTGAGATAGAAAGTTTTGGAGGCAAGAAATATACTTTTGTTATTGTTGATGATTTTTCAAGATTTACATGGGTGTATATTTTAAGGGAAAAATTTGAAACTTTTGAAAAATTCAAAATCTTGCACTCTAGAATCAAAAAAATGTTTTGTGCTTCAATTTTTTGAATTAGGTCCGATCATGGGAGGGAATTTGAGAATGTTTCTTTTTCAAATTTTTGTGAAAGAAAAGGAATTCACCATGAATTTTCAGCTCCAAAAACACCTCAACAGAACGGGGTAGCCGAGAGGAAAAACATGACTTTACTTGAAATGACTCGTGTGATGTTATTTTCAAAAAGAATTTCGAAAAGATTTTGAGCTGAGGCATTAAATACTGCTTGTCACACGGCCAATAGAGTTTTTCTAAGACCCGACACAACCATGACTCCGTATGAGATTTTAAATGGTAGGAAGCCAAAAGTTCATTACTTCCATGTCTTTGGTTGTGTGTGTTACATTCTCAATGATCGGGACTACTTAGCAAAATAGGATCCTAAGAGTGATAAGTCCATTTTTCTTGGGTATGCTTCAAATAGTCGTGCATATAGGGTATTTAATCTAAGGTTAAAAACCATCCTAGAATCTATGAACATTGTTTTTGATGATCACTCAAGTATTGCAGGAGAAAGTGTTCAAGAGACACCATTGGAGCTGTTGGAAGAAGTCAGTCCAGAAGGCGTTACCATAAGTGTTACCACGAGTGCTAACACTGATAGTAACACATAAACTGAGCAGGGTGTTATCACTGATGAGATAACACCTCAGATAGCATCTGATTCCAGTCCAACGAATGAAGATCAAGAAGGAGTTGAAACTGAGGTTCACGAGAATGTGAGAAGAGATCCTTCACCTAGAATCAGTAGGAATCATCCTACAACACAAGTAATTGGGGAGGTGAATGAAGGTGTACAAACAAGACGTAAAGATCCCATTAGTTACCGTGACATGGTGAGGTATGTGTGCATGTCCACCACATACTCAAAGGTAACATATTCTTGTTTTATGCCATCTATAAAACCTAAAAATGTGATTGAAGCTTTAAAAGATAATTTTTGGATTCAAGCGATGCAAGACGAACTTGATCAATTTTCACGTAACAATGTGTGGTCTTTAGTACCCCGTCCCACAAATACCAATGTTATTGGGACAAAATGGATTTTTAAGAATAAGACCGATTAATTTGGTAACATTGTTAGGAACAAGGCTCGTCTTGTGGCTCAAGGCTATACACAAGTGGAAGGTGTCGACTATGACAAAACCTTTGCACCCGTGGCTAGAATTGAGTCAATAAGACTTTTATTGGCGATTGCTTGTTTTCTTAAAATCACATTGTTTCAAATGGATGTCAAAGCAGCATTTTTAAATGGATACTTAGATGAGGAAGTTTTTGTTGAACAACCAAAAGGCTTTGAATATCCATTTCAACCAAACCATGTGTATAGACTTGATAAAGCTCTTTATAGGTTAGTGTTGGGGTATCAACCCAATTCCCACATCGGCAATTGAAAGAAGAGTTGTCTAGTATAAAAAGGTGTCCACCAACTTCATTAGTAAGAGGCCTTTTGGGAGTTGACCCAAGAGCAAATCCGTGCGGGCTGGGCCTAAAGCGGACAATATCATACTAATGTGGAGTGGTGGGGATGGTCGCGGTCCAAACAACTGGTATCAGAGCCGTGGTTAGTGGATGGACGCGACGCAGTGGACCGTGTGTGAATGATATGGATTTTCCTCTAGTGGTGTGACCTCGCGAATGGAGCACTGTGTGTGCCTTGTATCGAAAGTCTTCCTGATATTGGTGATAAATCAGGCGGCGTGTCCCGCAAGTGGTGAATAGCGGCGGTACAAGATTCGCTAGTGGTGGTCCTTGGTTTGAGGGGAGGATTGGTATCAGAGCAATTGTTATGATTTATGTCCCAAACACAATTGCTAGACTGATACAGATGCAAGCACAAAATAACACAATAGCAAGAATGAAACAATAATAAATAATGAACACAAGAGATTTTACGTGGTTCACCAACTTGGCTACGTCCACGGGCGACGGAGAATCAATTCACTATAATCAAGAAGAGTACAAGGAGAATCAACATTTCACACAATCTCACAATCTCTCACAATAGTGAATAACCTAGCTAGTTTCTCTCTCTCTCTCTATCAAAGGCATAAGACGGAACAATGACAAAAAGAACATTATATATCACAAGGGCAAGACTACCGTCTGAACCCTAACCAAAGCCCAGCCCGTCAGGAATCCGACGTGAGGCGCCCGCCCCATCGAAGCCCAGGCGCCCGCCTGGGTTGTTGCCAAGCCAACGCCAATCGCCTGTTCGCGATGCGCCCGCCTCGAAGCAGATCAAGCGGCCGCCTCAAAGCAACTCCAAGATCCACCAGCTTCGGCCAACGAGGCGCCCGCCTCGGCCCAGGTGGGGTGCCCGCCTCGGCTTCAGGGCACCAGCTTTCGATTTGTCAATATTATTGAGAGTCACCCAACAATTCTCCACCTTGACGATCAATCCTGAAACAAGCTATATCCAAGAGAACATCTCTATCTCTGTCGCCACGCCCCAAAGGGCATCAATGACTAGTAACACCCACTATGTCCAAGCAATATTTGAAATTAGCAATCGAAACCTTCAAACCTGGCTTTGTCAACATGACTGCCTCCGTTATAGTCATAACATACCCAATACAACCATCACTGTTCTTGCAATACACAATGCACACACAAGCATTTGAATACAGAGCCCGTGACACATCATCTTTAGACTTGGGACTATCTAAAGAATATAACCATTTCACCTGGTAACCATCATTGATATCTATCGCAGCCACAAGAATGCCATCGACATAAACAAGATAAATCAATGTGCCATCCCTACAAACCATCAAGTAAACACACAACAATCATATCCACTTCTAGCATAGCCATAGGTAACAATAAAAGTGTCAAACCTTTTATAACACTGTCTAGTTGACTGCTCCAAATCATACAAGGATCTCTCAAACAGGACAACATGATCCTTCTTACCCTCGACAACATACCCCTCAGGCCGGCGCATATAGACCTCCTCCTCAAGCTTCCCATGCAAAAAGACCCTTTTCACAAATAACTGCTCAAGCTCTAGATCTAAAATCGCCTCAATGCTCAACAAGGCGTAAATACATGTGTGTATTACTACCGGTGAAATTACTCCATTGTAGTCTCCTTTGAATTTGTAGACCCACTTGCGGCTGACTAATTCCTTCTTTGGTGGAGGTCTATCAAATTCCCATGTCCGATCTTCCATAGTAACCAACAACCTTGCAGAAACAACACACGACATAACTTCCTTGTAGAAGACTGCTTCATGCACATAAACAGATTTCGCAGAGGACAAGACATAAGCAACCATCTTCTCAAAGCCATATCGAACAGAAGTACTATCATTCCTTCTTCCCCTACCAAGATCACTGGTAGTCTCCACCTGCTTGTTGGTCTCCTCCTTCTGAACTGGAGCATCAGTCGGAGTCACTATATCAGACAAATCAACAGCATCCAAGTCAAGTTCCACCCCTTTTGAGTTATCTCCAACTAACTCCACCTGTTTGTATACCTTTTCTGCAGAACAGTTCTTCTCTTGGAGATGTAGAGCAACATCTCTACCAATCAGGAACTTAGACGCAATAGGATTCCTTGACCGAAATCCACTCACTCCAGAATTATAACCAACAAAGAAACACTTTTTGGTCCTTTGCTCCAATTTGTTGTTCACATAAGTATACATGGGACACCCAAAAATATAAAATCTCGAGTCATCTCCTAGAGAGCCAGGCCACATCTCCATCAGAGTCTTCATCCCAAAACCAGAATTTGAAGAACGATTAGCCAAATGAGCAATCATACTAATCTTCTTCGCACAAAATTCCTTCAACAATGCATGTGACAACAAACCCCGAGCCCTCTCTATCAAAGTGCGATTCATCCACAACAAACCACCCTCAGAGAGTTCTGTCAATCCCTTCAAGCCAATGTGACCCAATGTCATGTCCCATGGTTGAGTAACCTCCGCCTCAATCGTTGACCTCATTGCAATGGATACATCACCAACAACCGTAGACCCAAGAAGCTTATACAATGTCCCCACCTTCTTTCCCTTCAATGCCACCAAATCACCTTTAATAGCCGATAATTCGCCATTAACAATGGATAAACTATACCCAAGACTATCCAAGGTGCCTAGAGAAATCAGGTTCTTCTTCAGTTCAGGAACATACCTGACATTCTGCAATTTCCGCACTACTCCATCAAACATCTTAACCTTAATAACCCCAATACCAACAACCTTGCATGCAGTATTATACCCCAACAAAACTACTCCACCAGCAGCCTTATATGAACAAAACCATGCCCGATTGGGACTAATATGATAAGAACAACCCGAATCCAAAATCCAACTATCACGAATTTCGGTACCCGAATCACAAGCAGTAAGTGCATCACAGTCACTGTCATCACTGGTGTTTTCAAGCACCACCCCAACTTCACCCTTGGCCTTAGCAGTTGTATCATCTTCCCTTTTACCTCCCAAGTTAGGACAATTTCAACGAATGTGTCCCTTCTCCTTGAAACCATGATATATCACATCTTTAAACCTTGAACTTGACTGACCCGAATTCCTTGAATTTGATCCCTTCCCTGCTCTTTTACCACCTTTAGCAATTAAACCCTCAACTTGAGATTCAGCACTTGGGGAAGTCAAGTGTGTCTCAATAACCTCACGACTTAATAAAGCGGTCTTGATCTCTTCCAAAGAGATCTCATCCTTGCCATACAAAACTGTCTCACGAAAGTGCATGTATTCTGAAGGTAAAGAACAAAGCAATTTAATGGCTAATTGCTCATCATCAATCTCAACATCCACGTTTTCCAAGTCTATCACCAAACTATCAAACTCATCAAGATGACGTTTAAGAGACTCACCGGGTTTGAGTTTACATTCCTCGAGCTTCTTCATTAGTAATAGGTGATTACTAATGCTCTTGGTCATGTACAATTGTTCAAGCCTAAGCCAAATCCATGCAGTTGTGTCCTCCTTCAATACCTCCCTCAACACCTCATCGCTTAGACTCAATTGTATAAGAGAAAGAGCCTTCTCGTCCATGTCGTCAAACTGTGCATCCGTCAAGTTTTGCGGTTTCTTTGATTTACCGAGCAAAGCCTTGACGCATTGCTTTCCCACCAATATCGCTGGCATCTTTACTTGCCATAGCACAAAGTTAATCTTGCGATTAAACTTCTCAATTTCGTACTTCCCAGCCATCGTTACCAATGAGCAATACAAGATCCACAAACCAGAGCTCTGATACCAATTGTTATGATTTATGTCCCAAACACAATTGCTAGATTGATACAGATGCAAGCACAAAATAACACAATAGCAAGAACGAAACAATAATAAACAATGAACACAAGAGATTTTACGTGGTTCACCAACTTGGCTACGTCCACGGGCGACGGAGAATCAATTCACTATAATCAAGAAGAGTACAAGGAGAATCAACCTTTCACACAATCTCACAATCTCTCACAATAGTGAATAACCTAGCTAGTTTCTCTCTCTCTCTATCAAAGGCATAAGATGGAACAATGACAAAAAGAACATTATATATCACAAGGGCAAGACTACCGTTTGAACCCTAACCAAAGCCCAGCCCATCAGGAATCCGACGTGAGGGGCCCGCCCCATCAAAGCCCAGGCGCCCGCCTGGGTTGTTGCCAAGCCAACGCCAATCGCCTGTCCGCGAAGCGCCCGCCTCGAAGCAGATCAAGCGGTCGCCTCAAAGCAACTCCAAGATCCACCAGCTTCGGCCAACGAGGCGCCCACCTCGGCCCAAGTGGGGCGCCCGCCTCGGCTTCAGGGCACCAGCTTCCGATTTGTCAATATTATTGAGAGTCACCCAACAGTTAGAGCAAGCTCCACGTGCATGGTATGGTAGGTTAACTAGATTTTTACTAGAATATGGTTTTACTAGAGGAGAAGCAGATAGGACTTTATTCATTCTTAAACATGGAAAAGAACTTGTCGTGGTTCAAATCTATGTTGATGACATAGTATACGGCTCTACATCACAAGTTTGTTTAAAAGACTTTGTAGAGGCTATGACATCAACATTTGAAATAAGCATGATGGGGGAACTTAACTTCTTTCTAGGCTTGCAGGTTAAGCAATCAAGCGAAGGAATTTTTATCTTTCAAAGCAAGTACGCAAAAAACCTGGTGAAGAATTTTGGGTTGGAAGGTTCGAAGAGCTCGAAAATTCCTATGGGCACTTCTCTCAAAGTTGGAAAGGATCAAGTGGGAGAAGATGTTGATCCAACCCTACATCGTTCCATGATTGGTAGCCTCCTTTACATTACTTCTAGTCGTCCTGATTTGATGTATAGTGTCTGTGTATGTGCTATATATCAATCCAATCCTAAAGTGTCTCACCTAAATTCAGTTAAAAAGATCATTAAATATGTATCTGGAACTAGTGATTTAAGGATATGGTATAGTAAAGATACTAATACTAATTTAGTAGGCTTTAGTGACTCGGATTGGGTAGGGGATATGGATGATAGGAAAAGTAAAAGTGGGGGTGTTTTTACTTGGGAAATAATTTAGGATCATGGTATAGTAGAAAACAAAATTGTGTTTCATTATCCACGGTTGAATCTGAATATGTACCAGCTGGTAGTTGTTGTTCACAACTAATTTGGTTAAAACACATGCTTAATGATTATGGTCTTGATAGTAATATCTTGACCTTATACTTTGATAACTTGAGCGCTATTAATATTTCCTAAAATTCCGTACAACACTCCTGTACCAAACATATTGACAACCGTCATCATTTTTTAAGAGATATGGTAGATAAAAAGATAATTAATATAGAGCATATTGATACAAAGTATCAACTTGCTGATATTTTTACCAAAGCCTTAGACCATGATAGATTTTCTAGTTTAAAGAGATCTCTTGGTCTTTGCATTCTCTAAAAATGTCATCTGTTGTATGGTGTTACCATGAGTGCTGATAACATCTGGGGTAACACATGTAAACTTGTAACGACCCGAATTACCACAACAATAATAATAATAATTCTCCAATATAAATAATAATTCAAAACCAAATAACGGTAACTAAAATCCAACAAAATCTTTAAAGTCTTACAAACTCTCAAATAACTGAAATAACAGACTAAAGAGTCTTAAATGAAATAAACTAAAACGATCCTTGAACTCCTTATGAAGTACTCCCGAACCGAATCACATTCTTCCTATTCAAAATCTGGAAGAAAAAGAAGATGAAAGGGTGAGCGAACAATGCCCAGTAAGTTCATATACAACTCCTCCGGTTACTAAGGAGGAGTTGACCTGAAGGAATATCAAACGATACAAAGTCCAAGTAACAATCAAAGACATAACAGAACACAAATTCGAAATAGTTATTTCCCAAATCTCAAACCAAATGTCTTTCAAAATCTCAACGGTTTCACAAACTGAGTTGACAAATATTTTGGAGTTTCAAATGATGACGAAATCGATTCAAACTGACTCGAATGGTTTACTTATTTAAAATTGTCCCATACCAGCTTTAACTAACTAAACCACTCACAAATTTTTAGGAATTTCAAAGGACTGATAAGCTGAACAAAACTAACTCGAGTGATCTAATTCTCTACAACTATCCCATACCAGCCGTAGGTAATCAAATCACTCACAGACATCATGATCACATAAGTGGTCCACTGACCTTATCAAACCAAAATCCCAAGGGAACAAAATGACTCCGCAGAGTCCTAAACAGTGTATTCGGAACACCCCACCACTAATTTGAAGCAGTGAACTAAGTTTGCCCGAAGGCCAAATATCAAATATACCCCGCCGAAGCAAGTTGTCTAACTTAGCGATCATTGATGGAACACAAAATCATATCATATTAAAACTCATTTTTTATACAGAATACGAACTTTCACAATAACAATAAAATTCCGTATTTATGAAACCAAAAGAACGATTTAGGAAACGAATAACAAAAGATTAGCAAATAACGGTAAACGAGGGAGTCAAAACAAATACTGACGTAGGTAATCAAATCACTCACAGACATCATGATCACATAAGTGGTCCACTGACCTTATCAAACCAAAATCCCAAGGGAACAAAATGACTCCGCAGAGTCCTAAACAGTGTATTCGGAACACCCCACCACTAATTTGAAGCAGTGAACTAAGTTTGCCCGAAGGCCAAATATCAAATATACCCCGCCGAAGCAAGTTGTCTAACTTAGCGATCATTGATGGAACACAAAATCATATCATATTAAAACTCATTTTTTATACAGAATACGAACTTTCACAATAACAATAAAATTCCGTATTTATGAAACCAAAAGAACGATTTAGGAAACGAATAACAAAAGATTAGCAAATAACGGTAAACGAGGGAGTCAAAACAAATACTGACGCGAGGTCAGCTTTTACGTATCAAAGGAATGTACATCGCCAAGATATATGCGGAAGCCTAACTAATGAAACGGAGCGAAAATCAATTAACTTAAAGATGTATAATTTCTTAGCTTAGCGTTGCTTAGTACTTCCAACAATGCTTCACGCACACGAATCTACAATCATTGCAAAGATGGTTTTTTAGGGCACAAGTAATGCCTAATTACCTAACCCGAACATTCTTTAATCTTTCTTATTAACCTATAAGTTAATCTTCTTAACATCTTCTTAGGTTAACCAATCCCCCATAGGTGTTACCAAATTACCCCTAGGGTTTTCTATACTCAATCCCCAATAATACTCTCTAATTCACAATCACACACACACTAATTACACCTTTTCCAACACACACTAAACCCTAACACACTCACACACACTCCAACCTTAACCCACACACACACGGCTGCTGCCACACACACACATACACGCAAAACACACACACACACTGCTACCATACAGCAGCACACACACACACACAGACTCTCAGCAACACACACTACACACATGCAACACACACACAGCAGTAACACACACACACAGAGTACACTCACACACACAACACATACATAAGAAACACTCACAGCACACACCAAAACACACACTGCAGAACACACGCACACACACTTCACCGCACACACAACACACACGGCACAACACACACCTGCCGCACACACAACACACACACACGACCCATATACACACACGGCACACCTGCCAAAAACACACCAAACTCTCATCTTTTCATAACCCTAGCATGCATAATACATTTAATAACCATATCCAAACCCTAATCTTAATTATCAAGCTTTTAGGGTTTCTAGGGTTCCTTAAATAAAAACCAAAACAACGAAGGATTCGATCTTACCTTGGTTTTGATCCCCGAACACCAACGAATCAAAGCTTCCTTCTTCCTCTTCTTCCTTGGCTGGCTGCCGCCTCCTCTCTCTCTTTCTCTCTCTGGCCGCTCCTCTCTCCTTCTCTCTCTCTTGCTGCCTCTCTCTCTCTCTATACTCGGCTGCCCCTCTCTCTCTAGGGTTAGAAAACAATGAGGCTCTAAGGTTTAGAGAAGATATTTATAAATGGGTTTTACTAAACCTAAGCCCAAAACCATTCAAGTCCAAGTTTAACAAGGAAACGCAACTTAGGTAATCTAAGCCCAACTCATCTAAATAAATCATTTACTATTAACCATTCTTAATAGCCCAAAAATATAATTAAAACCCAAATTAAATTAGTAAATTTTCGGGTTATTGCAATACTAGTACATGTTTTTGCTTGTTTGGTTTTATTATTTGTGCTGTGCTGTGAGGGTTCCCATAGTTCTCTGAGCTATGAGAGTTCTCGTGGCTGCACATGCTGACCTTTTTGTTATGGTAGGATAACACCCTGAATAACACACGTGCTAAAACTCCCTTTGTGCTTTAAAGTGACAAATTCACTAATGATGTTATGTGATAAATTAAAAGGCAAAGAGGCAATTCTTATACCATACTATTCTCTCGAGCTCGGGGCACGACGTTCATAGCGACGATGTACTCTTGCCAATGGGAATGTATGATGTGATTTATGCTTAGTATTAGGGACATGGAGCTCGTTACTACAGTGTACCCTACTTGAAAGGCATAAATCAATAATCTTTACTCTTGAAATAAGACTCGGAGAACGGAGCTCGTTACTACGATGCTTCCTTGTTTAAAGAAGTGTAAAGAATCTTATAACTAGCTATGCCTCATGTACTTAAAAAATAGGCTTGTTATGCCTAAAGTGCTTGACAATTGCTAAGCTTGTTATGCCTCAAGTGCTTGAAAATGAATATATTTAACAAGGGGTTTTTATCATATGTGTTATCTTAGGTGTTACCATCATTGCCATTAACATATTTGTATGTGCTATATTAGTTTTTATTCTTTATTTTCGGTTTTGTTATTTATGTTTTTAAACTTTGAAAGTCTTTTTACTGATTAAGAGTTTACAAAGTTTGAAAAAGTCTTTAACAAATCCATTTTATCCTTGGTAAACAAATCAAATAACTAAGTCCTAAAATCTTGGGATTTGCTTTCAAATACTGTGGGGACTACGTATGTTTTTTTTTGTTTATTTATTTATTTTCGTTATTTACTTAAAAAAAATTAAAAATATTTTTTAAAAGATAATGGCCGGATTGTTAATGATTGGTTTGGAGGAGTTTGTATTTATTTTGTGTGCTAAAAAATAGGGTGAGGCTGAGTAATTAAATTGAGTGAAAATAGGTGTTGATAAGGTAAGTGAGATTAGTCTTGTCAACTGAATTACCTTACCCATTCCATCTCTTCCTAACTTAAATCCCTATTTTTTCTCTCATCTCTCTCTAAACAAATGCTCCACCCCCTTCTCTCTCTACATGGTATAAACAATCTCTCTGTCACCGTCTTTCTCTCTCAACCATTCTCAAAACCTAAATCCTCTTCCATTAAAACCCAAACCATGGCTACTCCTTCCAAAAACCAAACCACTCCATTGGAGGTTTCTCCGAGGGTTGGCTCAAGTGCTGCAAGTCACATGGACACTTCGCATACTCCCCTCAATGTGTCTCTGGCTATGACAATGTCGGTTGATGATCCTCCATTGGTGACTACAATGGCGCATCCTTTCCCCATTATGGTTTTACCACCTTTACCACCTGTTCTGTCAACCAAGAAGCCAAAAAGGAAAGCTATTGCCACCAAACCTACGGGTCATCTCCCTAAGAAAAGATGCTCAAGCAGGCTTACAGTAATGAGGAACAAAGGTACTTCAAACACATCCTTCGAACCTGTAGAAGTGTTAGAAGAATCATCTCTTATCCTCTCCTCTGCCCATGTTTCGGATGAAGATTTCCATGCTGATGCTGAGAAGAGTCAATATGCTGAAACCTTTGAAGATTGGGGGTTTGAGGAGGACGAACCTTTATACGAAGTTGTGAAACGGAACACAAAGGGCAAAGGCAAAAAGGCTGCTGCCACAGATGTTACCAAGAAGACAGTAACACCCAAGGTAACACCCTCTGGTTCTAAAGATTCGAAATCTTCTATAAGTGAATTTGCTTACTCTGAATCTTCTGATTTCCTTGAGAAAGAATTTGATGATATGAATGCTGCTTTTCCCAAACCCTACTTCTCGTTGGAGTTTTATCGAAAAGAAAATATGGAGTTTTGGTTAAGGCATAGTGACACGAAATTTTTCAAGGAAAAGTTCATAGATGAGGTTGATTTTAAAAAGCATGGGGTTTTTCAGTTCTTGGAAGATAGAAAATTTTTAAAGGATAATTTGCATCTCTCTAAATTTGTCGAGGCAATTGTTAAGAATATATATGCCAATCTTCATGCAAACCTAGAAAATGACAAGTATGATCAATATGGCAAGGTGTTTTTAAGGAACATGATCTTTTCCATTACCCCTTCATTGATCAACAAGACTTTAGGACTCTCCAATGTGGATGATGATAGTCCTTTCGTGCATAAAGATGAGATCGCTAGGTTTATTTCAAACAATGTAGTGCATGAATGGCCCAAGAATACCAACCCCAAGACTAAAGTTCATTTTCTAGCTTCCCGTCTCACTTCACTCTTTGTCGTGCTACACAAGTTGTGTATTTTCAATTGGGTCCCTACAACTAATGAGCAATGCGTGACATTGCAACAAGACGAGATTTTGTATAACCTAGGGAAGAACCAAAGAGTGAATTTGGGTAGAGTGATTTTCAAACATTTGGCTACGTGGGGCAAAAGAAATGATATTTCAATGTTTACATACCCCTCCTTGAATTCCAAGTCTTGAAAGCTCAAAAAATGCCCATTGAGGAGTCGGATGTGTACACCCAAACCATTGACTGCTATACAATTGATACTCAGTTGACTAAGAAGAACACTAAGAGTGTGAGGTACACGGGTGATCTTCCTTGGAAAAAGTCAAATGAAAATAAGTCAAGTGGGGTGTTACCAGAAAAAGATGTTACTCATACTGTTACCCCAGATGTTACCCCGAGTTCTCCAGGTGTTTTTTCAGGTACAGATGCAGCTCATATTTTGGCCAATGTGTATACCTTGTTGGGTAATGCTTCACCAAAAATTCCAAAGACCACCGTTTTGGCATTTTTACACAAGCAAACTGCTGGTAATGCGGAGATAGTGCAAGGTTGGACGAAGCTCAAAGAGATTACTGATGAATTCATTAGGAAAGTTTCTTCCCAAATTGGGGGAGATTGTGCTGATGCTGCTGGTCCAAGCCGTGGTGGTGATGGTGTAGATGCTAGTGGTGTTGCTGCAGATGTTACTGAAGGTGCTAGAGCAAGTGCTGCCTCAGATGCTGGAGATGATGATGGGGAAGATCAAGAAGAAGAAGGTGCAGATGATGAGCATAAAGAGTGATTGCAAACATTGCATGAAGGTTAATGTTGCCACTCTTTAGGTTGTGGTATTTTGGTTGAAAAATAATTTACTTTTGTGGTTTATTTGGAACATGTCGTAACATACTTCGGTGGTTTGTTTATTTGGTTTAGTTATTTGCTTTTGCTTATACACTTAGGTTGTTTAAACATGGTAGTTGCTCTGATTTATCCTTGAAACAATAGTTTGCTAGTTATTTGGAAAAATATATTTTGGAAAATTTGTTTGATAATTAGTATCTTTTTGCTTGATAATTAGTATCTTTTTGATAAATCAGTGTGTTTGTTAACTCCTTGATTATGGGGGAGTTGATAACTATGGATGTTGCTCTGTTATGGCTAACACTTATTTGCAGGAATCAACACTTAGGAGTTTCGAAAGAAATTATCAATTAAGGGGGAGATTGTTAGTGCAGACTGTGGATGTTACCACAGGTGCTGTCACTGACAGTTGGGTGTTACCCGAACTGAAATGAT
The DNA here is from genome assembly GCA_022495995.1 of Adenophora triphylla var. japonica. Classification (NCBI taxonomy): domain Eukaryota; kingdom Viridiplantae; phylum Streptophyta; class Magnoliopsida; order Asterales; family Campanulaceae; genus Adenophora; species Adenophora triphylla. The sequence goes on along the minus strand of JAFEMH010000972.1, from coordinate 209,419 downwards.
TTATAATTGAATAATTCTTTCCATATTATTTTATATCCTAATGATTAATATTATTTGCAAGATATATGTGTTTTTAGTCCATATTTCAGGTTAATACATGGTTGGATTAATTGCTAAAATCATGGAAGGAAGTTATACGTAAATAAGGATTTACGAATAACTTTTGCTTAGTCCATATTCCTTGTTGATGAATGAAAAACGTGGGAAGACCAATTCAAGGGAGTTATTGCTATTTATTGAAGAGTACAAGGTCAAGAAAGCATGGACTTGGGCTTCAAGTTTCGGTTGGTACAATGGTGGGAAGTTGGCGCATGAAGTGAGAAAGAAGCCAATAAATCTCTCCACTCTCCTCACATGATCTGAAAATTCAAGGCTGTTATTTTTGAGTAGCCTCCAAGGCATTTGAAGGCTATAAATAGGCTAGGTGTGATCACTTGAAGCCATACCAAAGACATACCAAATACAAGACACACACTTTAGCACAAGAGAAACAAAGTATCTTTGGTTCATATAATCTTTCCTCCCTTGTGATTCTAACTTAAACATTGTGTGTTTAAGTGAGTGTTGGCTAAGGATAGGATTCTATACTTTGTCTCATTAGTTCTATAGAGCATTATCATTGTTATAGCAATAGGAAACTTTCGACTTTGTAATTCTTCTATATTGATTATAAAGTCTTCGCCATTTAGAAGTTATATATTTATATAACTTGAGAAAATTATATCTTGTGATATTTATTTCCGCTGCACAAATCTTTTACAAACTGTTTAGTTTTGTGGTGTGTGTGTGTTGTCCGTCAGTGTGTTATCGAAGGTGTTGGGTAACATCTACGGTAACATCTCTTTCCAGTGAAGCCGTGACATTTTCATTACCAAAATTATAGGTTTGTAAATATAATATACTCCCTCCGTCCCAGCCCAATTGATACCAAATTTTTTGGCACACAGATTAAGAAAAGTAAGAGAGATAAAAAGTGGAAGAAAATATTGTGAGTATGAAAAATTAAATAGGAGAGAGAATGAGTGGGAGGAATAGTGATTTGATTGGTGTTGTGATTGTAAAAATAAAATAGGAGAGAGAATGTGTGGGAAAATAGTAAAGATTCCCTTCCATTTTGAGCAGTCTCCATTGAGCTGGAACGGACCAAAAAGGAAATAAGTCTCCATTGGGCTGGGTCGGAGGGAGTATATAACATTGTGAAATAAGAAAAGCATGTTTAATGAACTTTTAATAACAAACCACATGGTTCCCTCCATCTCAAAATAGTCACACTTTTTTTCTCAAAATAAAATCTTATTTTTAACTAATAAATAATCTAAGTCCTATTTTAACATGCTACAACGAGTATAATAATAGGTATTGTTAGGACCTAACTATGTAAGCCACATAGTTATATAAAAGGTTTTGACAAAGAAATATATCATATGTTATCTGACAGACAAGATAACATATGACTTTGACAGCTGAGCCCTTGCACATCTTTATATCAAACTGGACAGTAATGATATAATGATCAAACCATGGACAGCAATGATCAAACCAAAGACAAATCATATAAATCAAATGTATTTATATAAAAAGGATCATCTCATAACCATCAAACACAAATCCTTGTCTCCTAAACCTGCAAACTCTAAAGACTTAGCCTGACAGCTAAGGTTCTCAACAGCAGAGGATTCAACCCTCTGACAGCTATGATCTTCAACATCAGCAGCAATGAAGTATTCATTTGAGGATCAAGATGTGCATTGCCCAATCTCTCCCCTCATATGTTGCCAGCTCATATCCATGAAGATCACATCAAATGGTTGCAGATTCCAGCTATGTTAGTCTCCAGTCAACAAAGGATCTAAATGCATCTCCAACACACATTTACTACCTTGTCTCCTTGTCCCCTCCAACGGCTATATTCAAGCCTATAAAAGGATTACTCCAAGACTGAAGACATTCACCCCCTTTACACACAACTCTTACAACCTTACCTCCAACCTTTCTCAACCTGCAACCAACAATCAAAACAACATTGAGACACTTGTAGAATCGACCTCAGGTGTATAAACTGATTTGTATAACCACTTAAGACTGACTTTAAGTGGGTATTGTAAATTGCTTAGTATAGAGCATAATCCCTAATAGACCGTACTTATTAGGAAGAGGAAGTTCAAGGAACTTGCCTATCCAATCCTTTGTAAATCTTAACGGGAACTAGATTTAAGTGGATTGATCTCACTTGTTAAGGTTGACAGTGAGGGTGGACGTAGGAGGAGTGAACTCTGAACCACCTTAAAATTCCTTGTGTTCAATTGGTATTATCACACAACACACACACACATCTCACACACAAACACTATTCACTTGTCTTTACATTATTTCAACACTTATTATTCCGCTGCACATTTAACACTTATCTTTAAAATCAGTTATCATCTGACAGCTAAGATTTCACCTCAGCTGTCAAAACCTTAACTGCCTAATCTTTAATCTGATTTAAGCAAACAGGACCTTTCAATTGGTATCAAAGCTTGTCTTCACACACAAAAGTCTAACAACTTGTGAAGGATCAATTACCAACCCACCATGCCTCAACCAAGGAGAAATAATGAGAAAGACATTTCCCACATTGATGACTGTGGATCATTTGAAATATATGCTTCAAAAATCAAAACCTACCTTGATGCAAACAGCATCTGGAACTGGTTTGTGCTAGAAAATGAAGTCACTTGCCCTGTAGCCCTAGATTCAAATTGTGGACCTAGCAGCAAAAATAAATCCCCTGAATTCTGGACTGATTCAGAAAGACAACTTGTTAGTGCTAATCTTAAAGTCAAAAACATACTCCAAAAGAGTGTTAATGACTCCCTAGCACAAGAAATTGCAAAAGAGCCAACTGCAAAGGCTGCCTGGGAACTCATCCATACCAAATTCCAAAAACACTCTAGTGTTAGAACCCAAAACCTATACAACCTTCTTAGACAACTTGACAATTTTAAATTCTACCCTGGTGAGAAAGTAAGTGCTGCAAAACCAAGGTTTGAAGATTTAGTAAGATCCATTGCTGATCATGGTAAAACTTTTGAGAACCAAGATTTGTGTCTCAAAATATACTCCAACCTTCCTCAAGAATATGAGAAGGTAGCTCTACCAATAAGAGAAGGCTCAGAATGGAGTACCATGACTGTTGAACAATACTTTGGAAAGCTTGAAGATTATGAACTAGAAGGAAGATAAAACTTCAACCTGTTCCCTCCATTTCACAAACCCTTGCCTTAGCTACCCAAGAAACCACTCAAAAACCAATTACCCAACAAGACATTGACTCTATGGTTCTTCTTTCACTCCAAAAGGTAAACCTTCCCTCAAACAACCTGTCTCAAGGAGATCTACCTAGTCTCATATCCATGGCTGTCAGAAATACCTTGAGAGCACATAAGAAGTCCTTTGAGAGAAGCTATAGCCCATTCACCTCTGATCAAGAAAACCCTAAAAAGAAAGTTGAATGCTTCAACTGTAAGAAGCTTGGACATTACTCATCTGATTGCCCTGAACCAAGGAAACCTAGGGAAAATCAGACAGCTAAGAAGTTCTCATACTCCAAGGAGATTATTCACAGTTCAAGGTGTAACCGCTACAACCGCACAAAGAAGAAGAATGAGAAGAACAAAGAGCAAGTATTGATTGCCGACTCATCTAAGTTTAGTGATGAGGAATGTGACTACAAAGTGACTACGAAAGTGAAGGAGAAGAAGCAATGATATGCTTGATGGCTGGAGATGATGAAGACTCGTACAATGAAGAAGATCTTGAAGCCTTAGATTCTTTGAAGAACTAAAACAGGTACCTCAATTTAACTCTTTAAATAATGAAGAATTCAAGCAATTAGTTAGTACTCTTTTAATTCAAATAAAAAGACACCAAACTGGCTTTGCTTCATTGCTCACTGATAATCTATCCCAAAGTAAAACCATTGATAGCCTTGAAAGAGCAAACCAAGGACTGAAAGTTCAAAACCTTATGCTTGAAAAAGCCGATGAAGAGCTGACAGCTGTGAATTCTAAACTTCTGGAAACCAACATCAACCTTGAAAAGGAAAATGAATCCTTTAGAACGAAGTTTGAAACCTGGAATAGCTCTGGAGAAGCCTTGACCCACTTTAGCTACTACCAAAGACACCCAAGTGACAAATCAGGAATTGGAGCTAATAATCCTACTATGAACACATATACCCCTCTCACTGATGAAAGGGCTATTGACAAGATGGTTCTTGAAAGCATGAACTATGTCAAAGCCCAAGAAAATGTCTATCCCATTCAAACCAAGGAAGATCTCAAGAAAAAGGGAAAAATAGATGAAGCTAGCTCCAGCCACACTGATGTATCAACTCCAACTAGTCCCTCTTGCACTAATGATACTCATATTGGAAGTCCAAGCCAATCAAAAGGCAAAGAAAAACTAGCAAACAAAGGGAACAAAGGTAATTACATTTGGCAAAAGAAAGGAATCAAGGAGCAAGTGAAGACAGACAAGTACAAGACAACTGGACACCAAAGATCTCCTAGACAGCCAAGATATGGTGGACAGCAGAGGTCTCCAAGACAGCAAAGATTCTATGATCATCACTCATATGCCAAACCTCAAAGACCTAACTGGCCATTCTCTAATGGAAGAAACCATGCCCAACATAATACCTCTCCTAGATCATCTCATTCAAACAATTCCCCAAGCCATTCTCAGTTTCATAACCAAAACCAATTCTTTTCTCCCAACCAATTTTTTAACCAATCCCAACCTATTGCTCCTACTCCCTATATGCTGCAAATCATGGGATATTATAATGCCATAAACCAGTACTTTGGAAAGAGAGCAATGAACAAAGCTAGGGTACCAAAGAAATTCTAATCCTTTGGACCCAAAAGAATAAAGGGTACCATAAATGTATTTTTCTATTTTGTAGGAACCTAGGAAAGGAATATGGTACTTGGACAGTGGATGCAGCAGGCACATGACTTACAACAAGGAGTGATTACAACAATATGTTCCTAAAAATTGTCCAAATGTAACTTTTGGTGACAATTCTCAAGCCAAAGTCAAAGGATCAGGAAACCTTGTTACTAAAGATATTATTTTTACTAATGTGTCTTATGTAGAGGGTCTCAAGCACAATTTGATTAGCCTTAGTCAGATTTGTGATAAGGGATATCATGTTGTTTGTTCCAAAAACCACTGCACTGTCAAGGATGTCAACAACAAATCAATTCTCACTGGAATAAGAAAAGGCAACCTCTACTGTCTAAACCTAGAAATTGTGGATTCTTCAGATGCCCATTGCCTTCTCTCCTTCAGTCAATCTGATATGTCATAGCTATGGCACAAAAGATTGGCTCACCTTAACCTGAAAAGCATCTCAAAACTAGCCAACTCAAACCTAGTAAAAGGCCTACCCAAAATACCATTCAAAAAGGACAAGTTATGCAAAGCTTGTCAATGTGGAAAACAAAAGAAAACCTCCTTCTCTGCCAAAACCAGATTAGATACCACAAAACCCCTTCAACTACTTCACATGGATCTGTTTGGACCAATCAGAACTAGATCTCTTGGTGGAAAGAGATACTCTCTTGTTGTAGTTGATGACTACACTAGATTTACTTGGATTATTCTTCTTGAATCCAAAAAGAATACATTGGAACAACTAGTCAAACTGTTCAATAAAGTACAAAACCAAACAGGCTTATCCATTATCAAAATCAGATCTGATCATGGTAAGGAATTTGAGAACACTGGTGTTGAAGAATACTGTGATCAAAAAGGGATTGAGCACAATTTCTCTGCTCCTAGAACACCACAGCAAAATGGGGTTGCTGAAAGAAAGAATAGAACAATCTGTGAAGCAAAGAAGATCTATGCTGTCAGAGCACAACCTTCCTAAGTACTTTTGGGGTGAAGCAGTCACCACTGCTGTCTATGTCCAGAACAAGACCCTTATCAATAAATTTCACTCCAAGACTCCCTATGAGCTATGGAATGGAAGAACACCAACCATTTCATACTTCCATGGCTTTGGAAGTAGATGTTTCATTCACAACAATGGGAAAAACAATCTTGACAAATTTGATTCAAAAAGTGATGAAGGAATTTTCCTTGGATACTCCAACACTAGCAAAGCCTATAGGGTTTACAACAAAAGACGACTTGTTGTAGAAGAATCAATACATATAGACTTTGATGAAAACAATGATCAAAGCCACACTAAATTATGTGATTTTGATGAATCTGTTGGGAATTCAGACAATGTTCCTGAGGTTTCTCCTGTTCATGACCCTTCAAATCTCAATCCTGAAGAAAACTCACCTATACCCTTCCCTATATGGTGCCCAAAAACTCTAACACTCATCCCACTTTGTCTGACAGCCAAGAATCCCTTCTCAACAGCAAAGGTGAATCTGACAGCCAAGGTGCACCACATAACCTACCTTCATCCAGTCATCAAAATTCCCTTGAAGAAGACCCTATCCAACATGATAACAACACCTCTCATTCAATTCCTCAACCTGAAACCATTACCCACATCATCCCTCCAAACAAAAGCATCTATATTGGCCTACCTATACACAAAATGGATATACCTCCTAACATGCCTGTTCTTGACTCTCTAATGAGTGCCTTCATCTCTCAAATTGAACCCAAAAAGATAAATGAAGCTCTTCAAGACCCATATTGGATAGAAGCAATGGAAGAAGAATTGGAGCAATTTGAAAGAAACAAAGTTTGGAAGCTTGTTCCTAAGCCTAAAAACCAAACTGTCATTGGGACAAGATGGGTTTTTAGAAATAAGATGAATGAAGAATGTATTGTAGTAAGGAACAAAGCTAGACTGGTTGCTCAAGGATACAGACAAGAAGAAGGCATTGACTATGATGAGACCTTTGCTCCTGTTGCAAGACTAGAAGCAATAAGGCTGTTCCTTGCCTATGCTTCATTCAAGAAAATGAAAGTGTTTCAGATGGATGTCAAGAGTGCATTTCTGAATGGAGTCTTAAATGAAAAGGTTTTTGTATCTCAACCCTCTGGATTTGAGCATCCCAAGTTCCCTGATCATGTATACAAATTGGACAAAGCATTGTATGGGCTTAAACAAGCACCAAGAGCTTGGTATGAAACCCTATCTAAATATCTCCTTGGCAAAGGATTTACCAAGGGCCATATTGATAACACTTTGTTTATCAAGAAATATGGAAATGATCAGTTGCTTATCCAAGTCTATGTTGATGACATCATTTTTGGCTCATCAAATGAGGACTTGTGCACTTAATTTGGGGATATTATGAAGAATCAGTTTGAAATGAGCATGATTGGTGAGCTCACTTTCTTCTTGGGCCTTCAAGTCAAGCAAATGAAGGAAGGAATCTTCATTAACCAAGCTAAATATACAAGGGATATGATCAAGAAGTTTGACATGCAAACTGCTTCCCCAGCTAAAACTCCCTTGTCAACCACAACCAAACTTCATGCTAATCCAGATGGTCAAAGTATAAATCCTACACTCTACAGAAGTTACATTGGATCTCTCCTTTATGTAACAGCTTCAAGACCTGACATTATGTTTAGTGTCTGTCTCTGTACTAGATTTCAAGCAAATCCCAAGGAATCTCATCTCTCTGCTGTCAAGAGAATTTTGAGATATCTCAAAGGAACCTCTGATTATGGTTTGTGGTATCCCACTGAATCCCCATTCTCTCTAATTGGATTTACTGACTCTGACTATGTTGGATGCAATCTAGATAGAAAATTCACAAGTGGTGGATGCCAGTTTATTGGTTCAAGAATCATCTCATGGTCAAGCAAAAAGCAAACTTCAGTAGCCACCTCAACAGCTGAGGCTGAGTATATTGCTGCAGGCTTGTGTTGTTCTCAAATTCTCTATCTTAAAAGCCAACTTCAAGATTTTGGAATAGAATTGTCTAACATTCCCATATTTTGGGACAACTCAAGCACTATTGCCATGACAGAAAACCCTGTCCAACACTCAAAAACAAAGCATATTGAGGTCAGACATCACATCATCAGAGACCATGTTGAAAAAGGGAATATTAACCTTGCAAAAGTTTGTACTGAGGATAATGTCTCTGAATATCCTAACAAAGGCTATGGATGAGAAGAGATTTGAGATGTTAAGAGCAATGCTAGGCATGATCAACTTACCAAAATAAAGACTTTTATTCATTAAAGAACATCTCTTATGGCTGCTGTCAACAATGTGATATCTAACAGCTAACCCTTTCACCAAACCAAAAGCTTCATTGACATCAAACCAAAGCTCATTCCTACCTTACAATCAAACTTCAAACACAAAAACAAACATAAATCCATATTCCAAAAGCCTCACTATCCTCCTTTCCATCACAGCTAGCTCTCATGAATGCTTTGAAAGCTAAGGATTGTCAATCTTGATTATCCCATAGCTGATCTTGGAAGCAATCATCTCCACATCCTTTATCACTATAGATAATGTCTGGAGCTTGATATGCACTCTCTTTGATGTCTCCATATCTCTCTAGCCATACAGGGTGCCTCTCCATAAAATGATCAATGGCTGTGGTTGAGAACTGCAATGAAGGACACCCCCTCCTAGGCCACCATTCTTCAACTGCATTATAAGGAGGATACTCACTGAGTGGTGAGATAAAACTGAAGGTACCTGAAGAATTTGCACTTGCCTGTGTAATGATAGCTTGATCAGACTGAGGACCTTCATCTTCATCACCATTCAGAGCAGCTGGACTCAAACACTTGAGAAACTGAGAAAACAACTTCATATAAACCTTTGAAGGAGAACTTTGCACTCCTGCAAAATTGTCTCCAGTTCCCTCAAGAACTGTTTGACTAAGAGTAAGTGAATCCCTGGTTACAGCTGTGTATTCCTTGACAGCTATGACATCAGGTTGACCAATTTGTGTGTCAACCTTAATCCTTTCATTGCTGTCAATCTTCACTAGCTCCCCCAAGGTATAAACTCTCTCTATATCTTCCTTAACATGCTTACTTGATTCTCCTTCCCTCTCCTTTCTTGACAGCTTACCCTTAGCTGTCAGATCATTGTGGCTCTCACCAACTATCTTAGCTTTACCCTTGTTCCTAGCCATCTCCCTTAACCTGTTTTTCTCTCCCTCCACCAATGCTAGTCTCTCCTCCTCCCAAAATTTCTTTCTTATCTCTCTCTCTCTCTCTCTCTCAACTCTTCTTCCTTGTGTGGATCATCATTGGGCAATTGATCCACTTCCTGTTCCAAACCATTATCAGTTTGGAGTCTATATGAAAGAAACTCTCTCTCAAACCTTTCCTCTCTTGTTTCATCTACCCTTGGACTTTGAAAAACAAGTCTCTTTGCTGTCTTAGCCATTTTGCTAGGACTGAACATTGAAACAAGTCTTCCCATTTGCTATAAATGAAATGAATTTGGTAAATTTCTTCATCTGAACCATTTCCTTTTATAGACAAATTTTGTTTCAATCAAATTAGTGGCAATGATCATTCAAAATAGGCTTGGCTGGTCATTAAGTCTGACAGCCATGAATTTAGTTCTTGCCAAATCGAGGAAGTGTTGGAACTTGCCACTAACACGTATCTATTAATTTCTCTGATTTATTCCCTCTGAAATTTCGTCTTTGTGTACGGAAATAACTCCCATGTTTTATGGGAAGTTATTACTCAAGTAATGAGTGGGGGACAAATAACACTGTTCATGAACAGTCTCTCTCTTAAATGCTCATTTTTAACCTTTGCAGTAACCCACGTATTAGCCGATGAACTCCACCAATTCCCACATCAATTATCATTTAACCTTGCGAAATTAACCCCTCTTCCTTCAAACTATCTTCTTCCTCCTAAGTTCTCTCTCTGATTCCCTCTATTCTTCAAAACCCTAAAACTCTGTTTCATTCAACCATGTCTTACCCTCAAGCCCATGGTTACTTCATCAAACCTGAATTCTATGAGCATGAGGTTGGAGCTCTAATCAAGGAACTCTTAGAATCCAATCATCTCTGCAAAATGATGGAAGATCAACCTCCCATTTATGAGAAGTTATGCAGAGAAATATTTATGAAAGGAGAAAGACAGCAATCTGGAGCAATAAGGATCAACATTGAAGGGACTGAGATCAATGTGACTCCCAAGGTTGTGTCCAAAGTTTACAACATCCCCATCAAGAATGAAGGCCTCAGCAATCTTTGGAATAGAAAAGACAACAACTTGGAACCCTTCTACAAAAGATTCTTTGATAAACCTGGTTGCAACTATCAATTGGTTCAGGACAAACCAATCAAAAAGAAAGACCTTGATTTATTCAAATCAACCCTAATGGATGTTGTCATCAAAAGGTTTGATGGAAAGCAATCCTCCTTTGACCAAATCAGTCCAAATGAATGGAAACAAGCCCTCAGTTTGTTGACCAAGGAGATAAACTGGAGTGTTGCACTGCTACACAACTTCCAACTTGCCATATCCCCTTCCCCTTGGAAATTCAAAAAGCAAAATCCTATTATGAACAATTTCAGGTTCATGAGTGGAATCCTCCATCAAATAATTCCAAGATTGAATCCTCCTCTTAAAGGTGAATGGCTTGAGTCTACATCTCTGGTGCCTACCAGAAGCTTCAGCTTGAGTACATTCAAACTCAAGAGCAAGAAAAAATTAGAGCTTAGGGACAGCTCTGAGAATTTTGATGAAGCCTCACAAAGACTGAAAGAGAAGACTGAGAAGGATATGAAAATGTGGAAGTCATTGGTAAACATGGTAAATGACAAGAGATCCAAGAGAAAGCATGACAAAGGTGTTGTCATAAGAGAAAGAGCTCAAGAGACCTCTCCTAGCAAGATCAAGAGAAGAAAGAGCCTAGCAAAGATGAAGAGAGCTGGAAAAGGAAAGAAACTCAGCAAAGGAAAGAAAGTACAAGAAGAGGTAGAGGAAGTTGTTGAGCAAGAAAGGGCTCAAGGGACTGACAAAGGAAAGATGATTGCTGAAGAACAAGCTGACAGTGAAGAAACCCAATCAGATCCCATCTACAAAGACATTGATGAGTATGCTGGTGAAAAGGAAGAAAGCCATGACACTGAGAGTGATGAAAATGTGAGAAGAGCTGTTGCTGAATCATTGATGGAAGTGAGAACAGCTAAGGTTGGACAATTATCTGGGACAGCTATGGAAGCCTCCCCTCTGACAGCTAAGGTTGCCTCAATTGCTGAAACCCCATCTAAGGTAATCTCCACCCCTTCTCTTGCACTCAATACATTCTCTAGGAAGAGAAAATCTGATAAAGATGCTTCCCCATCCAAAAAGTTGAAGCCAACCACTCCTCAACCCTCCTCATCTAAAGACCAATCCAGTTCACCACATGACTCTGTGGCTCAAGGCATCCTCAACCTTAATCCCTTAAACATTAGTCCAAATGAGCCTAGTGTTGAAAAAGAAAGGGGGAATAGTCCTAGCTCTGAAAAGGATGAGCCTCAGTTAAGGGGGAACAGAAGTCCTCCTTCCCCTATTCTGACAGCTATGCCATTGTCTAGTCATGCATCACCCATTTCAAGCCCCTCACATCATTCCCCTATTCCTGAAAACATCTTCAAAGCATCTGAAGGACTAACTTTAGAAGATCCTAAGCATGTCCCTGTTGTTCTTTATTATTTAAGATCCCTGCTAACAGAGGAAGATGTTCAAAAAGCCATGGAATTGATCAAAACCATAGATATGGCTAAGAAAGCTAGCATGCCTGAACCTGAACCTCTTTCTGAACCTGAACCTCATTCTGAACCTGAACCTCAATCCAAACCTGATGAACCTGTTCAAACTCAAGAACCTCCTATTGCTACCCAAGATTCTGAAACCCAACCTGAACCTATAACACAAGATTCACCTACCCCTGAGTTTGACATTCTTCCAACTTGTGAACCTTGGATTCTAGATTGTGACATTGATTTTTCCTTACCCTCCATCATGGCTGTCCACCATAGATTGAAGGAGATTACCCATTTTCATGAGATTGCCAATCCTAACTTAATCCCCAACCCTTGGCTGTTGAGCAAAAACTCCATCATGATCCATGCAAGAAATAGGTGTGGTCTCATTATGTTTGCCCATGAGGAATGGAAAAGATATATGATAGCTCTCCCAAACTCCTTCTTTCACAATGCCCCCAGATTGCCAAACTTCATGGACATTGGAACCATCATAGATTGGGAAATGCTGTTCTCCCAATTGTTGTCAAACAACATCAATGAATGCATCTACATGCCCTCATCCCTAGTTTATGCCCTCTGTATAGACCTTGCTAAAGAGATGTACTGGAGGATCCTTCTCAATAAAGCCAAAATCATAGCTGTCATTGCAAAGCCTAGCCTGACAGCTATCTTTCCTCCAACTACTTCAGTTCCTCCTTCTTTCATCCCCCTAAACACCAGATCTCTCCAATCCAATCTTCCTCCAAACTTCAATCCTTCAACATTTGTGCCTCCATACCATGTGACCATCACAGACATGCAGAGATTTACAAGGTCAATGATAACCAAAATGAGGCACATTTTGGAAGTCTCAACTGGTTCCAAATCTGAAAGAAAGGCCTCCAAAGGAAAGACCATTGAATCTGATGAAGAAGCTGTTAACCTGGGAAAGAGAGCCTCTGGTGCTGCTCCCAATGACATTGTGTCAAGTGATGATGAAGATGATGCTCCTGTGATGAAACAGCATCAGATCACAACCTCTACTGTTCTCACTGTCACAACAGCTCCACCTCTACATCAAGCTCAACAACCTATCTCTCTTCAAACAAACCCCTTCTTCTCTAACCTATTTGCAGGAATCAAAGGTCAAAGCTCAAAACCAAAGAAGACTCCCAAATGGGGCAATCTGAGACTAAGAGATGATGAAGAACCTCTCTCCAAGGCTGTTCTCAAAGAAAGGCAAGATCAATCCTTCATATATGATGATGAGATGAGCTGGGAATGGAACAATGAGATGTATTACAGAGGTGTTGATGACAAGATGAAGAGAGTGCTGCTAGCTGAAAGAGAAGAGATCCTTGCAGCAAGAAGAGAAAGAGATGAATTTTCTGATTAAAGAAAATTTTATGTCTTTTATTTGGTTAAGTACTTTTAATCCCTACCTTTTTGTTTCTGCTTTAAAAACAATGTTTATTTTGGATAATGTGTTTTGTTTTAAAAGCTCTTTTGATTGAATCAAGAAGATTGATCTTCATTGGTATATTCAATTTATGAGTATTTTGCAGGTTATATCTTTATTTAGATATATTACTTTGCCAAAAAGGGGGAAATTGTTAGGACCTAACTATGTAAGCCACATAGTTATATAAAAGGTTTTGACAAAGAAATATATCATATGTTATCTGACAGCCAAGATAACATATGACTTTGACAGCTGAGCCCTTGCACATCTTTATATCAAACTGGACAGTAATGATATAATGATCAAACCATGGACAGCAATGATCAAACCAAAGACAAATCATATAAATCAAATGTATTTATATAAAAAGGATCATCTCATAACCATCAAACACAAATCCTTGTCTCCTAAACCTGCAAACTCTAAAGACTTAGCCTGACAGCTAAGGTTCTCAACAGTAGAGGATTCAACCCTCTGACAGCTATGATCTTCAACATCAGCAGCAATGAAGTATTCCTTTGAGGATCAAGATGTGCATTGCCCAATCTCTCCCCTCATATGTTGCCAGCTCATATCCATGAAGATCACATCAAATGGTTGCAGATTCCAGCTATGTTAGTCTCCAGTCAATAAAGGCTCTAAATGCATCTCCAACACACATTTACTACCTTGTCTCCTTGTCCCCTCCAACGGCTATATTCAAGCCTATAAAAGAATTACTCCAAGACTGAAGACATTCACCCCCTTTACACACAACTCTTACAACCTTACCTCCAACCTTTCTCAACCTGCAACCAACAATCAAAACAACATTGAGACACTTGTAACTGACCTCAGGTGTATAAACTGATTTGTATAACCACTTAAGACTGACTTTAAGTGGGTATTGTAAATTGCTTAGTATAGAGCATAATCCCTAATAGACCGTACTTATTAGGAAGAGGAAGTTCAAGGAACTTGCCTATCCAATCCTTTGTAAATCTTAACGGGAACTAGATTTAAGTGGATTGATCTCACTTGTCAAGGTTGACAGTGAGGGTGGACGTAGGAGGAGTGAACTCTGAACCACCTTAAAATTCCTTGTGTTCAATTGGTATTATCACACAACACACACACACATCTCACACACAAACACTATTCACTTGTCTTTACATTATTTCAACACTTATTATTCCGCTGCACATTTAACACTTATCTTTAAAACCAGTTATCATCTGACAGCTAAGATTTCACCTCAGCTGTCAAAACCTTAACTGCCTAATCTTTAATCTGATTTAAGCAAACAGGACCTTTCAGGTATATTTTATAAAAAAATTGAAAAGTCAACTGCGAAAATTTAAGCTCGGTTGAGGTGCAACATTTGAACAATTGCCGCTTTTAACAAGTCTTGGCCTTGAATAACCAATTTTTCCTTCTCTAAATCATGAGAATAATCGAAGAGCTTTAGCAAGTTAACCAAAGCAGCCATCTCTAGGCCAACTTATAAAGTTTGTTCCATTTTTATGAGCTCTTTTAGATGATCAACAAGCCTACCTTCATGCTTCTCTTGAAACTTGAGCAATGGCGTTCTCGTGATCGGATAACGGTGCAACCCTCCTGTAAGGCTAAGATGTTGATCTATTATAACCACGTTCGCTGCATATATAATTGTAAAAAAAAAAAATCGTCAAGGACGGAGTGTTATATATTTTTCCTTAAAAACGGTGTGGGAGCAAAAATAGTTCACTTTTATTTTTGAACATTTTATTACAATCTGATGTAAAACAACAACCAAATTGACATGAATCTTTACATGTTAGAGCATTTGGTTTTGATTCAACTTTGGATATTGATTCGGGCCTCACAAGTCGTGGGAAGGGAGAGTCATCGTCAACCAACGAGTTGAGAGATCTAGATTTCAATCTAGATCTGAAAGAGAGAGGGGGGTTGGAAGGAAATGTGCGAAGCCAATGTCCTTGAAACAACCCACCATGTGCGAAGCAAATGTTCTTGATTTTAATAGGGGTATACTATAACTTTTTTTCCTTTTTTTTTTTTTCTGCATACAATATTTGTTCTAACAACCATATTAGATCAAACTTAACTTTCGTTGAAACAACCCACCATGTGCAAACTATTTTTTTTTTCAGCAAACCATCCCTTCCTTGAAACAACCAACCCACCATGTGCGAAGCAAATGTCCTTGATTTTAATAGGGGTATACTATAACTTTTTTTCCTTTTTTTTTCTGCATTCAATATTTGATCAAAGTTAATTTTGGTGACGCATGAGAGATGATGTACTTGTATAAATATGAACATATAGAAATATTTCAAGTGTGTCTTGGAAAATATAGAAACTTGAGAAAAAAAACAAATGCAAGAGTTGGGCACGCCTTAGCTCATCAGGTGAAAGGCTCTTTCCATTTCATGTTTAATTACTTTCATTTTTTATTTTTTTTTTGTAAACTAAGATTCAGTTATGGTATGTTTCAAATCTTCCATTTTCACTTCTTTGTTCTGAATTAAGCTCTCTCACAAAATGAATGACTCTCTGTCATTGTCACAAAGAACTTTCTTCCAACTAATATTTCGTGTTTTTTGTAAATTAAGATTCAGTTATGGTATGTTTCAAATCTTCCATTTTCACTTCATTGTTCTGAGTTACTCTCTGTCACTGTCACAAAATGAATGACCAAAAAATTCAAATTTACGGACAAAGAACTTTCTTCCAACTAATATTTCGTGTTCTTTTGCAGGTGTTCTCAGGAGAAATGGCTGAAGACAATCACAGTCCGATTGATTGGTCAAAGGACGAGAAGTTTATGGAAATGATAGAATCCATTATTGATCAAATCCGCAAATTTGACGACCAAAGACTCAATTTTGAAACGGAAATCCTTCCAAAAACTAGCATCTACAAGGTTCCTTCCAAGGTAGCAGTTAGAGATGTTAATATCCCACACTTTGTGTCAATTGGCCCTATTCATAGTGGCCGAGCTAACCTTCTAGCCATGGAGGAAATCAAACTTTGGTACTCCATATTCTTCTTTTATAGATCGGAGGATCCTGCTGGATTCGTGCAAGAATGTGGTGAAGCCATTGTAAATCTTCAAAAACCGGCTCGGGAATATTATGCCCACGATCTTGAGAAGTTCGACAAATACAAGCTAATGAAGATCTTGCTAGTAGACGGTTGTTTTCTCCTTGAACTCTTTTTGAGGCATGCAAAAGAGATAAGTGCCACTATCATAACTAAGATCTGGGCCTTTGATCTTATATTGGGCAACCCATGGATGCACAGTGCCGTGTGTCAGGACTTGGCCTTGTTAGAGAACCAGATCCCGCTTGTGGTTTTGGAGACTTTGTTGTCAAAAGTTAAACCATATCTTACGTCTAGCAATTATGGTGTCCAAGACTACACTTTCCGCTTCTTCAGCTCGGATTTGCATGCTTGTATGGAAACTTCTATTAGTATGGACGTGAATAAACGGCCATGGCTAAGGAAAGAACCAAGGCATATTCTTGAATTGCTTCACATGCGTTTGCTTCACGAGCGCTTGCTTCACCAGCGCTTGTATAGACTGATGAGTATTGACCAGCAAGAGGAAGAGGGAAAGTACGGACTATTGTACGGTGCAACCAAGCTACAAGAGTCTGGAGTCAATATTAAGAAAAACTTTGACTTGTCAAATGAGAAAGATTATTTCAACAGCAATCTACTCAAGATTGAGTTTGACAGTAGTAAAGGAATCTTGAAAGTTCCCCAATTTTTGATCGGTGGAACAACGAGTTTGATGATAAAAAACCTAGTCACTTTCGAGCAATTTAACTTCGGTCATTGGTCACATTTCCACCACGTCACAGCCTATGTTATTTTCATGAAAAGCCTGATAACTTCCGAGCACGACCTTGAGCTTCTCAAGCGTAAAGGAATCATAAAAACGCACCCGGGAAGCAACTCTATTGAGAATGCTATGGAGTTCTTTAATGATTGCTCCGAGGGAGTAGTCCTTAAGAACTTTTATTTCTCTAATGTTTGCATAGAAGTCGAAGAATACAGCAAAAACTGGATGCATTTTCACAGTTATGTGACTTGTTTACAGAGCAGGGGACGGAAGTATGGGGCTATATTAGCTGGACGATATTGCCCGGACCCCTGCATGACAATCGCCTTCTTTGCCGCCACCATGCTCCTCCTCCTTACCAGTTTACAAACATTTTATACAGTCTATCCTTATTACCTTAAGTAGTTTATAGAAGATTAATTAATGTCTTCTATTTATTTACTTTTTGTTTTTCATTTGTCTTGATTTTCTTTGTGTCAATATTCATGTTGTCTTAGTTCATCCTTGTTATGAATTTTTGTCTCTTGAAGTTTTGTGTTTTTCTTTTGATGTAAGACTTTATTTCCCTTTCTTTATTTTTATGTATTAATAGATTCTGTAGATCTTGAGAAAATGGGTTGATTAGTTATTAGGCGGATTTGGAACCGTTTTGTAAGTAATTGTTGCTGCTGCACTCCCCGGGGATGCATCCATAACCTTCTGTTTCAAGATTTAATGGGCACACATGAAACCCATTTTGTGTCTAATTAATTTTGACCACTGATATCGAAATGGAGGGTCGTGGTTGCATGTCACTACTAGAAATCACAGTTTAGGCGACAAAAAAAATTGGTCGCCTTATCCTTAAATCCGTCACCATAAACCTATGGCGACCAATCTTCGTCATCAAAGATTTGTCACACAAACCTCTTGGCTTCGGGTTTTAGGCGACGAAAATTATACCTGGTCACTTAAATTTTTCCTAAGCGACGAGTTCAACACCTCTTTACCTCAGGTTTTGGGCGACGAAAACTACACCTGGTCGCCTAAAAGTGTTCTTTGGTGACAAAGTATTTTGGTCTCCTAAGTAACCAAATTAAGGCCATGAAAACTACATTTGGTCGTCTAAACGTATTCTTTGGTGACAAAGTATTTTGGTCTACTAAGTAACCAAATTAAGGCCACAAAAACTAGACTTGGTCGCCTAAAAGTATTTTTTGGTGACAAAGTATTTTGGTCTCCTAAGTAACCAAATTAAGGCCACAAAAACTATAACTGGTCGCCTAATGGTATTCTTTGATGACAAAATTATTTTGGTCTAGGACCAAATTAAGGCCACAAAGTCTCGTCACCTTTTTTTTTTTAACTTTTAGGCGACAAACAATTGTCGATTTAGGTTTACTTTTAGGCGACAAACAATTGTCGTGTATATATATAATATATTTGTATTATATATATATATATATATATATATATATATATATATATATATATATATATATATATATATATATATATATATATATATATATAATATTTGTATTATATACATATATATATATATATATATATATATATATATATATATATATATATAATATTTTTATTATATATATTAATCATTTAAATTTTACAACAAGTATAGAAATTAACTAAAAATATGTATTAGTACTAATTAATATAGCATAATGTTCAAATAAAAAACGATCATCTACATAGTACCATCAACATATTCCCTCAAAATATTATCACTAAAGTATTGCCATCAAATACTTCATCAAAAAATTTCATAAAGCTTTTAAACATAAGATAAATTTGGAGCAAGTTCAAACTTGATTAGTGGACGTAGATTGAGCCACAATGCTATCAAGCGATTGCATACCATTAGCTTTCAACACATCAAGAAGTTTGCTAAACATACTTGTTTGAGACCCCATTTTTTCTTTTAACTCCTTCACTTCATCTTGTGATGTCCCAATTTTTATTCTAGTTCCTTCACTTTATTGATTGATACTTGAGATGTTGAAGGTGGCAATCGGCGTTTAACATCACGTACCATCCCACGACCCATACCCCTCACATAACTCCCAATATTCGGACCCAATTCCTCAAGAGTCTCTGCCAGTATTTTCACTCCTATTTCTGGACCAGGAAGTGGAATTTCGTCCAACGGGGTGTCGGGTGCAAACTGAGATTCATAGTCCTTAATGAAATCAGTTATCTTTTCTTGCATCTTTTCCTGAAATAAAAATAAAAACAATGAAACTCATAAATTATACTAAAAAAATTATTTTAAAAAATCATACATGTATGAGAAAAGTAAGTGACTCAACTGCAATATATGCTTCGGCTATGGACGCTTCTGGTCTAAGCCTATTTTTAACATATCCTTTATATGTGCCCTGCAAAATTATTAAACAATAGTTAGAACACTAGCACTTAAAAATCATGAAAAATTCAAAAGCATTTATTACCTCTCAAAAGGATACATCCAACGATAATGGAGTGGCCCACCTAGCAATGCTTCAGACGCTAAATGAATCGTGAGGTGGATCATGACTGTGAAAAAAGCAGGGGGGGAATCTGCTCAAACTTGCACAAGATTAATACAATCTCATGTTGTAACTTTTCAACATCTTGCTTACATACAGTCTTGGCACATAATTGTTGGAAGAATTGTGACAATTCTATAATCGGTTCTACCACAAGTTGAGGAAGGAATCCCCGAATAGCAACTGGGACCAAACGTTGCAATAGAACATGACAATCATGGCTCTTCATTCCTAATAATTTCCCATCATTTCTCCTTACACATCGTGATATATTAGAAGCATACCCGTAAGGAAACTTAACAGAAGAAAAAACTTCAGAAATTTCTTTTTTATATATTGGTTTAACCGTAAAAATAGGATGAACTATATCCATTTATTACCTTTACTTTGCAACCACAAGCGTTTCTTTATCCCCCGCTCCATGTAGTCCTTCCTTGCATTAGCTGTGTCTTTTGACTTTCCTTCTATGTCGAGAATAGTGTTAACAAGGCTTGGAAAAATTTGTTATATGTGAAGAAAATGTGTATTTTCCTTACAAAATCGTTTGTCGTTTGACAAAGATTATTGTGGGTTCATGTTCCACGTTGTGAGAACATGAAAATGAAATATCTAGATGTCCAATTTGGTATTGGATAAGAAAGATATGATAGCTCAAAGTTGGTGGGTTGAAAGTGTAACTTTTGAAACTTCATCAAACTATTGATGTTCCATAAATTCAAATTATTAAGGGATTAATTGGATACATACCAAGAGTCTTGGGGTTACAAATTGAAAGGACCTTCATATAAAATCCTAGGACTTTTGGTGGAGCTAGAGGAGAGTTACCCACAACAAGAAACTAGAATGATTTTTCATCAATCTTTCCACCCTCCCTCTTGCAATTTGTGATCTTCTTCCTTTGGCCTCCTAGAGAAATATTCATGGTGATTTTGTCCAAGCATAGGGAAATTCGCCGAAAAACTTAAGTGCAAAGTTGTTCCGGTTCATCCGTTCTATCCTGGGAGACTAACGTCCATTAAAGACCTCGAGCACTCGTAGTGAGGGGGAGAATTAGTCTTAAGGAGAGTGTCTAACACGGCTCGGATTCAAGCAAATTCAAGACGACGACTTACGGTTTTTTCTTTGTTAATGTTTATGTTGTATATTGTATTTCAATTTTATTGTAATTCTTTTTCTTTTGTGCTCGATTGTTTAGATTTGTCTAACAATATTAAGACTAATTCCCTATTTGAGAAAGAATTACAGATTTGGAAATCTGGTGGTACGGTAATCAAAGAAAGAGGTAAAAGAATTGGAAAACGATGGACGAGACGGAAGAAAATTTCAGCATATTTTTTCAGTGACCATCTTTGGTAAAAATTATTTTCCCGTTTCTTTAACCGCTGGATCGGACTGAAATTTGGTGTGCATGTTCACGACTCATAGAAGAAGATTCTGAACGGTGGAGATCGGATTTTTTTATGTAGATATTAATATATAAATTTCGGAACAGAGCAGTTTCTGAAAGAAGTAATGATGTATTGACTTACGGATGAACATCAAGGATGTTGCAATGATTGTGTAAAATAGTTGTGGTGATGCCACTTCTAGTGTTTATACAATGAATGATAGATCTCTTATGGTTCATGAAAATCATAGTGAGAAAAATTGAAAAGTTCGATTGAACTAAATTGAGAAAATGAACGGTTAAAGATATCGTATTTAACGTTCTTATGATTCACAAGAATCATGTTGAGAAAAATTGAATAGTTCATTGAACTAAGTTGAGAAGATGGACGGGTAAAGATTTAGTCTTTAACGTTGCATTTTATAAATGAAAAGTTCTTTTGAACTAAGTTGAGAAGATGAACGGATAAAGATGTAGTCTTTAACTTTGCATTGTTTATACGATGTATTGACAAAGATGATAGGGCTTCTCGAAAGAAGTTGTTAAAGCCTATTATTGTCAATAGTGACAAAAGTCACAAAGATTAAAACAATAGAGCTTCTTGAAAGAAGTTGTTGAATTCTATTATTGTGAAGATTAACATATATCACAAGGACTAAAGTATAGTGCTTCTTGGGAGAAGTTTTTAAAACCTATAATTGAAATAAGTGACTAATGTCAAAAGATTAAAAATAATATGAATTCTTAAAGGAAGTAGTTAAATCCTATTGTTGATGACAAATGACACAAATATTTAGAAGTATAACTTCTAAAAGAAATTGTGTATTTGGTGAATGAGAAGGTAATTTCTCTAATTTAGAGGTACTCCAAGATGGGACCTTTAAAATTTTGGAATAGTTAACCTCCAATTATAATTTCATTAAAGAAATTTAGAGGTTTATAATATGGTTTGTTATAAGAAATAAATTGTGATAATTCCCCTAATGAATTACAATTTATTTTTGGGTGAATTCTCTAATTATATTAGAGAGCTCTATTTGTAACAACAAAGTTACAATTTGGTGTTTAATTGTTGAAAAATTAAAGCCAATGTTTTGGGGAAGGCTCCTTGTGTGAAGAAAAATCTTCAATGGGATGTGGTTGTTCCAAGTATTCCGGTTCACATAATGAGAAGTTAGAAAATTTTGTTGGCCTCGACTTTAAGTGATGGCAACAATAGATGTTCTACTTGATCACCCTTAAACTTGTGAGGTTTCTTACGGAAGATTCTATAAAGTTGGGTGAAAATAAGACGGATGTTTAATCCGTGAGTGCGGTTGAAGCATGAGATTTTTTTTTGGAATTATATACTTAACGAATTGTCTAATTCGTTATATAACGTATATAGTACCTAGAAAATGGTGAAATAATTATGAGAGTCTTTGGACATAAATAATAAATCTGAGAATGCGGCTGAAATGAACTTCATTATAAGTCGTGCTCTTGATTTTAAAATAGTGGACTTCATAAACCATGAAAAGTTAAATGAAAGAATTGAAAATGGTCTTTCATGAAAATCATACCGAATGGATGGTGTTGAGTGAAATTCTCAAATGATGGCAATAATTGAGAAATTGTTTCACACTTGAAAAGAGTTCAAGAATTACCTCACATATAAATGAAAGTTGAGGTTTTTGCTATTCGTCTTTGTGTTGAAAAAGAGAATAGAGCTTTGGAGAAGAAGTTGAAGCAAATCGAAATTCTTAACTCTAAGATAAGTTGGTCAAACTTGGTTTGAAAAGTCAAGCTTATTTGGAAAGTCAAACTTGGTTTGAATGTCAAACATGATATCATCAAGAATGATATTCATGATGCTTAAATGAATGAAATGGAATTATATCAACCAATAAGTTGAATTAGTGATCAATAATGAGAATAAGTCTCGTTAGATAGATCATATTCCTTACGTTAAAAAGGAATTCAAAGAAAATGTGATATGTGCTTGAAGAAATATAATCAAAGCATATTGATGCTTATGATGTGAATATTATTCAAACACATGGTGGTAATGTGTAAATTATTACATTTATCAATATTTGCTTAAGAGCAAAATATTTAATCTTATCTCTTTAAAGAAAAAGTTGTAAATCAACTTAATAAGGAGGTAGTGATAAAACATAACTAAATGTAGTTTGTGTATATGTTTCACTAAATACTATTGATTGCATATGGTTGGGTATGTTTACAATAGTTGTGATTATAGAATTCTTATGTATGAATTCAAGATTCAATAATGGAATCATGAAGCACTTTTTTCTTTAAGAATATGTTTCCGTATAAATTAAGAGATGAGGCAAACTTATTTAAACGGATTCATGATTCAATAGAAGAAGAAGAAACTTATCATGAGGAATGATAAAGAAGAGGCATGACCTCGACATAGCAAATGAGGTAGGATAAGAAAATTCTATGGCCCGGATTTTTTAACCTCCATGATAGAAAGTGAATCACAAAGTTATAAAGACATTGAGCTCTTTGGAAGGATCTTTGTGGAAAGAGGTCATTAAAAGTGAGAGTGATTCCATCTTGGAAAATCACACTTGGAAACTAGTGGATTTACCTCCGAGTAGTAAATCACTAGCATATAAGTGAATTTTCAAAAGGAAATGAAGACTGATGGAACAATCAATGAGTACAAGGCTAGATTTGTAATTGAGGATTACGAGAAAAATGAAGACCTTGATTACTTTTATACTTATTCTCTCATCACGAGAATAAAGAGTTGTATTTGCAATTGCTGCATAGCAGAATTTGAAATACATCAAATGGATGTAAATAACCTTTCTAAATGTCGATTTAGAAGAGAAAATTTACATGGAACAACCCGAGGGATTTATTGTACATGATCAATGAAACAAAGTGTCCACAATGTACATCATGATCAAATGGTGTTAATAATGAAAATTGGCATTATTGCTAATTTTGGGACTACTCCGAAAATGTGGGGGTGAGTCTACTTTGGAAAATAACTACCTTCGGAAAGGTAACCCCTAGAAAACAATGAAATATCCATATGGAGTATGGAAACGTAGGCCTACGTACACTTGTTAATGTGGGGGTGTTTCGAAAAGTAGAAAGTCCAAAGATATTGAAATTGGTAACTAAATGGTGGATTATGTTTCAAAAGTAATGTTCATAATAATTGTGTATTTTGATTTATTATGTATGATTCAATAAGTTTGAATATATATAATAATCAATGGAAGATGAAGTCAATGGAAATCAAATATTGATGTCAAATTCATTCATGAAAATGAACAAATGATACTTTGAAGGAAATAGATCAAAGTGGTGAAACGGTTCAAGAAATGAAACGTAGAAAGAAATTTGCTAGTTTGTAAAGTCATTGGATGACTTGAAACAAGTACAAAGATAATGACATCAAAAGTTTGATTGCGTGGATTTAAGTAAAAATGGTGACAACGTCACTTTATTAATTAAATCCAAAAGTAATGTTAAACTAAGAAAAATTCTAGTAAATTTGATCATTTGATTCAAATTCAAGGAAAACTAATGGACTCGTTGTTAAACAAGTCATTAGACGGATATTCTTGATAAATTTGATAGGATCAATATAAAATCACTAGAATGAATTCGTGTTAACACTTGTCCCATGGATAAAGCTTGCGTTAGCAAGATGTTAAATTGCTAAAGTCAATTTATGATTGACATGACATATAGCAATGTGTGTAATGGTAGTCTAGACATTTATGTCTAAGACATAATACCATTAAACAACTACTCTCAACTAATTTGACAATGTGAAGTCAAATGATAAACGGATCCGTTAACCAAAGGGTTAAATAAAGAGTTAGTTGAAAGTTCGATGAGGGGAATGAGACGTAAGCCTCTTAAAAATTAAACACATCGGAAAACCTAATCTAGATGACTGGAGATCCCAAGAACTAGATTCAATGGGACATCCTAACTGTTAAAAGACATGCAGCGTCACTGTGGGGGAACCAACCCCAAGTCTATTCCTGTTAGTGACATCCCGAAAGGACAAGGATAAGCTTATGGCTTTTAATGATTCTTACGCGTCGAAAATTTGAGCGGGGTAATACGGGTTACCTTTAAGAAATCACCTATGTGAGAGAGAAGTGGGGCCGCTTCGAGGAGAATTGTGTGAGGCTCAATTCTTAGACCCTCTCACAGAACCAGGCAAAATGTTCAAGGCCATGAATGAACATAGCTATGAGAATTGAACTATGTTAGGACGTTACTTGTGTCAAGTATATGATCGGCTACACAAAAAGCATAACGGTTCAAGGACATCGCGTTTACCGACTTGCGAGTAGAGTAAATATGCTTGTACGAGCGAAGGTTCAATGGGCATTCCCACACCTATCATATGCAAGTTTTTGTCTGTCGGACTCTATCACCAAACTCGTCATCAATTTCCTTCATGTGGGGGATTGTTGGAAAAATTTGTTATATGTGATGGAAATGTGTATTTTCCTTACATGAATCGTTTGTCGTTTGACAAAGATTATTGTGGGTTCATGTTCCACGTTGTGAGAACATAAAAATGAAATATCTAGATGTCCAATTTGGTATTGGGTAAGAAAGATATGATAGCTCAAAGTTGGTGGGTTGAAAGTGTAACTTTTGAAACTTCATCAAACTATTGATGTTCCATAAATCCAAATTATTAAGGAATTAATTGGATACATACCAAGAGTCTTGGGGTTACAAATTGAAAGGACCTTCATATAAAATCCTAGGACTTTTGGTGGAGCTAGAGTAGAGTTACCCACAACAAGAAACTAGAATGATTTTTCATCAATCTTTCCACCCTCCCTCTTGCAATTTGTGATCTTCTTCCTTTGGCCTCCTAGAGAAATATCCATGGTGATTTTGTCCAAGCATAGGGAAATTCGCCGGAAAACTTAGGTGCAAAGTTGTTTCGGTTCATCCGTTCTATACTGGGAGACTAACGTCCATTGTAGACCTCGAGCACTCGTAGTGAGGGGGCGAATTAGTCTTAAGGAGAGTGTCTAACACGACTCGGATTCAAGCAAATTCAAGAAGACGACTTACGATTTTTTATTTGTTAATGTTTATGTTGTATATTGTATTTCAGTTTTATTGTAATTCTTTTTCTTTTGTGCTCGATTGTTTAGATTTGTCTAACAACAAGAGTATCACACACATTCTTCTCAATATGCATGACATCAAGATTGTGCCTAAGCTTCAACTTCGACCAATACAGAAGATCAAAAAATATGCTTCTCTTTGTCTAGTTACTATTTTCCATAGGCCTATGTAAATTAGAACTATCATTTTTCCCAAATGTAGGAAATTGTAGCTCATTCAGTTTTTCTAATATTTCTTCCCCAGACCATTCATGAGGAGGTGCACGGAGCTCCGTTCTACCATCAAAGTCATCTTTGCAGATGTTATACCGCAAGTGATGATCAGAAGGCAACCATCTACGGTGCCCCATGAAACAAACCTTTCCAGCGGTCCAACTAGAGGTTACGTCATCCTTGCAAATCGGACATGCATTATAACCGACAGTGCTCCAACCTAATGTAATACCATAAGCAGGGAAATCATGTATAGTCCGCATAAGCATGGCCCGCAAATTAAATTGTGTGCCAGAGTACTTATCAAAAGTTTGTACACCATTCACCCATAACTCTTTCAGCTCATCAACCAATGGTCGCAAATAAATATCTATCTTCTTTCCGGGATAACCTAGAATAAGCAAAGTTAGCATTATAAACTCCTTCCGCATACACTTCCAAGGCGGTAAGATGTAAGGAACCACAACAACAGGCCACGTGCTATGGTTTGCATTCATATCTCCAAATGGATTGAAACTGTCGGTAGCAAGCCCTAACCTTATGTTTCGAGGCTCTGATGCAAAACCAGGATAGTCAAAGTCAAATGACTTCCACGCGTCTCCATCAGCAGGATGCCTCAAAACATCATCATCCACCCTTTCTTCCTTGTGCCATCTCATGTCTTTTGCAGTATGGGAAGACATATACAACCGTTTCAATCGCGGTTTTAGTGGAAAGTAAAACATTGCCTTGTGTGGAACTTTTTTCTTCCCGTACCCCGAACTAGGCTTGTATCTTGGGTGATCACACACAGGACAAATATTTAGAACCTCATATTCCTTATAATACAATACACAATCATTTGGACAAGCATGAATGTTTTTATAGCCCAACCCCAACCTCTTTAACACCTTGAATGCTCTGCGAGTGTCAACACGCAGTGTATTTCCTTCGGAAGCATACGTCGCATTATCTCCAACAAATCATCAAACTGCAAATTGGAAGTACGAGACTTGACTTTGTAATGTAGTAATTCTACAATTCCAGTAAGTGAAGAGAATTGTGTGCATCTCGGTTATAACTCTTGCAATGCTTGTTGCAAGAGTTCTTCATAGTCCAAGATCTCTTGATTATGCATGTCATTTACGCTCCCATCTACAGTATTATGATGCATTTATGCAAATGGATAGGCATCATTTATTATGCCCATCACTTGATCATTGTCAACAAAATACTGCTAGTCAAGCGGTTGAGATTGTGATGACGTAGAAGCAGCATCTAAACGTTCACTGTGATGTGTTTACGTCGTATAATTATACATCATCCCCTTCCGTAACAAGTGACATTTCACTTCGTAGATACAATGAAATGCCATGTTGTTGCAGTTGGCACATGGACACGGGATCAGGCCAGACGAATTGCGATTATGTGCTACCGCAAACTCAAGAAAGCTATCAACCCCAGCTATATGTTTCCTATAAAACTTGTTGGAAAGATTCATCCAACTTTTATCCATTGTAGGAGGGAGTAATAATATAATTTTCTAGCCAAATGAGAAGATGATAACGAAGAGAATATAATATAAAGATCAAAGGAGATAGAGAGATATAAAAATATAAGAAAAAAAGAAGAGAAAGAGAGATCGAT
The DNA here is from genome assembly GCA_022495995.1 of Adenophora triphylla var. japonica. Taxonomy (NCBI): domain Eukaryota; kingdom Viridiplantae; phylum Streptophyta; class Magnoliopsida; order Asterales; family Campanulaceae; genus Adenophora; species Adenophora triphylla. The sequence continues at coordinate 181,531 of JAFEMH010000972.1, read as the reverse complement.
GCAAAATTCTTGAAAGACAATTAGGTTTGGTGTGGATGCAAGAATTGTGTGTAATGGTAGATGATTTATAGATTGAAATATTTTTCGTGACAATAGAGCAACTTTAAATTATTAACAGCAACAACATTAGCAACTTTAAATTATTGACTGCAACAACACTATTGTTGATGTAACTATTGAGGCATTTTTTAGAGCTATTTTGATAAGAAAAATCTGATAATAGAGCAACTTTAAATTATTGATTGGGAAACACTATTTTTGATGTAACAATTGAGAGCAGCTTTAATTTATTGACTGAAGCAATACTATTTTTGATATAACTATTGAGACATCTTTTCAGAGATATTTTGACAATAAAAATCTGACAATAGAGCAACTTTAAATAATGGACTGGGCAACACTATTTTTGACGTAAGTATTGATAGCAACTTTAAATTATTGACTGAAGCAATACTATTTTTTATTTAACTATTGAGGCATCTTTTCAGAGATATTTTGATAATAAAAATATGACAATAGAGCAACTTTAAATAATGGACTGGGCGACACTATTTTTGATGTAACTATTGATAGCAAATTTAAAGCTAGATCAGACCACACGCAAACGAGCTGATACTTTAGGCGACCAAGAGTCAAAATACTTTCCTAAACTCTGTTTGAGGCGACCAAGAGTCAAAATAGTCGCCTAAACTCTGTTTGAGGCGACCAAGAGCCAAAATAGTTGCCTAAGCTCTGTTTGAGGCGACCAAGAGTCAAAAATATTCGCCTAAACTTTGTTTGAGGTGACTACATAGTTAGTCACCAATGAACTAGTCACCTGAAATATATTCAGATGACAAATATTTTTTGGTCGCATAAAGTTTTTTCTAAGGTGACGACAGTTTTTGTTTGTCGCCTAAGACTATGTAAGGTGACTCATGTATGGTCGCCAAAGACTTTGTCACCATTGTGTTTGTATGGCGATCATTAACTTTGTCGCCAAAGTTGTGGTCACCAAAAAATTTTTTTAGGCGATGATTACTTGGGTAGTGTTCAGTCGACAAAAAAGTTGGTCGCCTAAAAGCGGTCGCGAAAGAGTAACTTCTGGCGACTAGGCTTTGCTTTGGTTGCCTAAAGATTGTTTAGGTGACTAAATTTTTTTGGTCTCCTTAGATTGGTTGCCCAAAATACAATTTCTACTAGTGTGTGGGCCGCACAATGCAGCTCAACAACGGATATTTATGTGTGTGAGAATATGAGGACAAACATATTATGTTTCTTTATCTTTTTTTTAATTCTCTTTTTAATTTAATTAAATCTGAGTCGTCACCTATATTATTTCAAGGAAATATAAAAAAATCAATTTAATTCAGATTTTGTCGGTTCGAGGTTAAGTTATAAGACTAAAAGGTCATAGAGCACTAATCCTACCCAATCTTATGAATGATATTGATTATATAAATTTACTAACTTATTCAAATAATCATATTTAAACAAAAGTTATCAAAACATGCAATCAACCAATTAATTTTTGTTAATTAATTGAGATGTCATATCGTTGTACTTCAAGACCATTTCCATGATTTGGAGAGACTCTAGGCCGATTCTAAGTTTAATGAGATTACACTACTCTAAAGATCAAATAAAATAGATGTGAAGAAAAACCAAAAATCAAAAGAATTTTACCTTGTAATTCGAGAGCTTCAATAAATAGCTTAGACAAAGGCTTAAAATTTTCAAATCTTGATGTATTAGCCGAATTTAAGGAGAGATACGAGAGTTGTTTTGTGTGCTCTTTAAGGGAGAGAACGAAGCAAAACGTAGGAGAAACATGTACGAGGTGTGTGTATAATAAATCAAGGGAGTCTACCTTTATTTATACTAAAGGATTACTTATTTAACAAGGATAGAAAACACAAGTATGGAAAAAATCAGTGTGAGAGATACCGGGTCTATAAAGATCCATGGAAGTCACAATCGATGAAGTATCAGATTCAAAAGGAGTTGTCGACGACAAGAAAGAGATTAAAGTCAAAAAGAAAAGGAAATCATTCTTTACCAGAGGATGTCTCGTGCGAGACACAATAATGCCACAAGCCAAATAGTTCACGATATCCGCAATCCATGGGGCGTCTATGTTGTGAACTGGGCAGGTTGTCCGGACACACGCCGTTCCACCTCTGGTTACTGTGTTTTTCTTGGTGACAATCTGATTACATGGTTCTCAAAACAGCAAGTCACTCTTTTTCGATCAAGTGTTGAAGTTGAATATCGTGGTGTTGCTAACGTTGTCTCTGAATCATGTTGGTTACATAACCTCCTTCTCGAGCTTCACTGTCCTATCCTTAAAGTCACCATTGTATACTGTGACAACGTGAGCGCTATCTATATTTCCGGAAATCCTGTGCAACATCAGTGCAACATCAGTGCACCAAACACGTAGAGCGCTTGACATTCATTTCGTGCGTGAAAAAGTAGCCAGAGGACAAGTCTGAATACTTCATGTCCCTTCAAGATATTTTTTGACATATTCACCGAGGGACTTCCCCGTATTCTTTTTAATAACTTTCGGGACAGTCTCAGGATCCGTACACCTTCAGCTTCGACTGTGGGGGAGTATCAGTCTATGTCAATCACATATTGTGTATATCCTATTCATCTATGTATATCCTCTGCATATCTCATCCATGATAATGTAGATCATATCATATCATTTGTATTTAATTAGTTATCATGTTACCAAAATTATAGGCTTGTAAACATAATATATATAACATTGTGAAATAAGAAAAGCATGTTTAATGAACTTTTAATAACAAACCACATGCTTCCCTCCGTCTCAAAAATAGTGTCACTTTTTTTTTTCTCAAAATAAAATCTTATTTTTAACTAATAAATAATCTAAGTCCTATTTTAACATGCAACCACAAGTATAATAATAGGTATATTTTATAAAAAATTGAAAAGTCAACTGCGAAAATTTAAGCTTGGTTGAGGTGCAACATTTGAACAATTGCCTCTTTTAGCAAGTCTTGGCCTTGTTTAACTTGTATCACTCCATCTTGCAAAATTTCAGCTCCTGAACTGGCTTGAATAACCAATTTTTCCTTCTCTAAATCATGAGAATAATTGAAGAGCTTTAGCAAGTTAACCAAAGCAGCCATCTCTAGGCCAACTTCTAAAGTTTGTTCCATTTTTATGAGCTCTTTTAGATGATCAACAAACCTTACTTCATGCTTCTCTTGAAACTCGAGCAATGGCGTTCTCGTGATCGGATAACGGTGCAACCTTCTTGTAAGGCTAAGATGTTGATCCGTTATAACCACGTTTGCTACATATATAATTGTAAAAAAAATAAAAAAATCGTCAAGCACGGAGTGTTATATATTTTTCCTTAAAAACGGTGTGGGAGCATGAAAGTTTCGTGTAGCTAGGAAGCTTCTGTTGGGTTTTACGGGTCCATGCGCAGCGGAATTAAGCATTAAAAACATAAAACCCAAGAAGCCCTAGGATCCGTTCTATACAATTAATTTAAATTCCTATGAGATAGAATTAAACCAACCTCGAACGCTTTCCGTTCTTGAGCTATCGAACGATTTGATTATGTGATATCGAATCACAAACTTCGTTCTTCAACTTGCTTAAACTCTAGGCCTTGATCTATGAACGAGCGAAGACCCTCTTTTGGTATCCACACCTTTGAATGAATTCAAGAACAACTTCTTGATGATTGCTAGATCTAAAACCTTGAAGAATATTGAGAGTATTTTGTTGTGAATTTTGATTGAAAATTTCAGCTAGCTTCTAGGTCCGGCATGTAACCCTTGTATTTATACTACAATAGTAAGAATACTTCTCCTAATCGTATTAGGAGAGACAGGCTGTCAAAAACGCGTACAGGCCTGATATGTCGCGCGGTATATTAAGCCATTGGCTTAATATGTCGCGCGGTATATATAGCCAGATACAGAAACTCTCAACTATTCTTCCTCCGGTTTAACCAATTCATTCTAGTTGTGTGTGACCTAATAGGATTACATTATGTTGGCAATGAGTTCGATCATATCGAACCTCATAAGACATAAGCGGACTCTAGCAAGCCATTATGTCTACCCAAATAATGTAACGTAAGAGTTCACGTTTCCAATGGTGTACTTCCATTTATCCCTTTGTCTCACGATGTTATATTGAACACAAGTCATGGTCCTTGTCAACTTGTTATTGTTCAATGCTTTCTCGATTCTTGAGTATAATGATAATTCCAATCATATTGGGGTACGACCATACACTTTCATCATTATCACTCATCGAGGGGCCCAAGCATAACATCTCTCTCCACGAGAGGGACAAATCCCATCTTGACTTATCATCCTTCCCATCATGAATCCGATCATGCCAATGATAGTCTTTATAGATATCGTGTTAAGATATCGTTTGACTAAAATCAAACATGACTTTCATCATATGTAAGGTTACGATAATCTTAAGTCTAGGAAATAAATGAAGTAACCGTATGAGATTTAAGTATGACATTTGACCATGACATAAATCTCATGCGGGTCATGTCCAGTCACTTGTTCTCTAACAAGTACCCATAATTTCAATGTGCATCTCTTATGCATATAATCATCACATGATTATCCATTGACAATTATACTAATTTATTCTCTTAATAATTAGGGACAGAGATTATTATAAACAAATATACAAAACATATAATAATCAAATAATAAACATCTCATATAATAATAAATAATGTCAACACATAAGTCTATCAATCATAGGCCTAGGGCATAACACCAACGAAGCCTCCCACTTGCACTAGGCCCAATCTACCATGTATCGAATACCCATGGACCTAACATGACCATCATGTTTAGCTTGCGGGAGAGCCTTAGTTAATGGGTCCGCCACGTCGTCATCGTGTCTACTCGCATATCTTAACGTCTTCCCTTTCACATATCTCACGGATAATGTGGAAACGTCGAAGTATGTGTTTGGATCTCTCGGTGTGATATTGGTTCCTTTGCTTGTGCAATGGCACCATTGTTATCACGGTAAAGTTCAATAGGGTCTCGATGCTTGGAACGACTTCCAAATCACTAATGAACTTCTTGATCCAAACCGCTTCCTTAGCTGCATCGGATGCCGCTATGTACTCGGCTTCGGTTGTAGAATCAGCGACGGTACTTTGCTTGGAACTTTTCCAACTCACAGTTCCTCCATTAAGCGTAAACAAAAATCCAGGCTGCGATACGAAATCATCTTTGTCGGTTTGGAAGCTAGCATCTGTAGCCTTTTACTACAAGATCTTCTTCCATTCCTCCAAAGACCAAGAATACATCCTTAGTTCTTCGTAAGTACTTAAGGATATTCTTGACTGCTATCCAATGTGGTTCGCCGGGATCCGATTGGTACCTACTCGTCATGCTTAGAGCACACGAGATGTCGGGTCTAGTACATAACATAGCATACATGATAGACCCAATTGCCGAAGCATATGGAATACCATTCATTCTCTTTCGCTCATCATTAGTCTTAGGACTTTGATTCTTGCTAAGAGATATACCATGCAACATTGGCAAGTTTCCTCTTTTAGAATTTTCCATTTGGAATCTTCTAAGGACTTTGTCAATGTAAGTATTTTGACTTAAACCAATCATCCTCTTAGATCTATCTCTATAAATCTTGATACCAAGGATATATGCGGCTTCGCCCATATCTTTCATTGAAAAGCACTTTCCCAACCAAGACTTGACAGTCTCTAGTGCAGAACGTCATTTCCAATGAGTAAGATATCGTCGACATACAACACTAAAAATAGTGCCACGCTCCCACTAATTTTCTTGTATACACAAGGTTCATCTTCGTTCTTGATAAAACCAAACTCCTTGATTGCTTCATCAAAACGTAGATTCCAACTCCTTGAAGCTTGCTTCAATCCATAAATGGATTTCTCGCAACTTACACACCTTGTTAGAATTTTCTGGATCGACAAAACCTTCAAAGTTGTATCATGTATACATCCTCAAGTAACTTCCCATTAAGGAAAGCTGTTTTGACATCCATTTGCCATATCTCATAGTCATAATATGCGGCTATGGCAAGTAAAATTCTAATAGACTTAAGCATAGCTACGTGCGAAAAGGTTTCATCATAGTCAATGCCATGAGTCCGCCTATATCCCTTAGCTACTAGCCTAGCCTTATAGGTGTGCACCTTCCCATCCATGTCGGTCTTCTTCTTGAAAACCCATTTGCACCCTATGGTTTTTACACCTTCGGGTGGATCAATCAAGTTCCAAACTTGATTATCACCATGGATTGTAATTCGACTTCATGGCTTCTTGCCATTTTTCCGAATCCGGAGCGGACATCGCTTCTTGATAGCAAGTGGGTTCATCATTTTCGATTAACTCCACTTCATCACTTTCCGTAACGAGAAATCCATATCTCTCGGGTTCGGATCGTGACCTACCACTTCGGCGAGGAACTTGTGCATCTTGAACCGGTTCCACAACGGTTTGTGAACTTGGTTCGCTTTCTACCATTGGTTCAATGTTGTTTTCGGGTTCTCGAACTTCTTCGAGATTTATTTTAATCCCACTCGGTTCCTTTGCGAAGAAACTCTTTTCTAAGAAAGTACCATTTCGAGCAACAAACACTTTGTTCTCGTTTCGGCCGTAGAAATAGTATCCTTTGGTTTCCTTAGGATATCCCACGAAAACACATTTATCGATTTAGGTGCTAGCTTGTCGGAAGTTAACTTCTTGACATATGCATCGCAACCCCAAATCTTCATGAAAGACAAACTAGGTTTTCTTCCATGCCACATCTCATATGGGGTCTTTTGAACCGATTTGGTAGGAACTCTGTTTATAGTGAAAGCAGCAGTTTCTAGTGCATGTCCCCAAAAGGATAAAGGAAGCTCAACTTGACTCATCATAGAACGAACCATGTCCAACAAAGTTCTATTCCTCCTTTCGTACACACCATTCCATTGTGGTGTTCTGTGTGGAGAGAGTTCTCAAATGATTCCACAACTCTTAAGATGATCACAAATTCTTGGCTCAAATATTCACCACCTCGATCGGATCGAAGTACCTTAATAGTTTTGCCAAGTTGATTTTGCACCTCATTTTGAAATATTCGAAATATCTCAAACGATTCACTTTTATGTTTCATTAGATAAACATATCCAAATCTACTATAATCATCAGTGAATGTTATGAAGTACCGAAATCCTCCCCTAGCATCGCTACTCATAGGCCCACATACATCGGTATGTATGAGTCCTAATAAGTCGCCCGCCCTTTCACCGGTTTTGGTAAATGGGTCCTTGGTCATCTTGCCAAGTAAACAAGACTCGCATGTCTCATATGATTCATAATCATGTGAGTCCAAAAATCCATCTTTGTGGAGTTTAGAGATGCGTTTCTTGTTTATGTGGCCAAGACGACAATGCCATAAGTAAGTGTGGTTTACATCATTGGGTTTAGATTTCTTGTTAATGTTATAGACATCATTATCACGATTTTCAATATCAAGAACATAAAGGCCATTGAATGAAACAGCAGTACAATAATGCATATCACTCTTTTGAATAGAAAATTTCTTATCACATATAAGAAAATTAAAACCTTCATTATCCAAACATGAAATCGAAATAATATTCCTACTTAAAGTTGGAAAGTAATAACAATTGTTCAAAACAAGTATTAGTCCACTAGGTAAAGTAACTTCATAAGTTCCTACGGCTAATGCAGCAACTCTTGCTCTATTCCCCACACGTAGGTCCACTTCACCTTCCTTAAGCATCCTTCTGTTCTTTAGACCCTGCACATTTAAACAAATGTGAGTTCCACATCCGTTATCCAATACCCAAGAACTAGAAGTAGATAGGAATATATCTATAACAAAGATACCTGAAGTTGAAGCAACTCCTTTGCTCTTCTTCAGTGCTTCCTTGTATTTTGCGCAGTTTCTCCTCCAATGTCCAATCTCATTGCAATGGAAGCAGATTGCGTCCTCTTGGGACTTAGGCTTAGCCTCTTTAGGCTTGGAAGCCTCTTTGGGCTTGGCAACCTTTGCCTTAGGATTAGCAACCTTTGCTTTTCCTTTACCCTTGAACCCTTTCCCCTTGTTAACCATTAGCACTTGATCGGTTTTCTTCTCGACAATATTGGTTTCCGCAAAGAGTCAACATTTGAACTAACTCTGAAAGGTTTCTATTCATTCCACCCATGTTATAGTGCATTATGAAATGACTAAAACTTTTAGGTAATGAATTCAATATTATGTCGGTAGCCAACTCTTGGCTAATTGGAAAACCGAGCCTTTCAAGATGCTCAATGTGGCCCTTTAACTTGAGAGCATGGGGACCAACAGCCTTGTCCTTCACTCATCTTGCATGAGGTCAAGGCCGCAACCGTGTTGTACCTTTCTTGCCTAGCTTGAACTTGGAACATTTCCATCGCCCGATTGTTTAAGTCGATCGTCCCCAATTGCTCAAGATTCTTCGAAGACTCTTGCACATGGCGGAGAGCATAAGGCAACCAACATCCGTAGAGTCACGCTTGTGCTTCGATATTGTTCCCTTATTGCCCTAGCAAAGATTGGCAAAGCAGGTTCGTGTGGAATAGGTTCGGCGAGAACGTACAGCTTTCTCCTCTTGTTTGAGAACAATTCTCAAACTACGGATCCAATCCATATAGTTTGTACCATTCTCTTCCAACTTTTCCTTCTCAAGGACAGATCGCATGAAAAGTGATTATTGTTTGATGCCATTTATTCTACAAAAAGATATACATAAAATATGAACACATATAAGTAAACATATCATATGAGAAGTATAGTGCATTTAAATAAATGCTCCCACTAAATTATACACCTTCAAATGCAAATAAGCATAATATACATTTAATGGGCTAAGATCCAACTTTAATTCAATTTCAAGTTTGCTATGGCAAACCGCTCAAAATTAAATTAATTAGGTAGAAAACATCAATCATATCACATATATGACTCTTAGATCTTTTATGAGATCAATTCAAGACATCATATGTCTAGGCATATTTTAATCTCATCTTATGCCTTGGGTCCAAAACCATTTTGATAACCCAATTAAGTTCATTCACTTTAAAACGTATAGGAACCACCATTTCCTCATCTTGCTCGCATTCGAATAGAATCAAAGCACCTTGCTATGGCAAGCCCACCCAAAACTATCCGAATGGTCTCAAGTGTTTTTAATCATGAATTGGCATAAAGAACTTAAAAAGTTAAATGAAGGTTCTTTAAAGGTAGATTATAAGCATGTCGAAAGATAGTCAAAATCATGCACTGTGTAAGTTTCCAGGAAGATAGGTGAGCCACAAGGACTTCTTAAGTACCAACTCTTCCTTTGATGCAGAACTCTCCTAGATATGCATAATTAGAAATCAACTCGATTAGGCAACATAATCCCTACCTTTTATAAACAATCGCTTCCTTTTAAATTTCGCGTATTTATGACTTGTTTCCATAAACAATCATAAGATCCAAAATTTACAATGTCTAAATCTAAACATATTAGGAAACTAAATATCATGTTTCAACTAAATATCTAATTTAAAAAAAAAAAATTCTTAACATGTAAGAACAAATAAAACATGCATCGCAATAATTATTAAAATCATATTTTAATCAATTAATCATGCATATTAATGAATCAATCTAGCATGGACTTATAAACTCAATTTTATAACATCCAGATTTTCATATACATTGCAATAATTATTAAAATCACATTTTAATCAATTAATCATGTATATCAATGAATCAATCTATCGCGGACTTATAAACTCAATTTTATAACATCCGTATTTTCATATCAACATATCGATTGTAAACACAATCACGTAACAGCGTAAAAATTGAACAAACCGATTCTCGCAGCTTTGGCTTATTATGTCGTGTGACAACATCGCCCGAGGCTTCGATATGTCGCGCGACCTAACAGCCGCTTAACCCGAACTCCACATGGCTCAATATGTCGCGCGACCAAAGTAGCCAGGTTACAGGAATTTCCGTATTCGAACCAATACAGATTACATGTAATTAAATCACGTAAAACATCCTTTTTACGTATTTAATTCAAAGATAATTCGAAAACGATTTTCACATTGTTTCACATAAACAATTAAAAATTCTATCGCATACAAAACATGCAATAAGCATATAAACAATTTATATCTTAAATCTAGCATGTTAATTCAAACTTAACCATACGAACGGGCTCGATACCACCGTTGGGTTTTACGGGTCCATGCGCAATGGAATTAAGCATTAAAAACATAAAACCCAAGAAGCCCTAGGATCCGTTCTATACAATTAATTTAAATGCCTATGAGATAGAATTAAACCAACCTCGAACGCTTTCCGTTCTTGAGCTATCGAACGATTTGATTATGTGATATCGAATCACAAACTTCGTTCTTCAACTTGCTTAAACTCTAGGCCTTGATCGATGAACGAGCGAAGACCCTCTTTGGTATCCACACCTTTGAATGAATTCAAGAACAACTTCTTGATGATTGCTAGATCTAAAACCTTGAAGAATATTGAGAGTATTTTGTTGTGAATTTTGATTGAAAATTTCGGCTAGCTTCTAGGTCCGATGGAACCCTTGTATTTATACTACAATAGTAAGAATACTTCTCCTAATCGTATTAGGAGAGACAGTCACAAAAACGCGTACGGGCACGGATATGTCGCATGCGGTATATTAAGCCATTGGCTTAATATGTCGCGCGGTATATATAGCCGTATACGTAAACTCTCAACTATTCTTCCTCCCTTAACCAATTCATTCTAGTTGTGTGTGACCCAATAGGATTACATTATGTTGGCAATGAGTTCGATCATATCGAACCTCATAAGACATAAGCGGACTCTAGCAAGCCATTATGTCTACCCAAATAATGTAACGTAAGAGTTCACGTTTCCAATGGTGTACTTCCATTTATCCCTTTGTCTCACGACGTTATATTGAACACAAGTCATGGTCCTTGTCAACTTGTTATTGTTCAATGCTTTCTCGATTCTTGAGTATAATGATAATTCCAATCATATTGGGGTACGGCCATACACTTTCATCATTATCACTCATTGAGGGGCCCAAGCATAACATCTCTCTTCTGAGGGACAAATTCCTTCTTGACTTATCATCCTTCCCATCATGAATCCGATCATGCCAATGATAGTCTTTATAGATATCGTGTTAAGATATCGTTTGACTAAAATCAAACATGACTTTCATCATATGTAAGGTTACGATAATCTTAAGTCTAGGAAATAAATGAAGTAACCGTATGAGATTTAAGTATGACATTTGACCATGACATAAATCTCATGCGGGTCATGTCCAGTCACTTGTTCTCTAACAAGTACCCATAATTTCAATGTGCATCTCTTATGCATATAATCATCACATGATTATCCATTGACAATTATACTAATTTATTCTCTTAATAATTAGGGACAGAGATTATTATAAACAAATATACAAAACATATAATAATCAAATAATAAACATCTCATATAATAATAAATAATGTCAACACATAAGTCTATCAATCATAGGCCTAGGGCATAACACCAACAGCTTCAACAACTCAACAGTTCACAGATGTAAGTATAGATGTGACACACAACTGTCCACACATCCACAATTAAAGCAGCGGAATAAAAAGTAAAACACAAGAATTATAATGTTCACTGGTTTTGATGCCAGCAAACAAGGCTTACGCCCAAAAACTTTTCACTATTAAAAATTGTGTTGATTACAAAAACTCGAGTAAGTGAAAACTAAAATACAAAAATACTAAACAAGTTCTAATCACCTTCTATGACAAGAACAGACTCCCTTTCCCAAGTAGACTCTATTCCAATCAGAAGTACAACAAAGAACTTGACAAAAACCTAGATGTAAGTTCGGATGTAAGACACAACCTTCACTCACAACCTAAAATCACAATGTTAAACACGTGAAACACAACTGTGTATTGTCTCTCAAATTCACTCCAAAGCCGTGTCTTCTCTTGTGCTGATCTCTTGTATTTATATGCACCTTGAGAAGATCTTCACGAATCCAACACCTTCCTTATGTGAGTATTCCAATTCCTACAAGGAAACATAAAGCACACTCACAAGGAAAGATATTTTGTTAGTAGCTTAGCCCTAATATAAATATAGGTACATAAATAAAAGATATTTACAATATTAACAAATATATAAATCTTTCATGAAAGTCTCAAAATCAACTTACCAAATATATGATTTGTTTCGAAAATAGGAAACACATTGTTTCCTAAAAACATTCAATCTCCCCCTATTTTGGACTTTCTGGTCAAAACTAAAGATTTATAAAGATCACATTATGACCAATATTTTCAGAAATGAAAAACTCCCCCTGAATGGATGTGTGTGCAGATGTGTCAACACATCCACACGCAACTGCATAAAACAGATTAGTACTAAAATTTGCAGTTCAATAAATATAACCAAAACAACCATTCAACATCATGTTTAGGATTACAGACCATTGTTTAAACTAACAAATATTAAAAATAACAGAAATTAAAAGATTGTTTGAGAACCATCATAGATTAAAGCAAAATGAGAAATCACTTCAATTCCCCCTAAATTCAAAGATCCCAGCTTCTCCAGGATGAATAGCCAGCAGTAGCAGCATCATCTCCCCCTTTTTTACTAGAAAGTGTTGAATGCCACATTTGGAGTCTATCCTTTAGTGATTTGAGGTTATTGGCATGAGATTGGGAGGCTTGCATTTGAGAATTCAAGGCTGTGGTGAGGGCTTCAACAGTAGCTATTTCAGCATCCAAATCTTGCATTTGTGCTTCAAAGGGATCCACAGATGTGTGGCTGGATGTGCCCAAATCTGACATAGCAATTTTAAGAACAACTCCCAAAGGGAGATCAACAAACCTTTTTTTTCATCCAGCAGAGTTTTGGATTCTTTAAACAGATCAAATTTATCAATCCTAGCCTCACCCTTTTCAGCCTTTACACCTTGGGCAATCAGAATTTGTGAGATGAGGGCAGGATAAGGAAGAGACCATTTCTTTTAAGGGGATTCACAATACCCACATATCTTCCTAAAGATAAACTCACAAAAGGTTATATTTTTACTAGCCCCTAATCTGTAGAGTAAATATGCCTGAACTCTAGTCACAGAAGTTTTATTGTTGGAAGGGCAAAGATTGGCAGTTAAAATGGAGTGTAGAAAGCAATAGAATGAAGTTAGAGATCCACTACCTAAATCCTTAGGCTTAATGGGCCAAGAAGTTATCTTCCCATGAGAGAGGGTGGATACAAGCTCATCCTCAGAAATATCACAAAGCTCATCATAACCTTCCTCTAGTCCTAAAAAATCATTGATAACTGAGGGTGAAAAGAGGATGAATTTTCCTCTAACATAAACTGAATGGAACATGGGGGATGAGGGTTTGTCTAATCCTTTGGTCAGGTTAGCATAGAATTCATGAACAAGCTTGGGAAGGAAGGGAATTGGATGATCAACAGTTAGAAATAGACCTCTTTCCTCAAAAAATTTATCTAAACCCAATTTTGAGAAGGTCTCCCTATCTCTCTTCATTTCCAAAATGAAAGCTTTATTTACTATTTGACCAAGCCTATCAGAGGCATCAGCAGATAAAAAATTGGAGGATATGGGAGTTAAAGCAATAGAGGTGGAGAGGGATTTAGAAATACCCTTTTGAGCTGTAACCCTGGAAGATGTGCGTTTGGATGTGTGCACATCTGCAGGCACATCCTTATGAGGAGAGGGCTCCTTTTCAGGCTCAGCATCAGTTTCTTCATCAGAAGGCTCATCAAGGGTTTTGTCCTCCTTTTCTTGTTCAAGCTCATCACGACCAAGCTTGTAGTTTTCATCATCAGCAGTGTCATCACTTTCTTCAGATTCCTCAGCCTCTTCAACAATGGGCTCAAGGTCAGGTTCAGCCATTTTCTTTTTCCCTTTTAGTTCAATCAGCAAGTTTGTTAGGGGTTCCTCATCTTTATCAGTTGAAAGAGTGATAGGTTGAGGCTTCCTTGACCTGGTCAGTTATGGCACACTTCTTCTTCTTCGTCCTCTTCATCATCACATGTGATGGCTGTTGTAGGTTTACCACCTGGTTTCTTCAAATTTTTGGCCTTGTCAGCCTCAGATAGCTTTCTCACCCTGTGTGATCTTCTTAAGTTCCTTGAGGGTACAGGTTGAACCAGATTCCACTTTGGTTTTGAAGTGGGTAGCTTCCTTTTCTTGGTTAGGGGAGTTACCAAAGATGGAACAGGGGCCACAGCTGGTGGTACATCAGTTGGTTGAGCAACAGGAGAGGGAGGAGGAGTAGGGATTTTTGGGGATGAGGGAGCAATAGATGGTTCTAATGGAGGGGAATTCGAAGGAGGTATCTCCATTGAAGAATCAAAGGAGGACGATGAAGGGGGTACCTCGACAAAGAAATTAGGTTTAGCAGGATGATCAGAAGCTGGTTGATCAGCTATTGCAACTGAAATTGGTTCAATGTCGAGCACATCTTCCTCGCGAATTGCTTTAAAGGGCTCCATTGATTCTGCAAAACTGGTTAGGTAGAACAGGAGATACAAATTGATTGAAGTGTGTGCGTGTGAGAAATTAAGGGAGAGGGGAGCAAGATTTAACAAGGGTTTGAGGGGATGGGACGAATGTGAGGCTCATAAATACTCACAGCTTCCCCTTTCCAACTTAATTGAGGATTCCATCTCCAAATAGGATTTCAGAAAACGAAAAGACCAGAAAGATCCCACAACGGCTATAAACCTTTGAGATTATCATACACAACAAATCATGAAAAAATAGGGATTAAAATAAATCAAAATTTTGCCTACATTCTATGGTAACAAGAAATCACTTCAGCCATATCTTTTCAACTGAATCCCTTTTAAAATGTCCTTCCTTTTCCAATGAGTATTGATACACACCTTTCTTTTTCATGGGAGATTTTGGAAATCAAAAACATGTTAAATTAAAGAATAAATTAAGAATGAAAATAAATTAGAGAATATTTACAAAGTACCCTATATGACCTAATATGCTGTATGTCTAGCATGATGCAACACACAGGTGAAGGAAAAAATCTCAGTTTCAGATGTGGCATAGGATGTGAGTCACATTTTGGGACACATTTAGATCACAAAACGTCAATGAGCAATAATCTAATTTGCACAGCCTATAGGATGCATCTACCCATTTTTTTATTGTGGATATTTTGCATTTTGAGTAGCTTTCACTTTTCTTATTTTCCAAAGATAGCTCTTTTTCCCAATGATCTTTTCAAGTTTGATTTCAAACTTTCTCTTGAGAATCACTTGATCAAAATGGTTTGGCTTCATACAAATGGGTGAAGCACCTGTTTCTCATTGATTTAAAGCACCTACTGTGAGATATCTAAGAAGATTATATCAAGTTATCAAAAGAAAATATGAACAAGAAATGCCCACAATTAGGTGATCAGAAAATGTCAAAGATGTAAGACTCACAAGTGACCACACTGAGATATTTCGTGCTAATGCATGATATTTTTTTATTTTATTTTTTTCAGTTAAAAAAATATACAGATGTGTTAGAGGATGTGTGCACATTAGTGCACACAACCTTAAATATCACACAAGCCAAGAGACTTCCTCAAGGAGGAAAATCTCTCCAAATCTAATGCCTTTGTAAATATATCATCCAATTGATTTTCAGTTCCAACAAATTCCAGACACACAGTTTTTTGTTCTACAAAATCCCTAATGAAATGGTGTCTAAATCAATGTGTTTTGTTCTAGAATGTTGGACAGAATTTTTAAATATGTCTAAGGCACTTTTGTTATCACAAAAAGCAGTCAAAATTTTTCTATTCAACCCATAGTCTTTCAGCATTTGATTCATCCACAGCAGTTATGTGCAGCAACTTCCAAGGGCTACATATTCAGCCTCTGCAGTGGATAGAGACACACAGTTCTGCTTCTTACTGTACCAAACACAAGGTTGTTCCCTAGGTAGAAGCATCCACCTGTAGTACTTTTTCTATCATCACTATTACCAGTCCAATCTGAGTCAGTATAGCCAACCAAGTTTGTGTTTGTCTCCTTAGAGTAGTGCAACTCTAGGTTCACAGTCCATTAACATATCTGGTTATCCTTTTCAAGGCTTTAAGATGGGACACTTTTGGGTTTGCTTGATATCTTGCACAGAGATACACACTGTAGATAATATCTGGTCGATTTGCTGTGAGATACAGCAGACTGCCTATCATGCTTCTGTACAAGGTTTGGTCAACACTCTCACCTTCTGAGTCATGGCTCAGCTTTTGGGAAGATCCCATTGGTGTTTTGAGATGTGAGGGCTGTTCAAGCTCAATCTTTTTCACAAGATTCTTGGCATATTTGGACTGAGAGATGAACATGCCTTCTTTAAATTGCTTTATTCGTAGGCCTAGAAAATATTTCAACTCTCCTACCATACTCATCCCAAATGTAGAGGTCATGCTTTCCACAAACTCAGTTAGCATAGAATCAGAATTGGATCCAAATACAATATCATCCACATAGATTTGAGCCACAAGAATCTCCTTTTTATTTTTCCTTACAAATAAAGTTTTGTCTACCTCACCTCTCTTGAATCCTATATGAAGCAGATGGTCAGTCAACCTACCATACCAAGCTCTAGGGGCTTGTTTTAGCCCATACAAAGCTTTCTTCAGTTTATATACATGATTAGGATACTTGGAGTCCTCAAAGCCCTTAGGTTGTTCCACATAGGCTTCCTCATTCAATACCCCATTTAGAAAAGCACTCTTAACATCCATTTGATGAAGAGTAAGCTTGAGGTAGCAGACAATGGCCAACAAGAGTCTAATGGACTCAATTCTTGCAACAGGAGCAAAAGTCTCCTCAAAATCAATTCCTTCAATTTGAGTATATCCTTGAGCAACTAGTCTAGCCTTATTCCTAGTAATCACTCCCTTCTCATCATTTTTATTTTTGAAAATCCATTTGGTTCCTATGACATTTCCATGAGAGGGCCTAGGGACAAGGGTCCAAACATCATTCTTTTCAAATTGATTTAACTTTTCTTGCATAGCAAGAATCCAATCAGCATCATTCAATGCTTCAGTGATGTTCTTTGGTTCAATCTTGGAAACAAAACAGCAAAAACTTACTTGGGAGTATGCTGATGAGCAACTCCATAATACAGCCATCTTTCTATAGTCTACCTTGTCTTTCTGCCTTGTTTTCACTTGAGCATGCACATCTCCCACAATCTGTGAAGTGGGGTGGTTTTTCTGGATTTTAGAGGGAATATCCCTTGATCTATCCACACACCCATCCACATTATCTTCTGGAGCATCATCCCTATCAGATTCAGAGGAACTGTCCTCAGATTCAGGAATTTGGGAGGATGTGGGAGCAGATGTGGATGCAGATGTGTCCACATCCTTGGTCATATCCTTTACCGTTTCAACAGGTGTTTCAGTTCTGGCAGCTTCTGTTGGTTCTCCAGCACCTGTTTCTGTATTTTTCCAGTCCAGCAAGCATCCTGAAATATCATCCTTAGCAGTCTTGAGGTTAAGGTCAAGTGAGTCATCAAAAACAACATTGGCAGATTCCATGATAGTTTTGATTTTCAGATTAAACACCCTATAGGCTCTACTAATAGTGGAATATCCCATGAAAATTACTTTATCACTCTTTGAATCAAATTTGGACAAGTATTCCCTATCATTAAGGATGTAGCAAATACACTCAAACACATGAAAGTACTTTAAAGTGGGTTTCTTGCCACGAAGAATTTGTTATGGTGTCACAGTGCTACCAATCCTAAGGAACACTCTATTGCCAATGTGACAGGCAGTATTCAAAGCTTATGCCCAAAATTTTTTGGACAAATTCTTGGAACTTAGCATAACCCTAGCCATTTCTTGAAGGGTTCTATTCTTCCTTTCTGCAATTCCATTTTGTTGTGGAGTGATTGAAGTAGAAAATTCATGTGTGATTCCCTTGGAGTTACAAAAACCAGTAAGGGCAACTCCAACAATGGTCCTAGTCCTAAGGGTATCAAAATCAAATTTTGATACCCATAAACACTATTTGCATAGGTACCAAAAAAACATCTCCCACAATGGGTATCAAAAATTAGGTACCAAATTAGTTTTTTTTAAGTTAATAACTTTATTAATATTTTTAATATGATAAATAATTTTGAAATATAATAATTATTTTAATTGGGTTATTTTTTATCAAAAAATAAAATTTTATAAATAATTTCGAAATATAATAATTATTTTTTTTATAAAAGTTAAAATTTTATAAATAATTACTCACAAGTCTGGCATTTGAGATTGATTCTCCCAAACTTGTACACTCATTATAAATTTCATGGATTTTTGCAGCATAAGAGACTATGTCTTCTGTCTCTTCCATTCTAAGAATTTCAAACCTATCCATTAAAATTCTAAGCCTAGTAGCTTTTACACTTGGAATCACCTCACATTGCATTTGTAAGATATCCCAAGCATTTTTTGCAATGCTTTCATTAGTGATGAGTTTGTACATAATTCCAGAAACATGGCTGAAAATAGCACACATTGCTTTCGAATTATAATTAGCAGCATGTATTTCATCAAGAGCCCACCTTTCTTCAGGCTTTCTCTCAAACACAGATTCACCAACACCAAATTTAGGCCTTTTCTCCACAGTAGGAGGTTGTCATGCCACAAGAATACACATCCAGGCCCTTTCATCAATGCCTTTGATGTAATTACGCATTTTAGACTTCCAAATAGAGTAATTTGTGCCATCCAAGACTAGAGGCATGTTTTGATGATTTTGGCATTCCATTATGACTACACTTTCTGGATCAACACTCAGTAATATTTCGAGAGTTGTCTCTGATACTAATTGAAAGTTTCGTGTAGCTAGAAAGCTTCAACAACTCAACAGTTCACAGATGTGAGTACAGATGTGACACACAACTGTCCACACATCCACAATTAAAGCAGCGGAATAAAAAGTAAAACACAAGAATTATAACGTTCACTGGTTTTGATCCCAGCAAATAAGGCTTACGCCCCAAAACTTTTCACTATTAAAAACTGTGTTGATTACAAAAACACGAGTAAGTGAAAACTAAAATACGAAAATACTAAACAAGTTCTAATCACCTTCTACGACAAGAACAGACTCCCTTTCCCAAGTAGACTCTATTCCAATCAGAAGTAAAACAAAGAACTTGACAAAAACCTAGATGTGAGTTCGGATGTAAGACACAACCTTCACTCACAACCTAAAATCACAATGTTAAACACGTGAAACACCACTGTGTATTGTCTCTCAAATTCACTCCAAAGTCGTGTCTTCTCTTGTGCTGATCTCTTGTATTTATATGCACCTTGAGAAGATCTTCACGAATCCAACACCTTCCTTATGTGAGTTTTTCAATTCCTACAAGAAAACATAAAGTACACTCACAAGGAAATATATTTTGTTAGTAGGTTAGCCTTAATATAAATATATATACATAAATAAAAGATATTTACAATATTAACAAATATATAAATCTTTCATGAAAGTCTCAAAATCAACTTACCAAATATATGACTTGTTTCGAAAATAGGAAACACATTGTTTCCTAAAAACATACCCTTTCAGAGCAAAAATAGTTCACTTTTATTTTTGAATTTTATTACAATCTGACGTAAACAACAACCAAATTGACATGAATCTTTACCTGTTAGAGCATTTGGTTTTGATTCAACTTTGGATATGGATTCGGGCCTCACAAGTTGTTGGAAGGGAGAGTCATTGTCAACCGACGAGTTGAGTTTCTTGTGTGGTGGTTGTTCATCTATTAGATCATCTTCTGCATCCACACACACACCCCCCCACTTTGCGTTTGTTTGTATTTGTTTGAACAACATAGTTTTCCCTAGTGGGGGTGGTGGGGGTGGGGGTGGTGGTGCTGCCAGCAGCATGGCTACTGCTTCTAGTGATGGGCCGGTTGTTCATTTATGGAGCAAGGTGTGGCTCAATTGGGAGGAGGAGGACACTACTAGGCTTTGTATCTGAAATACACCAATTTGTAGTTTTTCAGCAAACCATTATGAGATTTATGAGAAATGGTTTGATCCTTAATTACTTTTGTTAATGTCATTTAAGTGTATATGAAAGGGTATATATGTATACTGGTATATTGACTCCATCAAATCTTACATGAAATGGAAATAATCTTGCAAAGTCAATTTTTTTTTTCTTTCAAAAATAAAAAACCTCCCTATCAAATAAATTCAAGGTTTCAAACCAATACCTAAAAGAGTAAGTTTTAGGGGAAACATGTTTCTCCATAAGTTATAAAAAGCCTACTTTCATCCTTAAAAATATCAAGTTTAGACCTTAAAACATTGAGTTTAGGCCTTAAAATACCTAGAAAATAAAATAGTTAGTTTAAGCGTTAAAATAGTGAGTTTAAGCTAGAAAATAAAATAGCGAGTTTAAGCCTTAAAACAGTAAGTTTAGGCTTTAAAACACCAAGTCGATATATTTAAAAACAGGATTTTTTATAACTTATGGAGAAACAGGTTTCCCCCAAAAAAATTTGTACCTAAAATATTGGTTTTCCAAAACAATAGAGAAACTGTTATAAAAAAATAGGAAAAATAATATTTAGGACCTAAAACTTCTGAGTTACTATTCGATTATTTTAAGTTGTTAACTTTGGATTTCAGTTTACGGGCTAAAATTGTCAATTCGCCAACAGAACTCGTCAACTTAAACATACGGTCAGATGGAAATTTTAAGCGATGGATTGACGATTAAAAAATCCCAAATATATGATAACTTTAACACTATCATATTGATAGGCATTCATTCATTGTTAGCGGTAATACAGAGAAAGAACAATTATAGAATAATAATATTACAAATATAAATTGAAAATACAAAAAAAAAAATGAAAGGTTGCTGTTCCACGAGTCCAATGATAGTCACTGTCTCCTTAAGACATGTTTGTCCCCTCACCGAGTGTGCTTGAGTTTCAGTGGAACGCTTGTCTTCCAGGATAGAACGTGCGGACCGGGAGGGGCACTTTGCACCTAAGTTTCCCGGCGAACTGAATTGAGCTTGAACAGCATCACCTCTTGTATTCTAAGTATGCAAGGAGGCCAAAAGAAATGAATAACAAGATGCTGCAAAGAATTGGAGGACGATGGTTTTCTCAGTGTATTTTTCCATCTGTTATGTTCTTCCCCTTTGTATAGTTGCCAAGGAAATCCAAACTGATTCGAAAATTAAAAACCCTTTTTAATTTCGTTGCGGCAGATACAGATTGTGGGATTTAATCACGTTTGCACATGCACATGAGTCCGGTAGCCCCAAGCACATTTTGGACCTTGATTTTCACCCCCTGCGCATCCGTGCACGAGAGAGAGTCTCTATGATCCACAATCTTACTCTCTACTAAAGTGTAGGTATATATAAACTAGTCTCTTTTTACATTTATTTTCAATGTGGGATAACCACATTCCCACTTTCAACCCACTTACTTAGAGCCTTAATATCACATTCATCCCTCAATCATTTTGGACAAATGAATTTATGATTTCAATGTTCTCATGAAGTAGAACACAAACCAACAATCAATTTGGCAATTTGACAAAATTACCCTTTAGAAAATAACCCATAATCTCCATCAAAACACACTATTTTCCAACATTCATTATCCACATATGACATCATCCAAAAAAAAAAGTCGAAATACGAAAATAATATTTTGGTTGGAAATTTGTCAACCTCATCTCTTAATTTATACGAAAACATATTCTTAAAGAAAAATTGTTTCATGATTCCATTATAGTATTCTTGTGTATATTTTGAATCTTAAATTCATAAACAAGAATTTTATAAGCACTACTATTGTAAGCATACCCAATACATATGGAATCAATAGTATTTAGTCTACTTATACACAAACTACACTTAATTGTGTTTTATCACTATCTCTTTATTAAGTTGATTTCCAACTTTTCCTTTAAAGAGATAAGATTCAACATTTTACTTTTTAGGAAGAAATGTTAAAGGTAAAAACTTACATTTTACCATCATCTATGTGAATAATATTCACATCTCAAGCATCAATATGCCTTAATTATAACTTCAAGCACATATTTGATAAGTCTTGTTTGTATGTATTTTGACCATATAACGAGATTCAATCCCATTATTGATCACTTGAACACCCTTTCAACACACCTCAACATTCATTTCTATTCATTTATGTTTGAGGTGATTTTAAAATATCTTCAAGTAGGAAGCAATTTCTCAATTATTGTCATCACTTGAGAATTTCACTCAACAACATCCATTCGACATGGTTTTCATGAAAGACTATTTTCATTTCTTTCCTATAATTTTTTACGATTTATAGAGTCCACTATTTTAAAATCAAGGAAGCGGCTTACGATGATTTTCATTGCAACCGCATTCTCGATTTTATATTTATAGTTCAACTACTCCTACAAATCTTTTGCTATTTTCTTGGTACTATATACGTTTTATAATGAATCCAACAATTCATTAAGTATATAGTTCCGATAAAGAAAATTCGCATGCTTCAACCACACTCACGGCTTGAACATACATCTCATTTTTACCAAACTTTGTAGGATCTTCCATAAGAAACCTCTCTAAGTTTAAGGTGGTCAATTAGAACATCTTTTGTTGCCATCACTTAAAGTCGAGGCCAACAAAATTTTCTAACTTCTCACTATGGTGATCCGATATACTTGGAACAACCACATTCCATTAGAGATTTTTCTCCACACAAACCAAACATTGGCTTTAATTTTCAACAATTATAACTTTGTTGTTACAAATAGAACTCTTAACTTAATTAGAGAATTCACTCCAAGAATAAATTGATAATTCAATAGGAGAATTAACACAATTTATTTCTTATAACCACCCATATTTATAAATCTCTAAATTCTTTAATGGAATTACAATTGGAGGTTAATTATTCCAAAACTTCAAAGGTCTCATATTGGAGTACCTCTAAATTAGAGAAAGTCACATTCTCATTTACATAATACACAATTTCTTTTAGAAGTTCTCCTTCTAAATATTTTTTGTCATTTGTCATCATCAACTACAATAGGATTTAACAACTTCCTTCAAGATGTCTTATTATTTTTATCTTTATGACATTAGTCACATATTTCCTCAATAGGTTTTAACAACTTCTTCCAAGAAGCCCTATAGATTTAGTTCTTGTGACATTTGTCAGTATTCTATTTTTTCTCCCGTGGCCGCCGCTCCACCGAATTCTCAAATCTGTAATTCTTTTTCAAATAGAGAATTTGTCTTAAGATTGTTAGACAAAATCTTACAAAAGCACAAAAGATAAAAGAATTACAATATATTTATTGATACAATGTACAACATAAACTTAAATAAGAAGAAAAAACGTAGGTTGATCGTCTTGATATTGTCCGAGTAGTGTGTGACACACTTTCCTTAAGACCAATGTTCTAAAAAGCGCTAGGCAGATGCTAAGCGGTGGAGTCGGGCCTAGGGGCATAAGCGGGGCCGAGAAATTAGGCAAATTTATAAATATATTTCATATAAAATGAACTTAATCCCACATCGTCTAGAAATTTAAGTGCTAGAAAATGGAGAGTAGTCAGAGTAATGGGATATTAATCCTACATCGTCTAGGAAGTAGGAATTGAAGTGCTAGAAATTGTTGGGATGTGGAGTCAAAACCATGGATAAAGGAATTTGAACCGCGGTCGGAGGAGTTGGTGAGATCAAGGAGGATTCTTCTGCAGCAGATTTGTTTCCTATTTTGATTAGATCTCCTCTTGCATTGGTGATTCCTTTTGGTAGTAATATTTGGAAGGACTTGTGAAGAAAGAAGATTACTTTCTTGAGTAGGAATCCTTTTATTACTAGGATTTGATTTATTGTTCCCTATAAATACATGTGATAGCCTAGAGACAAATTGTAACATCGAAAATATTATAGTGAATATTTTGGCTTGGTAGCGCCCCCGGACGTAGTTGTTGTTGCAAC
This sequence comes from Adenophora triphylla var. japonica, assembly GCA_022495995.1. Lineage (NCBI taxonomy): Eukaryota > Viridiplantae > Streptophyta > Magnoliopsida > Asterales > Campanulaceae > Adenophora > Adenophora triphylla. The sequence goes on along the minus strand of JAFEMH010000972.1, from coordinate 157,403 downwards.
GAACCGGGTTAACAATTCTTGTGTGTTCCTTTGTGTGTGATTTACTTTTCGTGTGTGTTACATCTTATTATTCCTCCTAGCTCGGTCCGTTTTCGCTGCGTGGGCGTGATTTTCACAACAACTGGTATCAGAGCTCTTGGTTTTGTCGAATCATTGCTTGGGGTGTCTTTTGCTATGGATTTCTTGGGAGCTTTGGAGGATGGGAATAAGGTGGTGTTGATCGAAAAGTTTGATGGGACGGATTTCAATTTTTGGAAGACGCAGATCGAAGATGTTTTGTGGAACAAGGATTTGTATCTACCATTAAAAGAAAAGCCGGCGGACATAGAGGAAGCAAAATTCGAAATCTTGGATCGGAAAGCGTTAGGGCTTGTTAGGCAAACGTTGACCAAGGATGTGGCGAAGAATGTTTTGGAGGCGAAGACTACCATGGAGATGTTACAGATGTTGGCGAGCATGTACGAGGCACCATCGGCGGCGAACAAGGCTCATCTGATGAGGAAGCTGTTGAACATAAGGATGGTGGAGGGCATGTCGGCAACAAAGCATATAAGTGAATTCAAATCTACTGCGACCCAACTGTCTTCCGTGGCTGTTACTCTTGATGATGAGGTACTAGCATTGATTTTACTTTCTTCTTTGCCGGAAAGTTGGGATACGACTGCGATAGCAGTTAACGTTTCAACAGGAAAAGTGAAGTTGAAGTTTGCGGATGTCGTTGATGTGATTCTTGGCGAAGAAATTCGTAGGAAGAGCAAGGGTGGGACATCGGGGCTAGCACTAAATGTCGGTGAAAAGAGTAAGGGTGGCAAGAAGGTGATTACTTGCTACGATTGTGGGGAGAAGGGGCACTTTAGGAGAAGTTGTCCGAAGCGGTCAGGCAGAGCGAAGGAATTGAATGTTGCAGAGGAGTTAGCGGATGTATTAATCTTGGGTGGGAGCAGTTCAACGGATTCGTGGGTTTTGGATTCGGGCTCGACGTTTCATTCATGCACTAGTGCAGAAAGAATGGAGCAGTATGTTCCGGGTGATTTTGGGGTTGTTCGCTTGGGAAACGATCATCCTGTCAAGGTCATTGGAAAGGGGGTTGTTCGGGTCAAAGCAACGGATGGGACTGTTTTACGGCTACGTGATGTGCGACATATTCCGGATTTGAAGAGGAACTTGATTTCCATAAGGCAACTTGATGAGGAGGGTTGTGTGGTGACCTTCGGTTGTGGGACATGGAAGGTAAACCGCGGAGCTAGCTTGGTGGCTCGTGGCGGCGTGGAAAATATGTTGTATACCACATGCAACATGAGTCGTTGGGGGAAACGAAGGCGCATCCCAATGATGAATGGTGGTGGCCGAGATCGCCATGGTGGGAGAAATTTCACTAAACGGTATGTTGATAGAAAATTGGGTGATGAAGTCGGCCGACGCGGAGCCAATTTGGTCAACATGGGAGCGGGATCTAGAACGGTGATGCGATGGGTTGCAAAGAACACACAAAGGTTCCAAGCTTGTGATTGTGTGGGGCACGTGGATTCGCGCTGCTCAGGGATCGATAGTTAGCAAGCAAGTGAGCGGGGATGTGCAGGGAGGATCATTCGGAATGAAGACTCGGAGCATGGTAGAACCGACAGTTATGTTGAAGCGTAGCTCAGCTTCAACTCACTTGGATAACTAGACAAGAGGCCGGGCGCTACCAACGCAATAGTGGCCCTTTGAAATTTGTTTCAAGAGAGGTATCATGGATGGTTTGTCTCCAGGTGGGAGATTGTTGGGATGTGGAGTCAAAACCATGGATAAAGGAATTTGAACCGCGGTCGGAGGAGTTGGTGAGATCAAGGAGGATTCTTCTGCAGCAGATTTGTTTCCTATTTTGATTAGATCTCCTCTTGCATTGGTGATTCCTTTTGGTAGTAATATTTGGAAGGACTTGTGAAGAAAGAAGATTACTTTCTTGAGTAGGAATCCTTTTATTACTAGGATTTGATTTATTGTTCCCTATAAATACATGTGATAGCCTAGAGACAAATTGTAACATCGAAAATATTATAGTGAATATTTTGGCTTGGTAGCGCCCCCGGACGTAGTTGTTGTTGCAACGAACCGGGTTAACAATTCTTGTGTGTTCCTTTGTGTGTGATTTACTTTTCGTGTGTGTTACATCTTATTATTCCTCCTAGCTCGGTCCGTTTTCCGCTGCGTGGGCATGATTTTCACAACAGAAAATGGAGTAGTATATATTGAGAGGCCTTAGTATTTGAAAATCAAATGGGATATTAATCTCACATCGTCTAAAAATTGAAATGCTAGGAAATAGGGTAGTATATATTGAGAGGCCTTAGCATTTGAAAATCAAATGGGATATTAATCTCACATCGTCTAGAAATTGAAATGCTAAGAAATGTAATAGTATATATTGAGAGTCCTTAGCATTAAAAAACCAAATGGGATATTAATCCCACATCGTCTAGGAATTGAAGTGCTAGGAAATGGAGTAATATAAATTTTGGGACCTTTGGCTCCATAGTGAACACCAACTTTCTTGGTGTTGGGATTAATATCTCATTTGGTTTTCAAATGCTAAGGCCTCACAATATATATTACTCCATTTCCTAGTATTTCAATTCCTAGACGATGTGGGATTAATATCCCATTTGATTTTCAAATGCTAAGGCCTCTCAATATATACTACTCCATTTTCTAGCATTTCAATTTCTAGACGATGTGAGATTAATATCTCATCTGGTTTTCAAATGCTAAGGCCTCTCAATATATACTACTCAATTTCCTAGCACTTCAATTCCTACTTCCTAGACGATGTGGGATTAATATCCCATTACTCCGAGTGGAACATGAACCCACAATAATCTTTGTCAAACGACAAACGATTCATGTAAGAAAAATACATAATTTCCTTCCCACACAACATATTTTTCCAACAAACAACTCACAACATGTGCAAGAAAGGGCAGATGACGTTTTCTTCAACGACAAGAGACAACTGTGTGAAAACAAGCAACAGGGAATGCAGCAACTTACAGTACAAGATAGTTTCGGTGCAAATCTGCTTCACTTATTCTCTGATGGCATCAATGGAGGTGAAGAACCTTGGATAAGTTCATCAAGAATTCCGAAGTGAATTTCCAAGTTCCAACACATGTATACATATTTATATGTGTATGTATGTATATACACACATATATATGTGTGTGTGTGTGTCAGCAATTCAAAACATAACCAGCAACTTAAAGAATTAAAGGGCAAAGTTATGAAGCATTTTTAATTTCTACTGCAAGTACTTGGTAAAGGGTTCGTTCAAGAAAAAAAAGGATTAATACAAATTCTATGTACCTTATGAGGAGACACTACCAGAAAGAAGAACCAAAGTCTTGGGAGGTTTGAGCCCACTTCTTTTTTTACATGAGCTTGACAGACGATTTTGAGCAGCTTTCGTTACTCCCTTAAGGATGACTGTGTTTGACTTCTTCCGTTAGGCTTCATTCTCAAACTCTACAGTAGTAGAAGAATGCTACTCCCTGAATTTTTTTCGAACAATCATTTTGGGACGGAGAGAGCATATTACTTTTGACAAGTTACTTTCATACAACTGCATGCCCATTCTTTGGATGTCGTGGTGAAAGATTTTGTGAACCATGTGTTAGTTCTTGTCTTGGCCGTTTACTTGGATTGGATTCCGATGACCTACAAGATGAAGAATAGTGAAACCAAAAGCCAATATCAAAAACTGAAATATTTAATTCATGGCTAGCACACATACTGGCACCAACTTGAAGGATCCTCCATCCCAGAAAGAGTTTGCATCTAGTTTGTACCAACAAAAGAATCACATTTCCATAAAACTTAAGCATCAAATCTTCATGTTTTTCGGCAATTTTATTGTCTTTTTAGTACATGACATTTACCTACAGTTTCATGCAAAAAGATCTACCGTCTTAAAACTCCCTCTGGACGAAAATAAATGTCGCGGTTAACTTGTCAAACGTTTTTAAGAAATGTGCTTTACTTATTTGTACATTGCATGTACAATGGTAAAATTGCACCAAGACTCTTTCCTAAGTTGGAAATGCGACATTTATTTTGGGCCTGATCAAAATGGAAAGTGCTGAGATATATTTTGGAACGGAGGGAGTAGAACTTAAAGGAAATATAGAAAGTTTCCCCACCACCATACACCATCACCAATCCAAGCACATTAATAAGAACAAAGATAAGAACACTTGAAGAAATCTGCAGATAAGGAAATAATGGAACATGACAATAGGCAGATAAGTCAGACAAAAGTTTACTGAAAGTCACTACCTGTAGTAGGTAGTAGTGTGAATATATTAGGAAGAAGTTTGTCATATAGTAATAAGTAGAAGCACCATCATGTTATGGAAGCTAGAGCCGTCACGCACATTCCTTCAAACTAAACACTTAAAAAGTTATTCTGACGCCCAAAAACTGCAACTTAGCTGCATGTAAGCTTTTCATGAATCAAAGAGAATAATCTAAATCAGTGACTCTTAAGATTCAAAAATTGCTACTCCCTCCGTCCCAAATTGAATGTCCATTTGGGATTTAAGGGTCATTTTAAAAAGGTTGATTTTTAATAGAAAAAAAATTATAAATATTCTTGCTATTCACTTTCCATATTTTAGTTTTGCAAAAATATAATGAATTATGAAAAAGAAAATAAATAAAAAAATTTGGACAAAATTATTAGAAGGTAAAGTTTCAAAAAGTCATTCATTTTGGACAAAGCAAATCATTCAATTTGAGACATAGGGAGTAAACATTTTCCATAAGGTATGTGTTGATATATTGACATATCTTGTCAATATCTTTTCTTTTCCTTGTAAATATTGTATACTTAGGTAAGTATTGTATTTTAGGAAGTCTTATTTTCTAAGTAGAAAAGTAGAATATGTAGCTATTATAGAATCCTAGTCAAAGTAGGATTGTGGTGTATATATAGGGTTGTATCATTCATAATTCTTCAAGAGAGTGAAATAATATTTTCTCTTCACATATTTTCGAATTTAACTTGGTATCAGAGCCATGAATACCGAGAGAAGTGGCGAGAAGAAAACTATGAATGAAAGGAGATCTCCATATTTTCTTTCTACGAGTGACAATCCGGGAATGATTCTCACCCATGTTCAATTGAAGGGTGAGAATTATGAAGAATGTGCTATGGTTTTCAAGGGATCATTGAGGGCTAAGACAAAAACGGCCTTCATTGATGGAACCATTGAAAAACCTACCATGGAAGATGAATTGAAACATTGGCAAACGGTAAACTCAATGGTTGTTTCATCGATCTTTAACACCTTTGAGCCAAGCCTTCGTTCCACGGTGAGTTATGTGGATGACGCAAAGACGCTATGGGACGATTTGCGGGAGAGATTCTCGATTGGAAACCAACCTAGGATTCAGCAATTGAAGACGGATTTGGCAAATTGGACAAGTATTTCCTATCATTGAGGATGTAACATATACAGTCAAACACATGAAAATACTTTAGAGTAGGTTTCTTGCCAAGTAGGATTTGATAGGGTGTCATAGTACTCCCAATTCTGAGAAACACCCTATTGCAACTCTATTCTGTTGAGGAGTTATAGGAGTAGAGAATTCATGAGTAATCCCTTGGAGTTGCAGAAGGCAGTTATTATGGAATTTTCATATTCAGTGCGATGGTCAGACCTAAACCTTACAGCCATAAGGCCATACAGATTTCTGACACTTTTGTTCAGTTTTTGAACTCACCTATGGTCTCAGATTTCTCCCTTAAAAACATCACCCATGTGTACCTGAAGTAGTCATCAACACACAAAAACATATTTTTTCCTACCAAAGCTTTCTACCTCTATAGGCCCCATCAAGTCAGTGTGTATCAACTCCAAATATCTAGATGTGGAGCATTGTTGGACCTTTTTGTGTGAGGATTTTTGTTTGTTTTCCCTTCATCAAGTTTCATTTTCCCAGTATTCAACTTGGTTAATGTACCCTCAGCTTTTTCAAAATCAGTTTTGAATTTTTCAAACTCAACTTCTCTCTTGGTTACCAAAACTTCAAGTTTAGCAACGATATCTTTTTTATCATCGTTTTCTTTTGAAAGTTTAGCTTGCTCATCTTCACAAACAGACAATTTATCAGAAAGAGCTTTGTTTACCTTGGCTAGTACCTCAATTTTGTCCATCCTCTTTATCCAATCTGTATGCAGTTCTTTGTATGTCTCAAAGAGTTCCTCATAGGAAATGTCTCTTTCTTCATCACCTGAATCTCCTTTTATGGAGAAATAGTAAAGAGTCAGATTTGATGTATCTTCAGATGTGTCCAAGAATGTGTCCACCTCTGAGTTCACATCCACATTCTCCTCAGAATCTCCTTCTTCTATTTCTGCAAAGTGAGCATTAAAACCATAATGATAGTTAATTACAGACATGTTAGCAACTTCCTCTTCATCTTCACTATCACTCAGAAAAGCAGTTAAGTTCATTCTCTTCTTTTTAAGTGTGTTAACACACTCATTAGCATAGTGACTAAAGCCAAGACATGCTCTACATTGCACAGATTCAGAGGATTTCTTATTCTCTAAGTTTGGCCTTTTGAAGCCATTCTCAGTGCTAACTTTAGGTTTCTCAGCACTTGGAGCAGGTCTGTTGGGAAACTTGCTCATTCTTTTATTTTTTAGCATAGAACTGAATTTTTTAGAGATGAGGGCCACATCCTCATTATCAAGGTTTGAATTGTCAATTTCTGAGGAGAGCTCAAACACAGTTAAAATACCAACAATTTTATCTAATTCTACTATGTTGGTGTCACTAGTCTCCTCTATGACAACAACCTTTATGTTGAACCTCTCAAGTAAGGTCCTCAAAATTTTGCTCACAAGTCTGGCATTAGAGATGGATTCACCCAGACTGATACATTCATTAGAGATCTCATGGATCTTAGCAGCATAGGAGACAATATCTTTTGTCTCCTCCATTCTAAGGATTTCAAATCTATCCATTAAGATCCTAAGTCTTGGGGATTTAACACTTGGAATTCCCTCACATTGCATCTTTAAGATATCCCAAGCATTCTTTGCAATGCATTCATTGGTGATAAGTTTGTACATATTTCCAGAAACATGGCTGAAAATAGCACTCATGACTTTAGAATTGTAATTTGCAGAGGTGATTTCATCAAGAGACCATCTTTCCTCTGGTTTTCTTTCAAAATAAGTTTCACCAACACCTGAAGCAGGCCTTTTCTCTCCTCTGGTTTTCTTTCAAAATAAGTTTCACCAACACCTGAAGCAGGCCTTTTCTCTTCTGTGGGAGGTTGCCATGCCATAAGTATGCACATCTATGCTCTTTCATCAATAGATTTGATGTAGTTAAGCATCTTTGAATTCCAAAATGAATAATTGGTGTCATCCAAGACTGGAGGCATGTTTTGATGATTCTGACATTCCATTATGACTACACTTTCTGAATCAACACTCAGTAATATGTCGATAGTTGGCTCTGATACCAATTGCAAGTTTCGTGTAGCTAGGAATACAAGTCAACACAACAGAACACGGATGTGAGTACTGATTTGAGTTACAACTGTTCACACATCCACCAATAAGCAGCGGAATAAAATAAAATAACACAAATAATTAAAACGTTTACTGGTTCTAATCCCAGCAAACAAGGCTTTAAGCCCAAAAAGCTTTTCACTATTAAAACTGTTTTACAGAAAAAAAAAATCAATTAAGTGAAAACAAAAAGATTAAAATACTAAAACGAGTTCGAACCAATTTCTAAACAAAGAACACTCTTCCTTTCCCAATGAGAACATATTCTAAACAGAAGTAGAACAAAGAACTTGTACGAAAACTAGATGTGAGTTCGGATGTAAGTTACAACCTCACTCACAACCTAAAAGTATTATAGAATTCGTGAAGAACAAAATGGAATTGTCTTCCAAAGAATTCTCTAAAAACCGTGTCTTCTCAATATGCCAATGTCTTGTATTGATATGCAACTTTGAGAATTTTTTCAATCAATTCAACTCTTTCCTATTTGATGCAATCCAACTCATACAAGGAAACATAAGATTGACACTCACAAAGAAAGAGATTTGTTAGAAGGTTAGTCCTAGTCTAAATATATTTACATAAATAAAAGATATTTACATATTAACAATGTCCTTTTCCAAATAAGAATATAAATCTTTGCACGAAAGTCATAAAATCCTCTTACCAAGTATACCAATATAATTCGAATTAGGAAAGTAAATATTCTCTAAAATATCACTCTTTCAGAGGGGGGGGGGGGAATTTATCGAATAGGCAAGGGTGACTTGCCGGTTGTTGTCGAAGAAAAAGAAGAAGAGGCGGTGTGGGGAAGAGATGGCGGTGACAGCGGTTGCGGTCATGTGAGATGCAGGAGATGCAGATTAAGGGAGAAGACGATGTTTTTTATGGCGGTGACAGCGGTTGCGGTCATGTGAGATGCAGGAGATGCAGATTAAGGGAGAAGACGATGTTTTTTATTACGTTGTGTTTTCTGTGCCATAGAATTGGGTTACTGAAGTTTATAAGGGAGGGGGAGGTTTGTAAATATTGGTTTTAATTTTTACACCCCTTATAATGAGTTAGGGAGCAATTATACATTAATATTTGGGTTAATATTTTAAATATTAGGGTCAAATTTGAAAATTTCAACCTAACTTTATGTTAAATTATTGACGTTCGTTAGAAAAATTTAACAAGTGAACAATATTTTGATTAGTTTTGCTAATAAAATTATACTACGCATCATACATTTGTTGTTTTATCGGTACAAATATTTGTTCTAACAACCATATTAGACCAAACTTAACTTTTGTGATGCATGAGAGATGATGTACTATTTGTTCTAACAACCATATTACATAAAAGTTGACTTTCGTGACGCATGAGAGATGATGTACTATTTGTTCTAACAACCATATTAGACTATTAGAGAGATGATGTACTAATCATCCATTCCTTGAAACAACCCACACCATGTGCGAAGCAAATGTCCTTGATTTTTAATAGGGGTATACAATAACTTTTTTTTCCTTTTTTTTTTTCTGCATTCAATATTTGTTCTAACAACCATATCAAACTTAACTTTCGTGACGCGTGATAGATGATGTAATTGTATATACATCATATTCGGGCCGGTACAGTTACATATTTTCATGATCAATTCAATCGAATTTTTATATAGTCTTAAAAATTATTATTTATTCACCATTAGAAATAATATCAATCAAAAAAATTAGAATTACAAAGGGATAATTGTGTTTTTATAAAATTATGTTAAAATTTTGATTGAGTTGAACATAAAAGTCAAAATGTGACAATCTTTTGGTGACGGAGGAAATATTAATTTGTTTTCATCCGTCAAATTTATTCATGAGAGATGAAATCTTTTTTTACCGCCCATGTTGAAATTTGGCTCGAGAATCAATATATAATGTCTCATGTGATTTATTAATGCGTTCATAAATGTGGTAGTTGATTTTTCAATAATACTATTGATATTTTTCTATTTAGATAAGACTTGATCGATAAGATGTCTTTTGCCTATAAATATGCACATTTAGAAATAGTTCATGTGTGCCTTGTGGTGACAAGAGTGACTCCCCTTATGGAAGAGTGAGTTAGAGAGATGTGTACATTAAATAAAGAGTTGTAAACTATTGTTAGAGTATTTAAGAATGTTGAAAAGAATGTGGATACCTCAATTCTTATAATACTATTGTGTATTTGTGATGTAATTTCATAATATTGTGGTAAAGATGTTGATCGGTTCGTGGACTTATCCCATTGATGTTGGAGTGAACTACATAAAATCTTGTCTTATTTATTATTTATGTCATACTGTTCTTGTCCAAATTGATGGTGTAGCATAACCTAATTGTTGGTGTGCACGGGAACCGCTTTCGCCGCGCGCAACAGTTTGTATCAGAGTTGATGGTTCAGCTCCGGGTGATGATGCGTGATAATATTGAATATTTTAGGTTATGCTTAATTGTGACATTTGTGAAGGACGGAAAAGCTTTGGAGAGAGTGAAAGATTGGATGATGAATTGTGTTGATGTGCAACCTCACGAATGAAACCTTGTGTCGAAAGTCTTCCTGATATTGGTGATCAGGCGGCATGTCTTACTACTGGATAGCAGCGGTACACATTTCGTGGCGAAATTTGCATCATCAAAAGATATCCAAATTGAAGAAAAGCATGTTGAATGAACTTTTAATAACAAACCATATGCTTCCCTCCGTCTCAAAATAGTGTCATAATTGTTTTCTCAAAATAAAATCTTATTTTTAACTAATAAATAATCTAAGTCCTATTTTAACATGCTACAACAAGTATAATAACAGGTATATTTTATAAAAAATTGAAAAGTCAACTGCGAAAATTTAAGCTCGGTTGAGGTGCAACATTTGAACAATTGCCTCTTTTAGCAAGTCTTGGCCTTGTTTAACTTGTATCAATCCATCTTGCAAAATCTTTGCTCCTGAACTGGCTTGAATAACCATTTTTTCCTTCTCTAAATCATGAGAATAATCGAAGAGCTTTAGCAAGTTAACCAAAGCAGCCATCTCTAGGCCAACTTCTAAAGTTTGTTCCATTTTGTTGGGTGACTCTCAATTGTTGACAAGGGAGAATGGCATGTCCTGGCAAAAGGGTTTTGTGGTTTTGGCTGTGCGGCTGACCGCATGTGCGGCTGGCCGCATGTGCGGCTGACCGCATGTGTGGGTTGGCTGGGCCGTGCCTTAGGCTTCGTGTCGTCTTGTTGACGGGCTGGGCTTGATCTAGGGTTTAGTTTGTGTTTTCTTTTCCCTTGTAATATAAATAGTCCTTTTGTCATTGTTCCTCCGTATGCCTTGGATAGCGAGAGATAGAAACAAGCTAGGTATTCACCATTGAGAGATTGTGAGATTGTGTGATTGTTTTTCACCTTGAGCATCTTCTTGTACTCTTGATTGATATAGTGGATTGTTCTCCGTCGCCCGTGGTTTTTTACTCCTCTTGTTTTGAGGGGTTTTCCACGTAAATCTCTGTGTTCATTGCTTGTTATTGTTTTCGTATTTCTACTTCATATTTGTGTTCATCTTTATAGCAATTATAGGCCATTATTTCCCAACAATTGGTATCAGAGCTTGGTTCAGAAGGGCCCTATATTGCTTGATTGATTGAAGATGTCAGGGAAGTACGAGATTGAGAAGTTTAATCGCAAGATTAACTTTGGGCTATGGAAAGTAAAGATGCGAGCAATTTTGGTGGGTAAAAATTGCGTCAAGGCTTTGCTTGGGAAGGCGAAGAAACCGGCAAGTCTGACGGATGAACAATTTGATGAATTGGATGAAAAGGCTTTATCTCTCTTACAATAAAGCCTCAAAGATGAGGTATTGAGAGAGGTCGTAGAAGAGAAGACTGCGGCAGGGCTTTGGCTTAAGCTTGAGCTTGAGCAATTGTACATGACTAAGTGCGTTAGTAACAGGTTGCTACTATTGAAGAAACTCGAGGAGTGTAAACTCAAAACGGGTGGGTCCTTGGAGGAACATCTTGATGAGTTTGATGGCTTGGTCATGGACTTGAAGAATGTCGATGTCAAAATTGATGATGAGCAATTGGCGGTAAAATTGCTTTGTTCTCTACCGTCGGAATACATGCACTTTCGCGAGACTGTTATGTATGGCAAGGAAGAGATTGATTTTGAAGAGATAAAATATTCTTTATTAAGTCGTGAGGTTATCGAAACGCACTTGATTTCCCAAAGTGCTGAATCTCAAGGTGAAGGCTTAATTGCTAAAGGCGGTAAGAAGTCAGGAAAAGGATCGAATTCAAGAAATTCTGGTCAGTCAAATTCAAGTGAATGGCAAAAGAATGTGATATGTCATAGTTGCAAGGAGAAGGGACACATTCGAAAGTATTGCCCTAATCGGGGAGGTAAAAGGGAAAAGGATACAACCGCTAAGGGCAAGGGTGAAGGCTTGGAGTGGTGCATGAAGACACTAGTGATGGCAAAGGTGGCGTGATGCTCTTGCGTTTGTGATTCGGGCTCCAAAATTCATGACAATTGGATTTTGGACTCGGGGTGTTCTTATCATATTAGTCCTAACAGGACATGGTTCTGTTCATATAAAACTATTACTGGTGGAACAGTTTTGATGGGGAACAATGCTGCTTGCAAGGTTGTTGGAATTGGGACTATTATGGTTAAGATGTTCGATGGGGTAGTCAGAAAGTTGCACAACGTTCGGCACGTTCCTGATTTGAAGAAAAACCTAATTTCCTTAGGTACCTTGGATAGCCATGGATATAGCTGCACCATTGCTAATGGTGAACTATTGGCTACTAAAGATGAATTGGTTGCATTGAAGGGAAAGAAGGTGGGAACATTGAATGAACTGCTTGGGTCTACGGTTGTTGGGGATGTGTCTGTGGCAAAGGGATCTATGACTGAGGCGGAGACTACTCAGCTGTGGCACATGAGATTGGGTCACATCGGCTTAAAGGGAATGACGGAACTTTCGAAGCGCGGTTTATTGGATGGACAGAAGACAGGGCCTATGGAATTCTGTGAGCACTGCATGCTTGGAAAACAAACAAAGGCAAGCTTCGGACAGGGAGTACACTCGTCTAAAGGTATTCTTGACTATATTCATTCTGATTTATGGGGTCCTGCTAGAAAATTATCTAAGGGTGGTTCTCGTTACTTGTTGACTTTTGTTGATGATTATTCACGAAAGGTGGTTGTCTATTTCTTAAAACATAAGAATGATGTGCCTTTGAATCTTAAGCAGTGGAAAACCTTAGTTGAGAAACAGACAGGTAGACCTATAAAGAAACTGAGAACAGGTAATGGCCTTGAGCTTGTCAAAAAGGAGATTACTGAATTTTGCAAAAATGAAGGTATTGGTCGACATAGAACTTGTGTTGGGAAACCACAACAGAACGGTGTTGCTGAAAGAATGAACCGCACTTTGTTAGAAAGGGCTCGGTGTTTGTTGTCTCAAGCAGGTTTGGGTAAAGAATTTTAGGCAGAGGCGATTAGTATGACTGCTTACTTGGCTAATCGTTCTCCAAATTCTAGTATTGGGATGAAGACTCCGGTGGAGATGTGGTGCAGCTCTCCAGGAGATTACTCAAGATTGCGTATCTTTGGGTGTCCCGCATATGCTTATGTAAACAATGGAAACAAATTGGAGCCAAGAGCCAAAAAGTGTGTCTTTGTTGGCTATACTCTTTGGAGTGAAGGGATTTCGGTTATGGGACCTAGTTGCATCTAAGTTCCTGACGAGTAGAGATGTCACATTTAATGAGTCTCTACTTTTCCATAAGAAAGGTGGTTCTGCAGAATGAATACGTAAACAAGAGGTGGAGCTAGATGGAGATGATAGGGTGGAACTTGACTTAGATGCGGATAACTTGTCTGATGAAGCACCTCCTACCGATGCTCCGGTTCGGGAGGAAGAGATTACGGTGCGAGTGGAGACTACCAGTGATCGTGGTAGGGGTAAGAGAGATAAAAGACCTCCTATTAGATATGGGTTTGAGGAGATGGTGGCTTATGCACTGTCCGCTGCTGAAACTGTTAATGTGCATGAACCAATCTCCTACAAGGAAGCTATGTCTTGTGAAGATTCTGCAAAGTGGTCGGTTGCTATGGAAGAAGAGATGGTATCTCTTGCGAAGAATCAGACATGGGAACTTGTGAGGCCTCCACCAAAGAAGAAGTTAGTCAGCTGCAAGTGGGTCTACAAGTTCAAGGAAGCTTCGGGGATTGAGGAAGCAAGATATAAAGGAAGGTTAGTTGCTCGTGGCTTCACTCAAGTCGAAGGGATAGACTACAATGAGATATTTTCACTGGTTGTTAGACACACATCTATTCGTACCTTATTGAGCATTGTAGCAATGAAGGATCTTGAGCTTGAGCAGTTAGATGTGGAAACAGCGTTTTTACATGGGGAACTTGAGGAGGAGATCTACATGCGCCAACCTGAAGGGTTTGTGGTCGAGGGGAAGGAGGATCATGTCTGTTTGTTGAAAAGATCCTTATATGGTTTGAAGCAATCACCTCGACAATGGTATAATAGGTTCGACTCTTTTATGGTAACCCATGGTTTTGCTAGGAGTGATTTTGATAGTTATGTCTACTTGAAGGGCTGTAGTGATGGCTCATTAATTTATCTTGTGTTATATGTCAATGATATGCTTGTAGCTGCAAAAGATATTAATGATGTCAACCAGGTGAAATTGATGTTGAAAGGGGAGTTTGAGATGAAAGATCTAGGTGCTGCGAGGAAGATTCTTGGCATGGAAATTGAACGAGATCGGAAAAGGGGACTACTTTACTTGTCGTAAGGAAAGTATGTACAGAGGGTCTTGGAGCGGTTCAACATGAAGGATGCCAAATCTGTGAGTACACCTCTAGCTTCTCACTTTCGGTTGTCTTCTTTAGATTGTCCCAAGTCTAAAGATGAGGAAGATTATATGTCACGTGTTCCGTATTCGAATGCTGTGGGGTGTATTATGTATGCTATAGTTTGCACTCGGCCTGATATTGCTCAAGCAGTGAGCGTAGTGAGTCGATACATGGGGAATCCAGGTAAAGAGCATTGGAATGCTGTCATGTGGATTCTTAGATACTTGTGTGGTGCACCGGATTTATGCATTGTCTATGGTAGGAATCGTGATGGTTTTGTTGGGCATGTTGATTCAGATTGGGGCGGTAATCTTGATGACAGAAAGTCTACAACGGGGTATGTGTTTTCTCTTGGTGGTTCTGCTATTAGTTGGAAATCTGGACTGCAGGAAGTTACAGCGTTGTCTACTGCTGAGGCTGAGTATATGGCTATAACAGAGGTTGTAAAGGAAGCCAAATGGCTTGGTGGCTTGGTTCGTGAACTTGGTATGGTTCAAGGTGCTCCTGAGGTTTTCAGTGATAGCCAAAGCGCTATCTGTTTGGCGAAGAATCAGAATTCTTTCCATAGGAGAACGAAGCACATTGATATTAAGTATCACTTTGTGAGGACTTCAATTGCAAGTGGTAAGGTCGTTCTGAAGAAAGTTGATACAGTTGACAACCCGGCGAATATGTTGACAAAGCCTTTGCAGATTGCTAAGTTCAAGCATTGCTTGGACTTAGTGGGTGTTACTAGTCATTGATGCCCTTCGGGGCGTGGCGGCGGAGATAGAGATGTTCTCTTGGAGATAGCTTGTTTCGGGATTGATCGTCAAGGTGGAGAATTGTTGGGTAACTCTCAATTGTTGACAAGGGAGAATGGCATGTCCTGGTAAAAGGGTTTTGCGGTTTTGGCTGTGCGGCTGACCGCTTGTGTGGGTTGGATGGGCCGGGCCTTGGGCCTTGCTGCTGACCGCATGTGTGGGTTGGCTGGGCCGTGCCTTAGGCTTCGTGTCGTCTTGTTGACGGGCTGGGCTTGATCTAGGGTTTAGTTTGTGTTTTCTTTTCCCTTGTAATATAAATAGTCCTTTTGTCATTGTTCCTCCGCATGCCTTGGATAGCGAGAGATAGTGATGTATACGCAGCGGAATAATTTAAAGAGAATCGCTTAACGAATCTCAAATGAGACTTTCAAGGGAAATCTCAAAACCTATATAATAACTCGCCACCTTTGGAATCCACCAAAAGTATAAG
The DNA here is from genome assembly GCA_022495995.1 of Adenophora triphylla var. japonica. NCBI lineage: Eukaryota > Viridiplantae > Streptophyta > Magnoliopsida > Asterales > Campanulaceae > Adenophora > Adenophora triphylla. The sequence goes on along the minus strand of JAFEMH010000972.1, from coordinate 141,728 downwards.
AGTTAGGATAAAGTTCGCCACTAAATCGGAATCCACCGAATAGATAAGAACTAATAAACTAAAGTTAAAATTAACTTAGAATATAAACCGAGAAGGGACAATAATTGCAATGCAATTCTTTAATTAAATAAACTGATTGATTCCTTTACAAATGAGGGATTGAAGTATTTATAAACAAATGTACAAATGTTTTGAAGAGACACAATGCTTTGAAGAGACACAAACAAGAAACAGCACAACTAGAAAAGGACATGACCCTTGGAATGAACAGCCACGAACAAAACATCAGCAACCTTCAGGAATCCCTCGGCCGAGGCACACCACCTGCTCGGCCGAGCAACTGCTTCCCTTGCCCGAGCAACTTTCCTGCCTCGCCCGAGCAAATCCTATTTGAAGACCCCAGTTTCTGCCCTTGTTCCCTCGGTCGAGGCACTTCATGACTCGGCGAGAGCACCCGTGTTTCAGCCGCAACACGATCTACATCATACGCCCCCTCTTGAAAATGATTTGTCCCCGAATCCATGTCATCATAAAGAAGTCTATCTGGGTAGAAAACAACCATAAAGAATCGCTTAAAGAACAAAAGGACCATCACCAAGTAACCCATTGCGATAAGTATCAAAAGATGCCGCTTGTTAGCATGTTCCATCCACGGACCATTAATCAAGTATCTCAAAGCCTCATGTGCTGGATGGAGAACGATCTCTTGATGCAGCAAATATTGATCCCAACGATCTCTCGTCCACCTTCGTTTTGCTTCCAAATTCAAAGAATCGACGTAACTAAGGGCCACTAAATTCTCAGGACCACCACTATCGATGACATTCTCGTTTGTTTGAAAGATATCGTGATGGTGCGGATCATTATCTTCACAAGCGGTTGTTAACAATAGTCGTCGAACCATCAAAGATTCATGAATATTTTGCTCTTCCAGTTCCGCATTAAGATCAATCACATCGTCATCACTATCCATTCCGTCATCCCGGCTGACCAAGTTGACACTTCGTCTTGTAGGGCATTGACTTGCCATGTGTCCTTGTTGCATACACCGAAAACACTTATCACTAAACACCTTAGTATAAGGGTTCTGATTTTGTTGACCACGATTAGTGGTGTTGGTGTTATGCTGAACCAAGGAATTTTGAACGTCGGTAGGGGCTAACTGCTTCCCGGCTTGTAGACTTGGTTCTACAACATGTGTATTCTCCGAGCCCGTCACCGTACTAGACTCGGTTTCTTGAGTCTTAGAACTTGATGTAGAAGCCGTAGAAAAATTTCTGTATGACTGCTGCCTCTCGATTTTCTTGGCACGAGTAATAAACTCACTTACAGACCGGTTTGTAAACAACTCCACCTGATTTTTAATGCCGACTCTTAGACCACTAATGAATCTTGCAACTTCTTTCGATTCTGACTCATCCAAATCTGCTCGTGCTGATTGGGCATGGAAATCGTGGGCATAATCTTCAACCGAACGAGCGCCCTGTTTTAAGTCCAAAAAGGCCTGATATGTCACTTGTTCATAATCATCCGACAAACAGTGAGATCGTAATTCCTCTTCATCCTAGCCCAAGAACGAATAGGTGCTTTATTTTTACGATGTCGCTTCTTACATAATTGTTCCCACCATGGTGATGCTCCGTCACGTAGTTTATATGCTACGTAAGGCACCTTCCTATCATCTTCAACCTGCATCAAGTCGAAGAATTTCTCCACCTCTGCAAGCCAATCTATGAACTCGTTCATCTTCAAATTTCCAAAAAAGGGTGGGATATCCGCCCTAATTTTAGGACGTTGATCGTTCCGAGGTGCTTTGATGTGATCATCCTCGTCCTCAAAGTCGGAATCTTCCTCAACAACCGGGTCCTCTTGGCGGACATTACGTCCCCGATGATTTGCCCGATTCTGTGGGTTGACATTACCAACCCGCATCTGAACCAATGCAGCCAATAGTTCAGCATGTTGACGTTCGCTACGCTCTCTGGCCTCTTGTTCTTGCTGTGCCATGCGTTGTTCTTGCTGGGCCATGCGTTCCAGAATAGCTGCAATGTCACCGTTGTTTCCTCCATTGTTTGTCATCTTCTCGTCGGAGAACCCCTAGGATTGACCGATTTCTGATACCAAATGATGTATACGCAGCGGAATAATTTAAAGAGAATCACTTAACGAATCTCAAATGAGACTTTCAAGGGAAATCTCAAAACCTATATAATAACTCGCCACCTTTGGAATCCACCAAAAGGATAAGAGTTAGGATAAAGTTCGCCACTAAATCGGAATCCACCGAATATATAAGAACTAATAAACTAAAGATAAAATTAACTTAGAATATAAACCGAGAAGGGACAATAATTGCAACGCAATTCTATAATTAAATAAACTGATTGATTCCTTTACAAATGAGGGATTGAAGTATTTATAAACAAATGTACAAATGTTTTGAAGAGACACAATGCTTTGAAGAGACACGAACAAGAAACAGCACAACTAGAAAAGGACATGTCCCTTGGAATGAACAGCCACGAACAAAACATCAGCAACCTTCAGGAATCCCTCGGCCGAGGCACACCGCCTGCTCGGCCGAGCAACTGCTTCCCTTGCCCGAGCAACTTTCCTGCCTCGCCCGAGCAAAGCCTATTTGAAGACCCCAGTTTCTGCCCTTGTTCCCTCGGCCGAGGCACTTCCACAGCTCGGCCGAGCACCCTTGTTTCAGCCGCAACACGATCTACATCAGATAGAAACAAACTAGGTATTCACCATTGAGAGATTGTGAGATTGTGTGATTGTTTTTCACCTTGAGCATCTCCTTGTACTCTTGATTGATATAGTGGATTGTTCTCCGTCGCCCGTGGTTTTTTACTCCTCTTGTTTTGAAGGGTTTTCCACGTAAATCTCTGTGTTCATTGCTCGTTATTGTTTTCGTATTTCTACTTCATATTTGTGTTCATCTTTGCATAGCAATTATAGGCCATTGTTTCCCAACACATTTTTATGAGCTCTTTTAGTTGATCAACAAGCATACCTTCATGCTTCTCTTGAAACTTGAGCAATGGCGTTCTCGTGATCGGATAACGGTGCAACCCTATTGTAAGGCTAAGATGTTGATCCGTTATAACCACGTTCGCTGCATATATAATTGTAAAAAAAAAAAAAAATCGTCAAGGACGGAGTGTTATATATTTTTCCTTAAAAACGGTGTGGGATCAAAAATAGTTCACTTTTATTTTTGAACATTTTATTACAATCTGATGTAAAACAACAACCAAATTGACATGAATCTTTACCTGTTAGAGCATTTGGTTTTGATTCAACTTTGGATATTGATTCGGGCCTCACAAGTCGTGGGAAGGGAGATGGTTTTGATTCAACTTTGGATATTGATTCGGGCCTCACGAGTCGTGGGAAGGGAGAGTCATCGTCAACCGAAGAGTTGAGAGATCTAGATTTCGATCTAGATCTGAAAGAGAGAGGGGGTGGGAAGCAAATGTGCGAAGCAAATGTCCTTGAATTAGAGTCCTAACCATCCCTTCCTTGAAACAACCAACACACCATGTGCGAAGCAAATGTCCTTGATTTTAATAGGGGTATACTATAACTTTTTTTCCTTTTTTTTTTTCTGCATTCAATATTTGATCAAAGTTAATTTTGGTGACGCATGAGAGATGATGTACTTGTATAAATATGCACATATAGAAATAGTTCAAGTGTGTCTTGGAAAATATAGAAACTTAAGAAAAAAAACTAGTGCAAGAGTAGGGCACGCCTTAGCTCATCAGGTGAAAGCCTGACGTAGCGGAAGACTTGATAAAGATTAATCGATGAATTTCGCTCGAGAAATTCAACAATCAATCGGCAATTTTCGCTCGAGAAAATTGAAAGAGAATCATAAAACGGCAAAACTGCCTCTCAAACCCTAAAACAAAGTATAAATAAGTCTGCAAAAGCCCTAATTCGAAATAACCCTAAAATAGTTCAAATGACGAAAATATCCAAAAACTAAAGAAAGCTGCCAGAAAACTTTGTCGGCCTTTTCAGTCCTTTAGAAGCGTTATTTGGGCTTTTTCAGGCCTGCTCATGGGGCAAAGCCCGATGAATCTTGTTCCTCTCGAAAAGACGGTCGTTTTGATATGTTGTGCGTCCCGTAACTCCTCCGGAATCAAAAGTTACGCCCGTTTCCGCGTTGTCGCTCAAATGACTCCAAAAACGACTCCGCAATTATGTCCGCATCAAAGCCTCTTCCCATTTCATGTTTAATTACTTTCATTTTTTTGTAAATAAGATTCAGTTATGGTATGTTTCAAATCTTCCATTTTCACTTCTTTGTTCTGAGTTACTCTCTCTCTCTCTCTCTCTCTCTCTCTCTCTCTCTCTCTCTCTCTCTCACACACACACACAAAATGAATGACCAAAAAATTTCAAATTTACGGACAAAGAACTTTCTTCCAACTAATATTTCGTGTTCTTTTGCAGGTATTCTCAGGAGAAATGGCTAAAGACAATCACAGTCCGAGTTATTGGTCAAAGGACGAGAAGTTTATGGAATTGATAGAATCCATTTTTGATCAAGTCTGCACGTTTGAATACAAAATCCATCCAAAAACTAGCATCTACAAGGTTCCTTCCAAGTTAGCAGTTAGAGATGTTAATATCCCACACTTGGTGTCAATTGGCCCTATTCATGCAGGTGTCGCTGACCTTCTAGCCATGGAGGAAATCAAACTATGGTACTCCATGTTCTTCTTTTATAGATCGGAGGATCCTGCTGGATTCGTGCAAGAATGTGGTGAAGCCATTGCAAATCTTCAAAACTGGCTCGGGATTATTATGCCCACGATCTTGAGAAGTTCGACAAATACAAGCTTATGAAGACCTTGAACTCTTTTTGAGGCATTCAAATGAGAGAGAATACACTTTCTTGAAGGAAAATAAAATTGACAAGTACACGGAGATCGAGACGACTAGTGATGATCTTATATTGGGCAACCCATGGATGCACAATCCCGTGTGCCAGGACTTGGCCTTGTTAGAGAACCAGATCCCGCTTGTGGTTTTGGAGACTTTGTTGTCAAAAATTAAACCTTATCTTAAGTCTAGCAATGGTGTCCAAGACTACACTCTTCGCTTCTTCAGCTCGGATTTGAATGCTTGTAAGGAAACTTCTGTTTGTATAGAGGGGGAAAATCCAAGGCCAAGTGAAGAACCCAGGCCAAGCAAAGAACTAAGGTCGAGAGAAGAACTAAGGCCTAGCCAAGAACCAAGGCATATTCTTGAATTGCTTCACAATGCCTTGCTTCCGAGGTGGGAGCTTAAAAATGGCGAGAAAAAGTACGGACTGATGTATAGTGCAACCAAGCTACTAGAGTCTGGAGTCAATATTAAGAAAAAGTTTGACTTGCCAAATGAGGACGATAATTTCAACCACAATCTACTCGAGATTGAGTTTGAAAGTGGTAAAGGAATCTTGAAAGTTCCCCAATTTTGGATCGGTGGAACAACGAGTTTGATGACAAAAAACCTAGTCACTTTCGAGCAATGCAGCTTCGGTAGGTCCCAATCGCACCACGTCACAGCCTATGATATGTTCATGAAAAGCCTGATAACTTCCGAGCACGACCTTAAGCTTCTCAAGCGTAAAGGAATCATCAAAACGCACCCGGGAAGCAACTCTAATGAGAATGTTATGAAGTTCTTTAATGATTGCTCCGAGGGAGTAGCCCTTAAGGACTTTTATTTCTCTAATCTTTGCAAAGAAGTCGAAGAATACAGCAAAAAGTGGATGCATTTTCACAGTTATGTGACTTGTTTACAGAGCCGGAGACGGAAGTACAAGGCTATATTAGCTGGACGATATTGCCCGGACGCCTGCATGACAATCGCCTTCTTTGCCGCCACCATGCTCCTCCTCCTTACCTGTTTACAAACATTTTATACAGTCTATCCTTATTACCGTAAGTAGTTTATAGAAGATTAATTAATGTCTTCCATTTATTTACTTTTTGTTTTTCATTTGTCTTGATTTTCTTTGTGTCAATATTCATGTTGTCTTAGTTCATCCCTGTTATGAATTTTTGTCTCTTGAAGTTTTGTGTTTTTCTTTTGATGTAAGACTTTATTTCCCTTTCTTTATTTTTATGTATTAATAGATTCTATAAATCTTGAGAAAATGGGTTGATTCTGCTAATTTTTTATTTTTGTGATGTTGCACTTAATGGCTTGTGGTATTTCCATTTAACCTAACTTAATTATTAGGCGGATTTGAAACCGTTTTGTAAGCAATTGTTGCTGCTGCACTCCCCGGGATGAATCCATAACCTTCTGTTTCAAGATTTAATGGGCACACATGAAACCCATTTTAAGTCTAATTAATTTTCACTACTGATATCGAAATGGAGGGTCGTGGTTGCATGTCACTACTAGAAATCACAGTTTAGGCGACAAAAAAAATTGGTCGCCTTATCCTTAAATCCGTCACCATAAACCTATGGCAACCAATCTTCGTCACCAAAGATTTGTCACACAAACCTCTTGGCTTCGGGTTTTAGGCGACGAAAATTATACCTGGTCACTTAAATTTTTCCTAAGCGACGAGTTCAACACCTCTTCGCCTCAGGTTTTGGGCGACGAAAACTACACCTGGTCGCCTAAAAGTGTTCTTTGGTGACAAAGTATTTTGGTCTCCTAAGTAACCAAATTAAGGCCATGAAAACTACATTTGGTCGCCTAAACGTATTCTTTGGTGACAAAGTATTTTGGTCTCCCAAGTAACCAAATTAAAGCCACGAAAACTAGACTTGGTCGCCTAAAAGTATTTTTTGGCGACAAGTATATTGATCTCCTAAGTAACCATATTAAGGCCACAAAAACTAAACTGGTCGCCTAAAGGTATTCTTTGGTGACAAAATTATTTTGGTCTAGGACCAAATTAAGGCCACAAAGTCTCGTCACCTTTTTTTTTTTAACTTTTAGGCGACAAACAATTGTCGTGTATATATATAATATATTTGTAATATATATATATATACATAATATTTGTATATATATATATATATATATACATAATATATATATATATATATATATATATATATATATATATATATATATATATATATATATATATAATATTTGTATTATACAACAACAACAAAGCCTTAGTCCCAAAATAATTTGGGGTCGGCTAACATGAATCCTCATATGTTATCGTGAAAAAATAAATAAAAAAATTAAATTAAATTAAATTAAAAAATAAAAATAAAAAATAATAAAAAATAAAAAATAAAAAATCAAAAAAAAAATAAAAAATAAAAAAAATCAACCCCCCACATGGATTTTTGCCCTCCACTCCGGCCTCTTCAACACCATACTTTCATCCACTCCAAGTAAATTCATATCATTTTCAATTACTCTAATCCAAGTTTGTTTGGGTCTTCCCTACCCTCGCCATTTTATCATTTCTCCACTGTTAGGCCTCCTAACCGGTGCATCACTCGGTCTCCTTCTCACATGTCCAAACCACCGTAGACGATTTTCCCTCATTTTATCCTCAATGGGCGCAACTCCTACTTTACCTCTGATCACCTCATTCCCCAACCGATCCTTTCTTGTATGACCGCACATACATCGAAGCATACGCATCTCCGCCACATTCATCTTATGCACGTGACACTGTTTCACGGCCCAACATTCGGTGCCGTAAAGCAATGCCGGCCTAATTGCCGTGCGGTAGAATTTTCCCTTTAATCTATTTGGCATGCCGCGATCACATAGAAACCCTGAAGCACTCTTCCACTTCAACCAACCTGCTTTAATCCTATGAGCTACATCTCCATCTAATTCTCCATCCTTTTGGATAATGGATCCAAGATAGCGAAAAAACTCAGAAGCTTGGATAATATTTCCATCAAATGTGACCGCCCCTGCCTCCCTACTTCAAACTCTGCTAAACTTGCACTCCAAATATTCAGTCTTGCTTCTGCTTAATCGAAAACCTCGAGATTCCAAAGTGTGTCTCCACAACTCCAATTTACATTCAACACCCTCTCTTGTCTCATCAATCAGCACAATATCATCTGCGAACAACATACACTTTGGTATATCATCTTGGACTGACCTCGTCAATTCGTCCATTATCAAAGCAAAAAAAAGGGGCTAAGTGCGGAACCTTGATGCACTCCAATCTTTATAGGGAACTCTTCAGTCTTTCCAACACTAGTCTGTACACAAGTACTAACTCCATTATACATGTCCTTGATAATATCAATATATTTCTTTGAAACACCCTTCTTTGCTAATGCCCACCAAAGTACCTCTCTTGGCACTTTATCATATGCCTTCTCCAAATCAATGAAAACCATATGAAAATCGTTCTTTTGATCCCGATATTTCTCCATGGTTTGTCTCATAAGATATATTGCCTCCATAGTCGATCTTCCTGGCATAAACCCAAATTGGTTATCCGAAATATCCACAATTTTTCTCAGCCTTTGTGCAATCACTCTTTTCCAAAGTTTCATAGTATGGCTCATTAGTTTGATCCCCCCGATAGTTGGCACAATCTTGGACATCACCTTTATTCTTATACAAAGGGATCAGAGTACTCTTCCGCCACTCCAATGGCATTGTGTTAACTCTCCATATCTTGTTAAATAGCGTTGTTAACCAATCTACTCCCCTCTCCCCGAAACATCTCCAAACCTCAATTGGTATACCATCCGGTCCAACGGCTTTCTTCAATCTCATCTTTTTCATTGCCATTTCCACTTCACTCTTTCGAATTCTCCGCATAAAATCTCGATTAACCATACTCGAAGAGATATTTAAATCTCCAACATCCTGCTCTTGACCGCCATTGAACAAGTTATCAAAGTACGAACTCCATCTATCTTTTATCTCTTTATTCCCGACTAAAACTCTTTGGTCTACATCCTTCACACATTTAACCGTCCCAATATCTCGTGTCCTCTTATCCCTCATACGAGCGAGTACGTAGATGTCCTTTTTCCCTTCTTTTGTATCCAACTTATCATAAAGTTTCTGATTCACCTTTGCTCTTGCGTCTCTTATTGCTTTCTTAGCATCTCTTCTAGCTTCCTTATACTTCTCATAGTTCTCGTCGCTCCTACATTTCCCCAATAATTTGTAGCATTCTCGCTTGCCCTTTATTGCTTGTTTTACTTCCTCGTTCCACCATGATGTGTCCTTACTTGGTGGCCCATTTCCTCTAGATTCTCCAAGGACTTCTTTCGCCACCTCCTTTATGGTATGTACCATCTTAGTCCAAGTCGAATCTATATCCATATCCTCCATATTATCCGCCCAAATACCGGTATCGACCATCTTAGCTACAAATTTCGGTTGATTTTCCCCTTGAAGTCTCCACCACTTGATTCTAGGGTCTACCTGTGATTTTCTCTTCCTCGAAATTCTCTTACTTCGAAAATCAAGTACCACCGGTCTATGTTGAGTTCTTTGTGCTCTCACCCGGAACAACCTTGCAATACGTATAACTCTTTCTACAAGTATTTCTTACTAAGAAGAAGCCAATCTGACTCGCATTACCTCCACTCCTATAGGACACCAAGTGAGATTCTCTCTTCTTGAACCAAGTGTTCATTATACTCAAGTCATATGCCAACGCAAAGTCCAGGATACTATTTCCTGCTTCATTCCTCTCTCCAAAACCAAAACCTCCATGTATGCTCTCAAAGCCATATCGACTAGACCCCACATGTCCGTTCAGATCACCACCAATCACTAATTTCTCACCACTAGGTACTCGTTGCACTACCTCCTCCAAATCTTCCCAGAACACTTGTTTAATAGATGCATCCAACCCTACTTGTGGTGCATAGGCGGAAATAATAGTTATAATCTCATCACGTATCACCAGTTTAATGCCCATAATTCGATCACTCTTCATGTACACTTCCACCACATCATTAATATACTCCTTATCAATAATGATACCCACTCCATTTCTACCCTTATCCTTTCCTGAGTACCAAAGCTTAAAACCCCAAGGCGATATTTCTTTTGCTTTCTCTCCAACCCACTTAGTTTCCTGTAAACACATTATGTGAATCTTCCTCCTCCTCATAACTTCCACCACCTCTGCTGATCTCCCTGTCAATGATCCAATGTTCCAAGTTCCAAAGCGCATAAAATATTTGTATTATATATATTAATAATTTAAATTTTACAACAACTATAGAAATTAACTAAAAATAACATGTATTAGTACTAATTAATATAGCATAATGTTCAAAATAAAAAACGATCATCTACATAGTACCATCCACATACTCCCTCAAAATATTATCACTAAAGTATTGCCATCAAATACTTCGTCAAAAAATTTCATAAAGTTTTTAAACATAAGATAAGTTTGGAGCAAGTTCAAACTTGATGAATCGACGTAGATTGAGTCACAATGCTATCAAGCGATTGTATACCATTAGCTTTCGACACATCAAGAAGTTTGCTAAACATACTTGTTTGAGACGCCATTTCTTCTTTTAACTCCTTCACTTCATCTTGTGATTGTCCCAATTTTTATTCTAGTTCCTTCACTTTATTGATTGATGCTTGAGATGTTGAAGGTGGCAATCGGCATTTAACTACATCACGTACCATCCCACGACCCATACCCCTCACATAACTCCCAATATTCGGACCCAATTCCTCAAGAGTCTCTGCCAGTATTTTCACTCCTATTTCTGAACCGAGAAGTGGAATTTCGTCCAACGGGGTGTCGGGTGCAAACTGAGATCCATAGTCCTTATTGAAATCAGTTATCTTTTCTTGCATCTTTTCCTGAAATTAAAAAAAAACAATGAAACTCATAAATTATACTAAAAAAATTATTTAAAAAATCATACATGTATGAGAAAAGTAAGTGACTCAACTGCAATATATGCTTCGGCTATGGACGCTTCTGGTCTAAGCCTATTTTAACATATCCTTTATATGTGCCCTGCAAAATTATTAAAGAATAGTTAGAACACTAGCACTTAAAAATCATGAAAAATTCAAAAGCATTTATTACCTCTCAAAAGGATACATCCAACGATAATGGAGTGGCCCACCTAGCAATGCTTCAGACGCTAAATGAATCGTGAGGTGGATCATGACTGTGAAAAAAGCAGGGGGGAAAATCTGCTCAAACTTGCACAAGATTAATACAATCTCATGTTGTAACATTTCAACATCTTGCTTACGTACAGTCTTGGCACACAATTATTGGAAGAATTGTGACAATTCTGTAATCGGTTCTACCACAAGATGAGGAAGGAATCCCCAAATAGCAACTGGGACCAAACGTTTCATTAGAACATGACAATTATGGCTCTTCATTCCTAATAATTTTCCATCATTTCTCCTTACACATCATGATATATTAGAAGCATACTCATAAGGAAACTTAACAAAAGAAAAAAGTTGAGAAATTTCTTTTTTATGTATTGGTTTAACCGTAAAAATTGGATGAGACTTTATCCACTTGTTACCTTTACTTTGCAACCACAAGCGTTTCTTTATCCCCCGCTCCATGCAGTCCTTCCTTGCATTAGCTGCGTCTTTTGACTTTCCTTCTATGTCGAGAATAGTGTTAACAAGAGTATCACACAAATTCTTCTCAATATGCATGACATCAAGATTGTGCCTAAGCTTCAACTTCGACCAATACGGAAGATCAAAAAATATGCTTCTTTTTGTCTAGTTACTATTTTCCATAGGCCTTTGTAAATTAGAACTATCATTTTTCCCGAATGTAGGAAATTCTAGCTCATTCAGTTTTTCTAATATTTCTTCCCCAAACCATTCATAAGGAGGTGCACGGATCTCCATTCTACCATCAAAGTCATCTTTGCAGGTGTTATACTGCAAGTGATGATCAGAAGGCAACCATCTACGGTGCCCCATGAAACAAACCTTTCCAGTGGCCCAACTAGAGGTTACGTCATCCTTATAAATCGGACATGCATTATAACAGGCAGTGCTCTAACCTGATGTAATACCATTAGCAGGGAAATCATGTATAGTCCGCATAAGCATGGCCCACAAATTAAATTGTGTGCCAGAGTACTTATCAAAAGTTTGTACACCATTCACCCATAACTCTTTCAGCTCATCAACCAATGGTCGCAAATAAATATCTATCTCCTTTTCGGGATAACCTGGAATAAGCAAAGTTAGCATTGTAAACTCCTTCCACATACACTTCCAAGGCGGTAAGTTGTAAGGAACCACAACAACAGGCCACGTGCTATGGTTTGCATTCATATCTCCAAATGGATTGAAACAGTCGGTAGCAAGCCCTAACCTTATGTTTTAAGGCTCTGATGCAAAACCAGGATAGTCAAAGTCAAATGACTTCCACGCGTCTCCATCAGCAGGATGCCTCAAAACATCATCATCCACCCTTTCTTCCTTGTGCCATCTCATGTCTTTTGCAGTATTGTAAGTGTCCCAATCTGAACCGCCAATGTTCCTTCAGCCCAATTTAACGTTTTCCACGTCAAGTAAACATTTAAGGGCATTTTGGTCACTTCCTAAGGTAATTTAAACAAGGAAGGACCTTAAAGGAACAACAAAAATAGGTTGGATCTCGCTGGGAAGAGTCATTTCCAAGAAATTGACCAACTTTTCATTAAATGCAAGCAGCCAAAACTGCTTTCTGCAAAATCAGGCACGCCAACATCCCCATCCGCGTGGACAGGAATGAGACTCAGTCTCGTCCGCGCGGACATCATTGAAGCCTAAATCCAGCCTATAAATAAAATCATTCTCTCTCAGTTTAAAGATCCCTTTTTTCGAACCCTATTGTTATATTAACGAAAATCCCATAAAACAGCCTAACACCCACCCAAAAACACTCATCTAAACACAAAATCCAAACACAAATCTTGATCACATTCAAGCCCCAAACACAAATCCAAGGAAAATAGGGTACAACCATTGGTAAATCCTCCTTCTCCTTACCTTAATCTCCCTCATCCATGCATACATCTCACATTTAAAAAGATGTAACTTGTTCATTTACTTGTTGTTCATCTCTTGTCCTAGATCCAAGAGGATCTCCATGGAGTTCATCTCCATGGATGATTCTCTACAAGGATCCACATTTCTTTTAACTTGTTGTTCCTCTTCTTACATTAACTAGTTGTTACTTGATCTCTTGGCCTAAAGTGTGGTCACCTTGGAGTTCATCTCCATGGATGATCACACTAAATGGTCCATATTCTTATTTTCATCTTCTTTTGTGTTATTAGTTCTTACTTGACCTAAAATGTGGTCATCTTGGAATAAATTTCCATGGATGACCATTTCAACTAGTCTAAATTGTTTATTCCCTTGTAAATGTTTTTCCCTAGCCTAAGATCTCCACCTTGAAACAATTTCCATGGATGAAGATCACTAAGGCTCCTAGGTTACAAAAGGGTGAAGTTGATACATTGAGTTCAAAGATCTCAAGGATGGTCATCTTAATGACCACCTTAGAAATCCACTCTAAAGTTGATACACCCTTAACCTAAATTCAATTTTCATGTATTAATCTTTGTTTTATGTCAAATCTCCCAATCCCAAGCAAATGAAATGCTTTTAAGTCCTAATGTACCCTAAGGATGGCTTGATATAGTAGATCACCACTAATCATGTTTAGTGATCACTAATCAAAGCCTAAGGAAAAGTGGGGACAAGCATGGATGCAAAATCCAAAAAAATGTTTTTATTTAACACTTTCAGTTGCAAACTCCAGTTCTGATTCTGTAACTCCAGTTGACATTCTGGAATTTACAGAATCAGACTGGAAAGCTGCAAAAAAGGAATATTACTGTCCCATCCGCGCGGACAGGATTGAGCCTCGGCCTGATCCGCGCGGACAAGAATGCAATGGACAGACATTTTGTTTTTACCCCTTTTTTACTCACAGAAGCACAATGTTTTGATAAATTTTAGTCCAGTCCAGTCAAAACTTTTATTTCCAGAAAATTCCTTTTGCAACACACACACACACACACAAATGATTTTAAGTTAGGAAGACTCGTTTTTCGAGGCATTCCGGATGAACGTGCTAATCGTTCTTCCCGGAGTGTAACGTGACCTTCGAACTCACTTCTCTCATTTTTGGGCATTTTTCAAAGTTTTGGCCCTTAAACTAAAAACGGCGTGGCGACTCCGTTTGATTTTTCAAAATTAAAAATCGGGTACATCACAGTGGCGACTCTGCTGGGGACTTAAGAATAAGCTCTATCTTTTTTAAAAAAATAATAATAATTAAAAAATGGTATTTGGTATATAGGTGGAAACCATTAAGCTTCCCGTACCGCTTCCTAACCCGTGGCTTGGGATAAATTATGGTCTAACAAAGCCACGTACCGATATCTTTTTTTTTAAAAAAAAAAAAAAGAAAAGAAAAGCTTTTGTGGGTCAAACTTCCGTCCCGGCACTTGAAACCATTTGTATTGTGTGTGTGCGTTTGTTTTGCACATTTCGCGTTGTTATCTTTTTTGCCGCCACGGAAAAGTCAAGATTTTGACTGTCGGACCCGTTTCCTTAACTGTTTAAATTTTGTGCTTATGTGCTTATGTGTTTATTTGCTTTCAAAGAAAAATATTTTCGAAAATATTTTCAAAAAAAAAAATCATTTTCAAAATTTTTTGCATGCATCATGCTTTTAAAACACATGTGAAAATTTCTATTTTACTCAGAAAAAGAAGATAGACTGCCGCACACTACGCGCACTTGGCCTTACACTGCACACTACGTCCTTAACCCGGGAAAATCCCAGTAGCAGCCCGTTTGGCCTTACTACGCCTCTCGGTGCGAGCACGGGACTACCCAAACATCCCTTGGAGCCTCGTGTCGACCATGCACTTGTCTGTGACACACTTTTTCCGAGACCCGGTTGGTTTTTAGTTTGGTCCGTGTCATGTCCTGTCTGTGTATACACCGTGCCAGTCAAACCTTAGTCGGCACGCCAAGTCAATATCTTTCGGAGACCCTAATCAGTCGAAGTCATGCCGGTTTTCCGTCATAGACTTTGACCAGATCTTGACTGGCGCCTTGACTTTGACTTTGACTTGCAAAACTTATGCACCGACTCCCGGCATGACACTGAGTCATCAAGGATTAACGATTATTCCATGTCTAATTACGGCCTAACTGACGACGGGTCAAGATCAATTATGGACATTTATCAGTCAAGGCCATGCCGACTTTTCGTCGAGCCCCTCAACATGATCTTGACCTTTGACGTCAGCTTTGCCCGTAATTTACATTGAATACGCGTTAAGACTCGATTACCCGCCAGACTTTAGGATCGTTTTTCTTTTCGGTCGGTGGGACCTGCTTGCCCTACGGAACCCTTGTTCGAGGTTACAGGTTGAGGATCCGCAGGCGTAGTGATGGGTCCCACTGATCCAGGACTTAGAGTAGTTAAAAAGGAAAAAGAAGAGCAATCTTTTCCAACCGCTTAGGTTTTAATAAAACATGTTTTAAGTAAACAAGAACAAATAACTGCATGTTGCATGAGCCCTAAGCCCAAACACTTACCCTCCTTCATTCCCAAATATCTGAACCCTCGTGTCTTTCCCCCGCAGCTCCTCACAAAGCTTGGTTTCGGGCGCCGGGTCACCGTCTGATTAGTTGGGAAGAATCAAGCGCATCGTCAGCTTCACCATTTGTTCCGACTCCGGGTTTCAGAATGTCTGCATCAGCTGGTAACGATGGGGACAACATCACTCCGCCTCCCGGGACTCCCCAAACAGAACAGCAATGGAATCAGTTAGCCGAACAGATGAGATTGCGACAGGAAGCACAGATGAATAGCCTTCTGGAGGCTATTAGGAGCCATGGTTTGGCCGCCAGTCTCAATCCCGATGGCACCTTCACCGTGGAAGAAGAGGAGGACCCCAATCCCACTCTTGGTCGCCCTGACTACTCCAGAATGCCACCGCCAACCTCCTATGATACTACTGCCGGAGCCCATGCTTCTCGATCTATGGGTCAGCCAGCTCCCCAACCACAGACTATTGGGCCCATCCAGTCTGCCGGGACAAGCCAGTTCGCAGTTCCTCAGTGGGGGCAAAATCAGTACGGAATGTCTTCCCATGGTTGGGGGTACCTCGGAATGCCACAGCAAGTGGGGATCCCACCGCAGTTTAGAATCGATCAGTTCGGACCTTCGCAGCAACAGTTCAAAATGCCACAGCAACAGTTTGGAATGCCACCAAAGTTTGGTCTAGGGCGACAGTTAGGAACCCCTCCTCAGAATGACGCTAGCTCAGCTGCTCCTAACACAGCTTTCACAAACCCATTTCTCACGCAGGATTCAATGGGCCAGCAAGCCCCTATCCCAGTTTCATCAGAATCACCAGGACCACAGTACCCTCCTGGTTATACACCCTCGCCACAGCCAGGCATGCAGTTCAACAACCAGGGACAGCAGCCCGCATTTAGGCCTATTTATGAGTCTCACCCTGGAAACCCGAGCTATCCGGCTACCTCAGGTCTGCCTCCACCTTCTCTGCCCCTTGGAAACCCACAGCAAGCTCTCGGGCTCAACCGTCATGTTCAGGCTCCTACCCCTCAGGCCAATCCTGGTCAAGGGTATGTTTACACCTATGCTCCGGGATATGGTATTCCTTCCACCGGTGCACCACCAATAGCTAGCCCTCTTCCTAGCTCAAATATAGGCTCAGGCATTCCCGCTCCACCTTTGGATCCCCATTTGGCCTGGTTTATGGAGCAACACAAGGAAATGAAAGCGTAGCTTGCTGAATTGACTGTCAAAAAGAACACTGCTCTTCGGCCTACAGATCCCGACTCGATTGTACCCCTTCCTCACAAGTTCGTGATGCCCAATCTCGACTTGTTTGACGGAAGTACGTGCCCTAAAACTCACTTGGACACCTATACTTTGGCAATGAAAGCTAAGGGATGCACAAACCAGCAGTTGGCCGACTACTTCAGTCTCTCTTTGAAGTCAGGAGCTTTGAAATGGTTCTTTCGATTGAAGCCTGAAGCTAGGGCTACTTGGGAACAGATTACCAGTACTTTCACAAATAAGTATAAAGCCAACTTGGAATGGGAGAGAAACAGAGTTGACATGCAGACAACGATGCAGCGCCCTGATGAGAATATTGGGGATTTTTATAAAAGGTGGAACTTGAAGCTCAGTGAAATGGCCATCCCTCCCTCTGACGAGGAGCAGTTAGACATCTTCCAGTCATTCTTGAAGCCGCATTTAAGGACCTCACTTAGCAATTTCCCCTATCCGGATTTGCGGGCAATGGTCAATTCCGAGGATAAATTTGAGAGGGCTTACAATAAACAACAAGTTGTTGCACCTACTTACAGATACCGGGCTTTTTCCACCTCCAACATGACTCCTGCCCAGCCCTATTCGGGACAGGACTGTAACAATGCCACTCCCTTTGTTCCCAAGAAACCTGATGCGTCCAGATCCCGGCTCCAAGGCTTGGGAGACTTTGGGATGCCTTTGAGTGATATCTTCAGAGGTTTGGTAAAAGAAGGTTTGCTCCGGCCTTTAGATAATTATCAGCCTAGAAACCCCAATGCTCCTTTGGATACCTCCAAGCATTGTGCCTTTCATCAGTACCATGGGCACCTGACAGATGATTGCGTCCCCCTGAAAAAGGCAATCCAAGGTTTGATAGAGCAAGGAAAGTTAGAAGTCCCCGAGGGGCCTAATACAGTCAAAAATCCTTTTCCAAGGAACCATAACCAAGTGAACATGATTGAAATCGGAGAGCCTTCGCATGCCAAGGAAAATGTGGAAACTGGTGAAGATCCCCAGATGATTAATCTCGAATCCGGATTTGAGAATGATGGACAGACCTATCCTCCCGAGATCCCTCGGCAGGACCCGGCATTGGATCCAATTGGTAGAGCAGATGAGACTGCGACATGAAGCACAAATTGACAACCTTCTGGAGGCCTTCAGGAGCCATGGTTTGGCCGCCAGTCTTAATCCCGACGGCACTTTTACCGTGAAGAAGGAAGAAAATCCTCCTCCCACTCTCAATCGTCCCGGATATGTCAGGGTGCCACCACCAGCTTCCTATGTCACCACCGCCGGAACTCCTGCCTGTCGACTTACAGGCCAGCTAGCCCCCAAACAGTAATTCAAAGTGCCGACATCCCAACAGCAGTCAGGGATGGAGAAATTCGGCATGCCTCAGCAGCCGTCAGGTGTCCCCTCTCAGAATGATGCCGGTCCTGCAGATATCAGTAGAGGGAATGAAGGTTTGAAAACAATGGAGGAAATGTGGTTAGCCATCAGGGCTATCGAGGAACGCCAGAATGAACAGCAGGCCTGGATCGAAGAGGCCACACGTCATTTCGGAACATTGGCAATCCCCCAATTGACTGGGGCTCCCCTGAAGGACAAATTCGTGCCTGTTCCCCCGGCTTCTAATGCCTCTCGCTACTCGGCGGAATCCAACCATTTGCTTCCAAGCAAGCCCAGCAGCAAATCTCTTCAATCTAGCTCAACTCAGAACCATCCTAGCACAGTTCGGCCTGAAACCCCGAATTCACCCCCAACTGTTGAGCACATTTGGTGGGATATCTGTGACTTCCCCGACTGCCTCGAGAGGGACTATCAAGATTGGATAAATGAAGATTGTCCTCCCAAAAAGAAGAAAGCCTCTTCCCAGCAAAAGTTGAAAGAAAAATTCGAAGCTGGTGATACCAGTATGGGGATACTTGGGGAACCTTCAGGAGGATTTGACTACTATATCATTTACTCTAATGAGCCTAAGGTCCCTTCCTCCATGAAACCGTAGCGCAGTTGACTGAGCCCTTTTGAGGCCTGAAATTCAAGTACCAATGAATAGTCTTTTAGTCAACCTTTGTAGGCTCTAGTATTTTTCTCTTTCACCTAAGTCCTTCCTGGACATTTGTCGTTTTAGTCCATTTTGGACATAGTAGTTAAATGTCTAACTTTTATATAAGTCTTTTTTCTTTTCTTGCTAGACTCGAGACATCACTTGCACACCCACGTTACACTTAATTGAAATGGTTTTATCCTAGATGATCACTTGTGCTGCTCAACCACTAATTCTTTGAAATGATTAATATTTAAATTAATCGGAGTGAGAAAATTAATTGATATCCTTCTCAAATTGGGGCTTACCAACTCCCCATCTTGCATCTCATATGCTCACATCCCTTTCATCATCCTCATCATCTCGTTGCTCGATGAATTGGCATGGATCTTTTCTCATTTAAAGCTTAAGCAAGCAATGAAGACTTAATTTCGTTTAGGTCATCCGGTAGGAATTGCGGTTGAAGCCGTAGGGAAAACCTTTACCTCACCTTCACCAAACAATACCCTTTCATTTCAAGATCGGCATGTTTTGAAACCCGGTTTAGCCATCATTTTTGCTCCATGCTAAGAGAAGTCCAAGCAAGCCCAAGAAGTTAGCTTCGAGAGTCGGCGATGCGCAAAATATCTCAAGCCATGAAGGAAGGACAAAGATAATCCTCAACTCCTCGGGAGGCCTTCCAAGTTATCAAAAAAAAAGAGAGAAAAGGATTCTAAATCCTCACAATTCAGCAAGAATCCTCAACATCTCAGGAGGCTTTTTAAAGAAAGACTGTCGATCCTCACAATTCAGCAAAAGTCCCCGACTCCTTAAGAAGCTCTCCAATGATCAAAAAGGGGCCCGAATTCTCGCAAGTTCGCAAAAGTTCTCGATAGCTTGGGCTTCCTCTCACCATTACCTTAATCAATCCCAAGCCATCCTCTCGATTTTAGAGGATACTCCCATCAGTCCCAAGCCATCCTCTCGCTTTTAGAGGATATTCCCATTACCATTACCCTTGCCTTTGGCCAAAGTCAAAATCTGACCTCTCATTCTTAGAGGCAATCAATCTTCCTCGCCGTAGATTTCCTAAACACATCCCTGCAAGCCAACCTCTCATCTTTAGAGGCTTAGTCAGCAAAAAGCCCAGCCGACCTCTCATCTTAAGAGGTCATGATATCCGAAATCACCCGATGGCCGATCGAAACCCGGAAACCCAGCTACAGTCCCTACCGGATAGTAATTTCATTCTAATATCTTCGAGAGCTAAATCAAATTAATGCTTCATTGCTTGCTTAAATTGGAATCCATCCCATCTTTGTTCAAAATCATCGATCTAAGATTGTGCAAATTCAGTCCACCCATTTGACACTTCATGTGAGCATATTTCATTTCTCTTTGCAAACACTTGCCGTGGATGTCCCACTGGGGTTTCGCATCCGTGTCTTTCGACGGCACTCCAGGAGGACATGTTTTTCAATCCTCCAAATCCTCAAAATCCTCAAGGTCCTCAGAACCGCGAATTTCAACATTCGTTCTCTTTTCAACCGGGATAAGCCCGAACTACGGCGACCTGAGCTCCTCCCAAGAAGGGGAACGTAGGCAACCATAACTGGTCCAGTCGAAATCACAAACAAATCTCGAAAAAAAAATCCGGTCTCATCAAGGATCGTCCCTATACACTCTCCGTCCTTTCGAGCTTGATTCTCGATATCAGTTGGTTTTCCCCTTGTGATTAATCAAAATATTTGTTCATATCAGATTTAGTGTTCGAATAACCCGAACATCAATAAAGGGTTTTAAGCAGCCTTGTGATCATCATGAATAAGACAAGTTTTCAAGTGTCTCGACAAGTCTTCTCTCTCTCCATCATAGGGAAATAGAGCCAAACACTGTCTTTCTGTCAGCAGGGGCTTCCATACACTTTTCCACACCTTGTGATGCTTATACTCTCTCAAAAGAGTCAAACCTAAAGCGAGTGTGTATACACAAAATCGGGATTCATTCCCACTTATCGAAAGATGTGCCCCTGCACGTAAACATTTCTGAGTCTTGTCCATTGACTGATTGACTAAAGTTTGAAATGATGGGTTGCCTCCATGGCCACAAGATGACTGCATGCACGCAATAGGGATGCATTGAATCTCTCCAAGCTGGGGCTTTTTGTTAAGCTGTTCTCTCAGGCTCTCTTTACCAGATTCCCTCCGGGTTTGCTTTGCATCATCAACTGGGGCTTCGCCATGGCCAACTCATCAATATCTGGGGCTTCACCTAGTCATCTCTTCCAAAAACAGGGCATTCTCTTCACGTTCTCTGCTGCTTGTCATCTCGGATGCACGACACACCTTATTCTCCCCAGCAATAACTCAATCTGCTGCAATTTGTACTCCCGGGAGCATCCCCGACTTGCCTAGACTGCACTATATCATCCATCACTCATACATTTCCCCACCTCATGGGAGAGGGTTCACCCCGCCATACATAAACACATACAAACCCTCTCACGGCCATGCATCCCCACAAAAATCTCCCAAGGGCTCATGTAGCATGCACAAAACTTGAATCAATAGGAACAATCCTAAGTGATTGAAGATCATAAATCATAATTTCCTTGCTGAAAGCTTAGGCTAAGTGCATCTCCAAAAGCAAGTAAATGCATCATCTCGCGAACATATGCAGTGATACTCTCATAATCATTTTGGTTCTATGCATGCATCTGTCATCATGAATGCCATATATGCATCTTCCTCTCTACTAACAAATGCAGCAATTCAAACATGAAAGACCAGTTTTCCGTTACGGCCTGAAGCCTCTTTGCAGCAAGGATGGTCTCTATCGAAGCGTAATGACAATGACTTCAACAAAATTGCCCAAATAACTGGCAAGACCCTCAAGTCCGCACCAGCTTGACTCAGACGCCTCAAGTCACCACCATCTTGGATTCAGATATCTAAATCCCGGTAGTTATTGTAAGCTTGAATCTTCCCCAGCAAGAACACCTTCAAATAGTCTCCCTCAGGTACAAAACCTCAACTTAGGTTCATACTCCTGAACTAAGTCTCCATTTAGGTTCATACTCCTGAACAAAACCTCAACTTAGGTTCATACTCCTGAACTAAGTCTCCATTTAGGTTCATACTCCTGAACCAAACCTCAACTTAGGTTCATACTCCTGAACTAAGTCTCCATTTAGGTTCATACTCCTGAACCAAACCTCAACTTAGGTTCATACTCCTGAACTAAGTCTCCATTTAGGTTCATACTCCTGAACCAAACCTCAACTTAGGTTCATACTCCTGAACCAAACCTCAAATTAGGTTCATACTCCTGAACTAAGTCCCCATTTAGGTTCATACTCCTGAACAAAACCTCAACTTAGGTTCATACTCCTGAACTAAGTCTCCATTTAGGCTCATACTCCTGAACCAAACCTCAACTTAGGTTCATACTCCTGAACTAAGTCTCCATTTAGGCTCATACTCCTGAACCAAACCTCAACTTAGGTTCATACTCCTGAACTAAGTCCCCATTTAGGTTCATACTCCTGAACTGAACCTCAACTTAGGTTCATCCCCGACGAAAGTTAACGGAATCCCGTTTCTTTCCTCATTTTCATCTACGTCAGTAAAACGTAAGCCCGTTTTCTCAAACGAAAGTTAATGGAATCCCGTTTCTTTCCTCGTTTTCACCTACGGCAGTAAAATGTAAGCCCGTTCTCTCCAACGAAAGTTAACGGAATCTCATTTCTTTCCTCATTTTCATCTACGGCAGTAAAACGTAAGCCCGTTTTCTCCAACGAAAGTTAACGGAATCTCATTTCTTTCCTCATTTTCACCTCCGGCAGTAAAACGTAAGCTCGTTTTCTCCGGCGAAATCAGGCACGCCAACATCCCCATCCGCGTGGACAGGAATGAGACTCAGTCTCGTCCGCGCGGACATCATTGAAACCTAAATCCAGCCTATAAATAAAATCATTCTCTCTCAGTTTAAAGATCCCTTTTTTTGAACCCTACTGTTATATTAACGAAAATCCCAGAAAACAGCCTAACACCCACCCAAAAACACTCATCTAAACACAAAATCCAAACACAAATCTTGATCACATTCAAGCCCCAAACAAAAATCCAAGGAAGATAGGGTACAACCATTGGTAAACCCTCCTTCTCCTTACCTTAATCTCCCTCATCCATGCATATATCTCACATTTAAAAAGATGTAACTTGTTCATTTACTTGTTGTTCATCTCTTGTCCTAGATCCAAGAGGATCTCCATGGAGTTCATCTCCATGGATGATTCTCTACAAGGATCCACATTTATTTCAACTTGTTGTTCTTCTTCTTACATTAACTAGTTGTTACTTGATCTCTTGGCCTAAAGTGTGGTCACCTTGGAGTTCATCTCCATGGATGATCACACTAAATGGTCCATATTCTTATTTTCATCTTCTTTTGTGTTATTAGTTCTTACTTGACCTAAAATGTGGTCATCTTAGAATAAATTTCCATGGATGACCATTTCAAATGGTCTAAATTGTTTATTCCCTTGTAAATGTTTTTCCCTAGCCTAAGATCTCCACCTTGGAAAAATTTCCATAGATGAAGATCACTAAGGCTCCTAGGTTACAAAAAGGGTGAAGTTGATACATTGAGTTCAAAGATCTCAAGAATGGTCATCTTAATGACCACCTTATAAATCCACTCTAAAGTTGATACACCCTTAACCTAAATTCAATTTTCATGTATTAATCTTTGTTTTATGTCAAATCTCCCCATCCCAAGCAAATGAAATGCTTTTAAGTCCTAATGTACCCTAAGGATGGCTTGATATAGTAGATCACCACTAATCATATTTAGTGATCACTAATCAAAGCCTAAGAAAAAGTGGGGACAAGCATGGATGCAAAATCCAAAAAAATGTTTTTATTTACACTTTCAGTTGCAAACTCCAGTTCTGATTATGTAACTCCAGTTGACATTCTGGAATTTACAGAATCAGACTGGAAAGCTGCAAAAAAGGAATATTACTGTCCCATCCGCGCGGACAGGATTGAGCCTCGGCCTGATCCGCGCGGACAAGAAATCAATGGACAGACATTTTGTTTTTACCCCTTTTTTACTCACAGAAGCACAATGTTTTGATAAATTTCAGTCCAGTCCAGTCAAAACTTTTATTTTCAGAAAATTCCTTTTGCAAAACATACACACACACAAATGGTTTTATGTTAGGAAGACTCGTTTTACGAGGCATTTCGGGTGAACGTGCTAATCATTCTTCCCGGAGTGTAACGTGACCTCCGAACTCACTTCTCTCATTTTTGGGCATTTTTCAAAGTTTTGGCCCTTAAACTAAAAAGGGCGTGGCGACTCCGTTTGATTTTTCAAAATTAAAAATCGGGTACATCACAAGTATGCGAAGACATATACAACCATTTCAATCGCGGTGTTAGTGGAAAGTAAAACATTGCCTTGTGTGGAACTTTTTTCTTCCCGTACCCCGAACTAGGCTTGTATCTTGGGTGATCACACACGGGACAAATATTTAGAACCTCATATTCCTTATAATACAATACACAATCATTTGGACAAGCATGAATGTTTTTATAGCCCAACCCCATCCTCTTTAACACCTTGAATGCTCTGCGAGTGTCAACAGGCAGTGTATTTCCTTCGGAAGCATACGTCGCATTATCTCCAACAAATCATCAAACTGGCAATTGGAAGTACGAGACTTGACTTTGAAATGTAGTAACTCTACAATTCCAGTAAGTGAAGAGAATTGTGTGCAGCTCGGGTATAACTCTTGCAAGGCCTGTTCCAAGAGTTCTTCATAGTCCAAGATCTCTTAATTATGCATGTCATTTAAGCTCTCATCTACAGTATTATGATGCATTGATGAAAATGGATAGGCATCATTTATTATGCCCATCACTTGATCATTGTCAACAAAATACTGCTAGTCATGCGGTTGAGATTGTGATGACGTAGAAGCAGCATCTAAATGTTCACCGTGATGTGTTCACATCGTATAATTATACATCATCCCCTTTCGCAACAAGTGACATTTCACTTCGGAGATACAATGAAATGCCATGTTGTTTCAGTTGGCACATGGACATGGGATCAGGCCAGACGAATTGCGATTATGTGCTACCGTAAACTCAGGAAAGCTATCAACCCCAGCTATATGTTCCCTATAAAATTTGTTGGAAAGATACATCCAACTTTTATCCATTGTAGGAGGGAGTAATAATCTAATTTTCTAGACAAATGAGAAGATGATAACGAAGAGAATATAATATATAGATCAAAGGAGATAGAGAGATATAAAAATGTAAGAAAAAGAAGAGAAAGAGAGATCGATGCAAAACTCTTGAAAGACAATTAGGTTTGGTGTGGATGCAAGAATTGTGTGTAATGGTAGATGATTTATAGATTGAAATATTTTTCGTGACAATAGAGCAACTTTAAATTATTAAAAGCACCAACATTAGCAACTTTAAATTATTACTGCAACAACACTATTGTTGATGTAATTATTGAGGCATTTTTTCAGAGCTATTTTGATAAGAAAAATCTGATAATAGAGTAACTTTAAATTATTGATTGGGAAACACTATTTTTGATGTAACAATTGAGAGCAGCTTTAATTTATTGACTGGAGCAATACTATTTTTGATTTAACTATTGAGGCATCTTTTCAGAGATATTTTGACAATAAAAATCTGACAATAGAGCAACTTTAAATAATGGACTGGGCAACACTATTTTTTATGTATGTATTGATAGCAACTTTAAATTATTGACTGAAGCAATACTATTTTTTATTTAACTATTGAGGCATCTTTTCAGAGATATTTTGACAATAAAAATCTGACAATAGAGCAACTTTAAATAATGGACTGGGCGACACTATTTTTGATGTAACTATTGATAGCAACTTTAAAGCTAGATCAGACCACACGCAAACGAGCTGATACTTTAGGCGACCAAGAGTCAAAATAGTCACCTAAACTCTGTTTGAGGCGACCAAGAGTCAAAATAGTCGCCTAAACTCTGTTTGAGGCGACCAAGAGCCAAAATAGTCGCCTAAACTCTGTTTGAGGCGACCAAGAGTAGAAAATAGTCGCCTAAACTTTGTTTGAGGTGACTACATAGTTAGTCACCAATGAACTAGTCACCTAAAATATATTCAGGTGACAAATATTTTTTTGGTCGCATAAAGTTTTTTCTAAGGTGACGACAGTTTTTGTTTGTCGCCTAAGACTATGTAAGGTGACTCATGTATGGTCGCTAAAGACTTTGTCATCATTGTGTTTGTATGGCGATCATTAAATTTGTCGCCAAAGTTGTGGTCACCAAAAATCTTTTTTAGGCGATGATTACTCGGGTAAAGTGTGTTCAGTCGACAAAAAAGTTGGTCGCCTAAAAGCGGTCGCGAAAGAGTAACTTCTGGCGACTAGGCTTTGCTTTGGTTGCCTAAAGATTGTTTAGGTGACTAAATTTTTTTGGTCTCCTTAGATTGGTTGCCCAAAATACAATTTCTACTAGTGTGTGGGCCGCACAATGCAGCTCAACAACGAATATTTATGTGTGTGAGAATATGAGGACAAACATATTATGTTTCTTTATCTTTTTTTTAATTCTCTTTTTAATTTAAATCTGAGTCGTCACCTATATTATTTCAAGGAAATATAAAAAAATCAATTTAATTCAGATTTTGTCAGTTCGAGGTTAAGTTATAAGACTAAAAGGTCTGATACAGTATGACACGGGACAGAAGGCAGCAGCAATTGAACAACAACAACGAAACAGAGGAGGGCGATCTGGACCTGAGGCGGGCGCCCCACCCATGGCCAGGCGGGCGCCTCAAAGACAGACGGGCACCTAGCAGGCAACGCAAACTTGGCAACGCAAACTTCAGCAACGCATCAAGCTTGGGCTGGGGTGTTGGCTGGGTTTGGGCTTTGATTGTTTAGGGTTTTTAATGTTTTATTTTAATGTTTTATTTTAATATTAAGTTAGGGCATTTTAGTCTTTTGTCATTGCATTTTAGGGTTTGGTAGGGTTCTAGAATATTCTTAGGATTAGTATTTAAACAGTGTTAGGGCTCTTGTATTCGGCAGACTTTGATTATGAATTAAATAAAAGAAAAGAGTGGCTGCGGCTGTTTCTATGTGAATCTTGGTTCATTCTTGTTCGGTTCATCTCATAACCTCTATTTCCTACATCATTCTCGCCTCCTTTGAAAGACTCGTCCACGAGTCTATACCCACGATAGGGCTCCACGGGCTGTTTCCTTTGAGGTCTGTTGCTTGAACCAATCGGTCCCCCTGCCTTTTAAATGTTTTACGGACTTTAAATTTAGTACCACTCGTCATGATATCCATCCAGTCCGTCCATCCATTCATGAGAAAGTTCTCAATAATCATCCTTTTGAAGAACCACGAATCTGAAACCTTAGAACTATCAACATTGAAAGGATCTTCGTAAGGATGACCAATGTCAAACTTCCACATCAATTTATCTTGTGAAGATTCAACGCCAACCATTGGTACACCCATATGATGAGATGTTGGTAATTAACAGATTTCACAATTACATTCATCATAAATAGGTGGTTTTGACCAATCGATGAAAAGTTCGGCAGTCACCGATTCGACGAAAGGCCACGAAATATCACCACCATCAGAATCCACCTCCCAGTCTCGCTGTCCGTCACTGCCACCAGGTCTAGGCTGATTCCTCCGAGTCTGTTGATTGAACAAGTCGGTCATCCAGACCGTTAACTGTTCCATCAACAACTCCATACGTTGATCTACGATGGATCCGATGCGTTCCTCCAGAACCGCTTCATCTCGCTCGTAGATCGCTTCCACAGTTTGTCTCTTCTGCCCCCGAACAATTCTTCCTGAATCGAACAAAAGGCTCTGATACCAACTGACGTAGCGGAAGACTTGATAAAGATTAATCACAGAATCTCGCTCGAGAAATTCAGCGATCAATCGTCAATTTTCACTCGAGAAAACTGAAGAGTAAACACTCAAATTTTATTAATCAAAAACTGATTTTCGAAATTACAATTAGCCCTCATTATATAGTGATCCTAGGACATGAAAAACAAGTCAAAAACTTCCCAAAATAACCCTAGTCTATATAGTAACCTAATCAATCAATAAAACATTAAAATAAAGTCCTAATATACTTCTAATACCAAAAATACTAACACCCTAATATTAAATCTGAAAATGACAAGAATGAACTAGGATTCACAAAGAAACATCCGCACCCACTCTTTTCTTTTATTTAATTCATAATCAAAGTCTGCCGAATACAAGAGCCCTAACACTGTTTAAATACTAATCCTAAGAATATTCTAGAACCCTACCAAACCCTAAAATGCATTAGAATGACAAAAGACTAAAATACCCTAACTTAATATTAAAATAAAACATTAAAATAAAACATTAAAAACCCTAAACAATCAAAGCCCAAACCCAGCCAACACCCCAACCCAAGCTTGATGCGTTGCTGAAGTTTGCGTTGCCAAGTTTGTGTTGCCTGCTGAGTGCCCGTCTGTCTTTGAGGCGCCCGCCTGGCCATGGGTAGGGCGCCCGCCTCAGCTCCAGATCGCCCTCCTCTGTTTCGTTGTTGTTGCTCAATTGCTGCTGCCTTCTGTCCCGTGTCATACTGTATCATCCTCCCCTCCTTAGAAAAGACTCGTCCTCGAGTCAATAACTTCGATATGAATACCACGATACCCCGAAAAATCTGAATTCCATCCGCAAAAGGAATTTGATGCCCTTGACGAACTTGAAACTTCATTGCCCTTGTGATATTATCCATCCAATCAGCCCAATGCGTTGATACAAAGAACTCAATAATTAACTTCTGAATGATGTATCGAGCAAAAGAACGGGGAACATACGTCTCAAACGGATCCGTGTACCCAAGATCAACGGTAACCATTTCAAACGTCCACACCAAGTTTTCCCCTTGATTATCAAATATTTTCTCTGACTCCTTATCAGCAGGTGAGTTATTTTCATAAACAGGACCGATTTTCGATACTAGACAAACGTCACAATGACACATATCATACCTAGGTGGTTTGGACCAATCAACAAAATTTTCTTCTCTTGAAGATTCGACCAAAGAACCTTTTTTAAAACCAATAGTATCCATCCAAGAATCAATCGACTCTTCAGGATATGTATCAACCCGAGGGGGTTTTGACCAATTGACAAGATTTTCATGACATGAAGATTCTACAAAAATACCCTCGTTAAACCCAACAATATCAACCCAAAAAACAAAGGAATCAGTAGGGTTTGCTTTACCTTCGATATCCGGAGTTTCGATCTTCATATCGACTTCCCTCGAATGGTTAGTTGCATACCTATCATGATTTCTGGTCAAGGAATCGACACCATTGTGATACTCCTCACCCTAGGAAGAAATATTCGAATCAAAACCCATAATTGGTGGTGTCCCCCCACGATTTCTGCTATTCCGAACTTGGAGTGGAAGTACCTGAATCTGTCTTCTCAGATCGTCGATTTCGATATTGCGTATATCACGCTCGCAGTGATGATCGTCTTCCGGAGGATCCGCTGCACGGCCCCTTCCACGAACACCTTTTCCTCCACGAACTCCACACCCTCGTTCGGCCATCAAATCATCCAGACAACTGATACCAAATGATGTAGGAAACAGAGGTTATGAGATGAACCGAACAAGAATGAACCAAGTTTCACAAAGAAACAGCCGCAGCCACTCTTTTCTTTTATTTAATTCATAATCAAAATCTGCCAAATACAAGAGCCCTAACACTGTTTAAATATTAATCCTAAGAATATTCTAGAACCCTACCAAATCCTAAAATGCATTAGAATGACAAAAGACTAAAATACCCTAACTTAATATTAAAATAAAACATTAAAAACCCTAAACAATCAAAGCCCAAACCCAGCCAACACCCCAGCCCAAGCTTGATGCGTTGCTGAAGTTTGCGTTGCCAAGTTTGTGTTGCCTGCTGAGTACCCGTCTGTCTTTGAGGCGCCCGCCTGGCCATGGGGAGGGCGCCCGCCTCAGCTCCAGATCGCCCTCCTCTGTTTCGTTGTTGTTGCTCAATTGCTGCTGCCTTCTGTCCCGTGTCATACTGTATCAAGGTCATAAAGCACTAATCCTACCCAATCTTATGATTGAAATTGATTATATAAATTTACTAACTTATTCAAATAATCATATTTAAACAAAAGTTATCAAAACATGCAATCAACCAATTAATTTTTGTTAATTAATTGAGATGTCATATCGTTGTATTTCAAGACCATCTCCATGATTTGGAGAGATTCTAGGCCGATTCTAAGTTTAATGAGATTACACTACTCTAAAGATCAAATAAAATAGATGTGAAGAAAAACCAAAAATCAAAAGAATTTTACCTTGTAATTCGAGAGCTTCAATAAATAGCCTAGACAAAGGCTTAAATTTTGATCTTCAAATCTTGATGTCTTGGCCGAATTTAATGAGAGATACGAGAGTTGTTTTGTGTGCTCTTTAAGGGAGATAACGAAGCAAAACATAGGAGAAACATGTATGAGGTGTGTGTATAATAAATCAGGAGAGTTTGTCTTTATTTATACTAAAGGATTACTTATTTAACAAGGATAGAAAACACAAGTATGGAAAAATCAATGTGAGAGATACCGGGTCTATAAGGTTCCAGGGAAGTCACAATCGATGAAGTATCAGATTCAAAAGGAGTTGTCGACGACGAGAAAGAGATTAAAGTCAAAAAGAAAAGGAAATCATTCTTTACCAGAGGATGTCTCGTGCGAGACACAATAATGCCACAAGCCAAATAGTTCACGATATCCGCAATCCATGGGGCGTCTATGTTGTGGCCCAGGGCGGGTTGTTGTCCGGACACACGCCGTTCCACCTCTGGTTACTGTGTTTTTTTTGTGACAATCTGATTACATGGTTCTCAAAACAGCAAGTCACTCTTTTTCGATCAAGTGTTGAAGTCGAATATCATGGTGTTGCTAACGTTATCTCTGAATCATGTTGGTTACATAACCTCCTGCTCGAGCTTCACTGTCCTATCCTTAAAGTCACCATTGTATACTGCGACAACGTGAGCGCTATCTATATTTCTGAAAATCCTGTGCAACATCAGTGCACCAAACACGTAGAGCGCTTGACATTCATTTCGTGCGTGAAAAAGTAGCCAGAGGACAAGTCTGAATACTTCATGTCCCTTCAAGATATTTGTTGACATATTCACCGAGGGACTTCCCCGTATTCTTTTTAATAACTTTCGGGACAGTCTCAGGATCCGTACACCTTTCGCTTCGACTGTGGGGGAGTATCAGCCTATGTCAATCACAGGGCCGGCCTTTAGCATGAGCGAGGTGAGCGCTCGCACAGGGCCGCAAAATTTCAAGGGGCACCAAAAAAAAAACCATTATATACCATTGATCGAGTCCATTCGTCTGATCAATCGCCATCGGCTCCTCGTCTTCCTCAATCCTCCTCCTCCATTAAATCAATCGGCTCCAATTATTCACCCTCCCCCCCACTCCCTCTGTTGCAGCGTTGCTCCTCTCACAGCAATCGCCAATCGATACTCTCTCCCGCCATCAAACCCTAGCCCAGCGCCAGCGGCCAGCACCTCCAATCCATTGACGTCGTAGTCGTACCACAAGAACCAATTTGTTGATTGGGGATTCGAATTCCACCTCCCACTTGCAGTTGCAGTCCAAGAGCAATTTGTTGATTGGGGATTCATCAGAGACTCAGAGCAGTTTGTTGATTGGGGATTCCGGATTCGTCAAGACGTCAAGTGCTTACAGTCCAAAATAATTTCTTCCAAAATCCCAGGTTCTTTCGTTTCATTCTTTATAATTTTAATTTTTTAAGATATGAGTTCTAGAATTAGGAAACAAGATTCCGGATGTGAAAAACGTAAAAAGCAAAAAAGAATTGAAGTTTTCAACCAATCACAAAAGGGAGCCCTTGATAAATTTATGATAAAAAATTCACATATTTCTTCTGAAAATAAAAAACAGAATATTGATATTGATATTGATATTGCTAATGTTAATGTTAATGTTAATGATGATTTTGATGCTAATGTTGTTGATGATGATTTTGATGTTAATGTTAATGATGATCTTGATGTTAATGATAATTTGGATGTCAATGTTGATAGTGATGATCTTGATGTTAACTTTATTGTTAGTGATACTAATTTAGATTCTAATATGAACAATTTGCCTAATGCTCGGATTAATGGTGTTGATGAGACTATGAATGATTTACATGCTAATGTTGATGATGACAATATTGATGATTCTTTACATGGGGTTAATATATTTGATCCAAGAACTTGGGATGCTTTAAATTCTAAAATGATCGATATTTTAGTAAAAAAGGGTCCTAAACGAGATTTGTCTATTGAATATGGTCCTTATGATAAATGTTCGAGAAGATTTTCATCATTATTTTATACAAGAGTTTTGTCAAACGGAGAAAAATGTGATAGAGATTGGCTTGTGTATTCTAAGGAGCTTGATAAAGTATTTTGTTTTTGTTGTAAAATATTTACAAAAGGGTGTTTTTGGGGCCTCATTTTGAACTTTGCACAGGGCCTCTAAATTATGAGAACCGGCCCTGGTCAATCACATATTATGTATATCCTATTCATCTATGTATATCCTCTGCATATCTCCTCCATGATAATGTAGATCATATCATATCATTTGTATTTTATTAGTTATCATGTTACCAAAATTATAGGCTTGTAAACATAATATATATAACATTGTGAAATAAGAAAAGCATGTTTAATGAACTTTTAATAACAAACCAAATGCTTCCCTCCGTCTCAAAAATAGTGTCACACTTTTTTTTCTCAAAATAAAATCTTATTTTTAACTAATAAATAATCTAAGTCCTATTTTAACATGCTACAACAAGTATAATAATAGGTATATTTTATAAAAAATTGAAAAGTCAACTGCGAAAATTTAAGCTTGGTTGAGGTGCAACATTTGAACAATTGCCTCTTTTAGCAAGTCTTGGCCTTGTTTAACTTGTATCAATCCATCTTGCAAAATTTGAGCTCCTGAACTGGCTTGAATAACCAATTTTTCCTTCTCTAAATCATGAGAATAATTGAAGAGCTTTAGCAAGTTAACCAAAGCAGCCATCTCTAGGCCAACTTCTAAAGTTTGTTCCATTTTTATGAGCTCTTTTAGATGATCAACAAGCCTACCTTCATGATTCTCTTGAAACTCAAGCAATGGCATTCTCGTGATCGGATAACGGTGCAACCCTCTTGTAAGGCTAAGATGTTGATCCGTTATAACCACGTTTGCTACATATATAATTGTAAGAAAAATAAAAAAAATCGTCAAGGACGGAGTGTTATATATTTTTCCTTAAAAACGGTGTGGGAGCATGAAAGTTTCGTGTAGCTAGAAAGCTTCAACAACTCAACAGTTCACAGATGTGAGTACAGATGTGACACACAACTGTCCATACATCCACAATTAAAGCAGTGGAATAAAAAGTAAAACAAAAGAATTATAATGTTCACTGGTTTTGATCCCAGCAAATAAGGCTTACGCCCAAAAAAATTTCACTATTAAAAACTGTGTTGATTACAAAAACACGAGTAAGTAAAAACTAAAATACAAAAATATTAAACAAGTTCTAATCACCTTTTATGACAAGAACAGACTCTCTTTCCCAAGTAGACTCTATTCCAATCAAAAGTAAAACAAAGAACTTGACAAAAACCTAGATGTGAGTTCGGATGTAAGACACAACCTTCACTCACAACCTAAAATCACAATGTTGAACACGTGAAATACAACTGTGTATTGTCTCTCAAATTCACTCCAAAGTCGTGTCTTCTCTTGTGCTGATCTCTTGTATTTATATGCACCTTGAGAAGATCTTCACAAATCCAACACTTTCCTTATGTGAGTTTTCCAATTCCTACAAGGAAACATAAAGTACACTCACAAGGAAAGATATTTTGTTAGTAGGTTAGTCCTAATATAAATATATGTACATAAATAAAAGATATTTACAATATTAACAAATATATAAATCTTTCATGAAACTCCCAAAATCAACTTACCAAATATAAGACTTGTTTCGAAAATAGGAAACACATTGTTTCCTAAAAACATTCAATCTCCCCCTATTTTGGACTTTCTGGTCAAAACCAAAGATTTATAAAGATCACATTATGACCAATATTTTCAGAAATGAAAAACTCCCCCTGAATGGATGTGTGTGCAGATGTGTCAACACATCCACACACAACTGCATAAAACAGCAGTTCAATAAATATAACCAAAACAACCATTCAGCATCATGTTTAGGATTATAGACAATTGTTTAAACTAACAAATATTAAAAAGAACAGAAATTAAAATATTGTTTGAGAACCATCATAGATTAAAACAAAATGAGAAATCACTTCAATTAACTCCCCCTAAATTCAAAGATCCCAGCTTCTCCAGGATGAATAGTCAGCAGCAGCATCAGCACCAACACCAGCAGTAGCAGCATCATCTCCCCCTTTTTGACTAGAAAGTGTTGAATGCCACCTTTAGAGTCTATCCTTTAGAGCTTTGAGGTTATTGGCATGAGATTGAGAGGCTTGCATTTGAGAATTCAAGGCTGTGGTGAGGGCTTCAGCAGCAGCTATTTCAGCATCCAAGTCTTGCATTTGTGCTTCAAAGGGATCCACAGATGAGTGGCTGGATGTGCCCACATCTGGCATAGCAATTTCAGAAACAACTCCGAAAGGGAGATCAACAAACCTTTGTTTTTCATCCAGCAGAGTTTTGGATTCTTTAAACAGATCAAATTTATCAATCCTAGTCTCACCCTTTTCAGCCTTTACACCTTGGACAATCAGAATTTGTGAGATGAGGGCAGGATAAGGAAGAGACCATTTCTTTGAAGGGGATTCACAATACCCACATATCTTCCTAAAGATAAACTCACAAAAGTTGATATTTTTCTTAGCCCCTACTCTGTAGAGTAAATATGCCAGAACTCTAGTCACAGAAGTTTTATTGTTGGAAGGGCAAAGATTGACAGTTAAAATGGAGTGGAGAAAGCAATAAAATGAAGTTAGAGATCCACTATCTAAATTCTTAGGCTTAATGGACCAATAAGTTATCTTCCCATGAGAGAGGGTGGATACAAGCTCATCCTCAGAAATATCACAAAGCTCATCATAACCTTCCTCTAGTCCTAAAAAATCATTGATAACTGAGTGTTAAAAGAGGATGGATTTTCCTCTAACATAAACTGAATGGAACATGGGAGATGAGGGTTTGTCTAATCCTTTGGTCAGGTTAGCATAGAATTCATGAACAAGCTTGGGAAGGAAGGGAATTGGATGATCAACAGTTAGAAATAGACCTCTCTCCTCAAAATATATATCTAAACCCAATTTTGAGAAGGTCTCCCTATCTCTCTTCATTTCCAAAATGAAAGCTTTATTTACTATTTGACCAAGCCTATCAGAGGCATCAGCAGATAAAAATTTGGAGGATAAGGGAGTTAAAGCAGTAGAGGTGGAGAGGGATTTAGAAATACCCTTTTGAGCTGCAACCCTAGAAGATGTGCGTTTGGATGTGTGCACATCTGTAGGCACATCCTTATGAGGAGAGGGCTCTTTTTCGGGCTCGGCGGCATCGGTTTCTTCATCGAAGGCTCATCAAGGGTTTTGTCCTCCTTTTATTATTCAAGCTCATCACAACCAAGCTTGTAGTTCTCATCATCGGCGGTGTCATCACTTTCTGATTCCTCGGCCTCTTCAACAATGGGTTCAAGGTCAGCTTCAGCCATTTTCTTCTTCCCTTTTAGTTCAATCAGCAAGTTTGTCAGGGGTTCATCTTTATCAGTTGAAGGAGTGATAGGTTGAGCACTTGGCTTCCTTGACCTGGTCAGTTGTGGCACTTCCTCTTCTTCCTCTTCATCATCACATGTGATGGTTGTTAGTTTACCACCAGGCTTTTTCAAATTCTTGGCTTTGTCAGCCTCAGATAGCTTTCTCACCCTGTGAGATCTTCTTAAGTTCCTTGAGGGTGCAGGTTGGACCAGATTCCCCTTTGATTTCGAAGTGGGTAGCTTCCTTTTCTTGGTTAGGGGAGTTACCAAAGATGGAACAGGGGCCACAACTGGCGGTACATCAGTTGGTTGAGAAACATGAGAGGGAGGAGGAGTAGGGATTTTTGGGGATGAGGAAGCAATAGATGGTTCTAATGGAGGGGAATTCGAAGGAGGTATCTCCATTGAAGAATCAAAGGAGGACGATGAAGGGGCTACCTCGACAAAGAAATTAGGTTTAGCAGGATGATCAGAAGCTGGTTGATTAGCTATTGTAACTGAAATTGGTTCAATGTCGAGCACATCTTCCTCACGAATTGCTTTAAAGGGCTCCATTGATTCTGCAAAACGGGTTAGGTAGAACAGGAGATACAAATTGATTGAAGTGTGTGCGTGTGAGAAATTAAGGGAGAGGAGAGCAAGATTTAACAAGGGTTTAAGGGGATGGGATGGATGTGAGGCTCATAAATACTCACAGCTTCCCCTTTCAAACTTAATTGAGGATTCCTTCTCCAAATAGGATTTCAGAAAACGGAAATACCAGAAAGATCCCACAACGGCTATAAACCTTTGAGATTACCATACACAACAAATCACGAAAAAATAAGGATTAAAATAAATCAAAATTTTGCCTACCATGGTAACAAGAAATCACTTCAGCATATATTTTCAACTGAATCCCTTTTAAAATGTCCTTCCTTTTCCAATGAGGATTGATACACACTTCTTTTTCATGGGAGATTTTGGAAATCAAAAACATGTTAAATCAAAGAATAAATAAGAATGAAAATAAATTATAGAATATCTACAAAGTACCCTATATGACCTAATTATGCAGTATGTCTAGCATGATGCAACACACAGTGAAGGAAAAATCTCGAGTTTTAGATGTGGCATAGGATGTGAGTCACCTTTTGGGACACATTTAGATCACAAAAAGTCAATGAGCAATAATCTAATTTGCACAGCCTCTAGGATGCATCCACCCATTTTTTATTGTGGGTATTTTGCATTTTGAGTAGCTTTCACTTTTCTTATTTCCCAAAGATAGCCCTTTTTCCCAATGATCTTTTCAAATTTGATTTCAAACTTTCTCTTGAGAATCACTTGATCACAATGGTTTGGCTTCATACAAATGGGTGAAGCAGCTGTTTCTCATTGATTTAAAGCACCCACTGTGAGATATCTAAGAATATTATATCAAGTTATCAAAAGACAACATGAACAAGAAATACCCACAATTAGGTGATCAGAAAATGTCAAAGATGTAAGACTCACAAGTGACCACACTGAGATATTTCGTGCTAATGCATGATATTTTTTTATTTTTTTTTTCAGTTAGAAAAATATACAGATGTGTTAGAGGATGTGTGCACATTTGTGCACATAACCTTAAATATCACACAAGCCACGAGACTTCCTCAAGGAGGAAAATCTCTCCAAATCTAATGCCTTTGTAAATATATCATCCAATTGATTTTCAGTCCCAACAAATTCCAGACACACAGTTATTTGTTCTACAAAATCCCTAATGAAATGGTGTCTAATATCAATGTGTTTTGTTCTAGAATGTTGGACAGGATTTTTAAATATGTCTAAGGCACTTTTGTTATCACAAAAAGCAGTCAAAATTTTGCTATTCAATCCATAGTCTTTCAGCATTTGATTAATCCACAACAGTTGTGTGCAGCAACTTTCAAGGGCTACATATTTAGCCTCTGCAGTGGATAGAGACACACAGTTCTGCTTCCTACTGTACCAAGACACAAGGTTGTTCCCTAGGTAGAAGCATCCACCTGTAGTATTTTTCCTATCATCACTATTACCAGCCCAATCTGAGTTAGTATAGCCAACCAAGTTTGTGTTTGTCTCCTTAGAGTATTGCAACCCTAGGTTCACAGTCCCATTAACATATTTGATTATCCTTTTCAAGGCTTTAAGATGGGACACTTTTGGGTTTGCTTGATATCTTGCACAGAGATACACACTGTACATAATATCTGGTCGACTTGCTGTGAGATACAGCAGACTGCTTATCATGCTTCTGTACAAGGTTTGGTCAACACTCTCACCTTCTGAGTCATGGCTCAGCTTTTGGGAAGATCTCATTGGTGTTTTGAGATGTGAGGGGTATTCAAGCTCAAACTTTTTCACAAGATTCTTGGCATATTTGGACTGAGAGATGAACATGCCTTCTTTAAATTGCTTTATATGTAGGCCTAGAAAATAGTTCAACTCTCCTACCATACTCACCTCAAATGTAGTGGTCATGCTTTCCACAAACTCAGTTAGCATAGAATCAGAATTGGATCCAAATGCAATATCATCCACATAGATTTGAGCCACAAAAATCTCCTTTTTATTTTTCCTTACAAATAAAGTTTTGTCTACCTCACCTCTCTTGAATCATAGGTGAAGAAGATGGTCAGTCAACCTACCATATCAAGCTCTAGGGGCTTATTTTAGCCCATACAGAGCTTTCTTCAGTTTATAACATGGTTAGGATACTTGGAATCCTCAAAGCCCTTAGGTTGTTCCGCATAGGCTTTCTCATTCAATACCTCATTTAGAAAAGCACTCTTAACATTCATTTGATGAAGAGTAAGCTTGAGGTAGCAGACAATGGCCAACAAGAGTCTAATGGACTCAATTCTTGCAACAGGAGTAAAAGTCTCCTCAAAATCAATTCCTTCAATTTGAGTATATCCTTGAGCAACTAGTCTAGCCTTATTCCTAGTAATCACTCCCTTCTCATCAGTTTTATTTTTGAAAATCCATTTGGTTCCTATGACATTTCCATGAGAGGGCCTAGGGACAAGGGTCCAAACATCATTCTTTTCAAATTGATTTAACTTTTCTTGCATAGCAAGAATCCAATCAGCATCTTTCAATGCTTCAGTGATGTTCTTTGGCTCAATCTTGGAAACAAAACAGCAAAAACTTACCTGGGAGTATGCTGATGAGCAACTACATAATCCAGCCATCTTTTTATAGTCTACCTTGTCTTTCTTCCTTGTTTTCACTTGAGCATGCACATCTCCCATAATCTGTGAAGTGGGATGGTTTTTATGGATTTTAGAGGGAATATCCCTTGATCTATCCACACACCCATCCACATTATCTTCTGGAGCATCATCCCTATCAGATTCAGAGGAACTATCCTCAGTTTCAGAAATTTGGGAGGATGTGGGAGCATATGTGGGTTCAGATGTAGATGCAGATGTGTTCACATCCTTGGTCACATCCTTTACTGTTTCAACAGGTGTTTCAGTTCTGGCAGATTTTGTTGGTTCTCCAGCACCTGTTTCTGTATTTTTCCAGTCCAGCAAGCATCCTGAAACATCATTCTCAGCAGTCTTGAGGTAAGGTCAAGTGAGTCATCAAAAACAACATTGACAGATTCCATGATAGTTTTGGTTTTCAGATTAAACACCCTATAGGCTCTACTATTAGTGGAATATCCCATGAAAATTGCTTTATCACTCTTTGAATCAAATTTGGACAAGTATTCCCTATCATTAAGGATGTAGCAAATACACCCAAACACATGAAAGTACTTTAAAGTGGGTTTCTTGCCAAAAAGAATTTGATATGGTGTCACAGTGCTACCAATCCTAAGGAACACTCTATTGTCAATGTGACAGGCAGTATTCAAAGCTTCTGCCCAAATTTTTTTGGACAAATTCTTGGAACTTAGCATAACCCTAGCCATTTTTTGAAGGGTTCTATTCTTCCTTTCAACAATTCCATTTTTGTTGTGGAGTGATTGAAACAGAAAATTCATGTGTGATTCCCTTGGAGTTACAAAAATCAGTAAGGACAAATCCAACAATGGTCCTAGTCCTAAGGGTATCAAAATCAAATTTTGATACCCATAAACACTATTTGCATAGGTACCAAAAAAATATCTGCAACAATGGGTATCAAAAATTAGGTACCAAATTAGTTTTTTTTTTAAGTTAATAACTTTATTAATATTTTTAACATGATAAATAATTGTGAAATATAATAATTATTTTAATTGGGTTATTTTTTATCAAAAAAAAAATTTTAGAAATAATTTAGAAATATAATAATTATTTTAATTAATTATTTTTTTTATAAAAGTTAAAATTTTATAAATAATTACTCACAAGTCTGACATTCGAGATTGATTCTCCCAAACTTGTACACTCATTAGAAATTTCATGAATTTTTGCAGCATAAGAGACTATGTCTTCTGTCTCTTCCATTCTAAGAATTTCAAATCTATCCATTAAAATCCTAAGCCTAGTAGCTTTTACACTTGGAATCCCCTCACATTGCATATGTAAGATATCCCAATCATTCTTTGCAATGCTTTCATTAGTGATAGGTTTGTACATATTTTCAGAAACATGGCTTAAAATAGCACTCATTGCTTTTGAATTATAATAGCAGCATGTATTTCATCAAGAGTCCACCTTTCTTCAGGCTTTCTCTCAAACACAGATTCACCAACACCAAATTCAGGCCTTTTCTCCACAGTAGGAGGTTGTCATGCCACAAGAATACACATCCAGACCCTTTCATCAATGTCTTTGATGTAATTACGCATTTTAGACTTCCAAAGAGAGTAATTTGTGCCATCCAAGATTGGATGCATGTTTTGATAATTTTGGCATTCCATTATGACTACACTTTCTGGATCAACACTCAGTAATATTTCGAGAGTTGGCTCTGATACCAATTGAAAGTTTCGTATAGCTAGGAAGCTTCAACAACTCAACAGTTCACATATATGAGTACAGATGTGACACACAACTGTCCACACATCCACAATTAAAGCAGCGGAATAAAAAGTAAAACACAAGAATTATAACGTTCATTGGTTTTGATCCCAGCAAATAAGGCTAACGCCCAAAAACTTTTCACTATTAAAAATTGTGTTGATTACAAAAACACGAGTAAGTGAAAACTAAAATACGAAAATATTAAACAAGTTCTAATCACCTTTTATGACAAGAACAGACTCTCTTTCCCAAGTAGACTCTATTCCAATCAAAAGTAAAACAAAGAACTTGACAAAAACCTAGATGTGAGTTCGGATGTAAGACACAACCTTCACTCACAACCTAAAATCACAATGTTGAACACCTGAAATACAACTGTGTATTGTCTCTCAAATTCACTCCAAAGCCGTGTGTTCTCTTGTGTTGATCTCTTGTATTTATATGCACCTTGAGAAGATCTTCACAAATCCAACACTTTCCTTATGTGAGTTTTCCAATTCCTACAAGGAAACATAAAGTACACTCACAAGGAAAGATATTTTGTTAGTAGGTTAGTCCTAATATAAATATATGTACATAAATAAAAGATATTTACAATATTAACAAATATATAAATCTTTCATGAAACTCCCAAAATCAACTTACCAAATATAAGACTTGTTTCGAAAATAGGAAACACATTGTTTCCTAAAAACATTCAATCTCCCCCTATTTTGGACTTTCTGGTCAAAACCAAAGATTTATAAAGATCACATTATGACCAATATTTTCAGAAATGAAAAACTCCCCCTGAATGGATGTGTGTGCAGATGTGTCAACACATCCACACACAACTGCATAAAACAGCAGTTCAATAAATATAACCAAAACAACCATTCAGCATCATGTTTAGGATTATAGACAATTGTTTAAACTAACAAATATTAAAAAGAACAGAAATTAAAATATTGTTTGAGAACCATCATAGATTAAAACAAAATGAGAAATCACTTCAATTAACTCCCCCTAAATTCAAAGATCCCAGCTTCTCCAGGATGAATAGTCAGCAGCAGCATCAGCACCAACACCAGCAGTAGCAGCATCATCTCCCCCTTTTTGACTAGAAAGTGTTGAATGCCACCTTTAGAGTCTATCCTTTAGAGCTTTGAGGTTATTGGCATGAGATTGAGAGGCTTGCATTTGAGAATTCAAGGCTGTGGTGAGGGCTTCAGCAGCCAGCCTATTTCAAAGATCCAAGTCTTGCATTTGTGCTTCAAAGGGATCCACAGATGAGTGGCTGGATGTGCCCACATCTGGCATAGCAATTTCAGAAACAACTCCGAAAGGGAGATCAACAAACCTTTGTTTTTCATCCAGCAGAGTTTTGGATTCTTTAAACAGATCAAATTTATCAATCCTAGTCTCACCCTTTTCAGCCTTTACACCTTGGACAATCAGAATTTGTGAGATGAGGGCAGGATAAGGAAGAGACCATTTCTTTGAAGGGGATTCACAATACCCACATATCTTCCTAAAGATAAACTCACAAAAGTTGATATTTTTCTTAGCCCCTACTCTGTAGAGTAAATATGCCAGAACTCTAGTCACAGAAGTTTTATTGTTGGAAGGGCAAAGATTGACAGTTAAAATGGAGTGGAGAAAGCAATAAAATGAAGTTAGAGATCCACTATCTAAATTCTTAGGCTTAATGGACCAATAAGTTATCTTCCCATGAGAGAGGGTGGATACAAGCTCATCCTCAGAAATATCACAAAGCTCATCATAACCTTCCTCTAGTCCTAAAAAATCATTGATAACTGAGTGTTAAAAGAGGATGGATTTTCCTCTAACATAAAC
Organism: Adenophora triphylla var. japonica; assembly: GCA_022495995.1. NCBI lineage: Eukaryota > Viridiplantae > Streptophyta > Magnoliopsida > Asterales > Campanulaceae > Adenophora > Adenophora triphylla. The sequence goes on along the minus strand of JAFEMH010000972.1, from coordinate 99,166 downwards.
TGAATGGAACATGGGAGATGAGGGTTTGTCTAATCCTTTGGTCAGGTTAGCATAGAATTCATGAACAAGCTTGGGAAGGAAGGGAATTGGATGATCAACAGTTAGAAATAGACCTCTCTCCTCAAAATATATATCTAAACCCAATTTTGAGAAGGTCTCCCTATCTCTCTTCATTTCCAAAATGAAAGCTTTATTTACTATTTGACCAAGCCTATCAGAGGCATCAGCAGATAAAAATTTGGAGGATAAGGGAGTTAAAGCAGTAGAGGTGGAGAGGGATTTAGAAATACCCTTTTGAGCTGCAACCCTAGAAGATGTGCGTTTGGATGTGTGCACATCTGTAGGCACATCCTTATGAGGAGAGGGCTCTTTTTCAGGCTCAGCGGCATCAGTTTCTTCATCAGAAGGCTCATCAAGGGTTTTGTCCTCCTTTTATTATTCAAGCTCATCACAACCAAGCTTGTAGTTCTCATCATCAGCAGTGTCATCACTTTCTTCAGATTCCTCAGCCTCTTCAACAATGGGTTCAAGGTCAGCTTCAGCCATTTTCTTCTTCCCTTTTAGTTCAATCAGCAAGTTTGTCAGGGGTTCATCTTTATCAGTTGAAGGAGTGATAGGTTGAGCACTTGGCTTCCTTGACCTGGTCAGTTGTGGCACTTCTTCTTCTTCCTCTTCATCATCACATATGATGGCTGTTGTAGGTTTACCACCTGGTTTCTTCAAATTTTTGGCCTTGTCAGCCTCAGATATCTTTCTCACCCTGTGAGATATTCTTAAGTTCCTTGAGGGTACAGGTTGAACCAGATTCCCCTTTGGTTTTGAAGTGGTAGCTTCCTTTTCTTGGTTAGGGGATTTACCAAAGATGAAACAGGGGCCACAACTGGTGGTACATCAGTTGGTTGAGAAACATGAGAGAGAGGAGGAGTAGGGATTTTTGGGGATGAGGGAGCAATAGATGGTTCTAATGGAGGGGAATTCGAAGGAGGTATCTCCATTAAAGAATCAAAGGAGGACGATGAAGGGGCTACCTCGACAAAGAAATTAGGTTTAGCAGGATGATCAGAAGCTGGTTGATCAGCTATTGTAACTGAAATTGGTTCAATGTCGAGCACATCTTCCTCGCGAATTGCTTTAAAGGGCTCCATTGATTCTGCAAAACGGGTTAGGTAGAACAGGAGATACAAATTGATTGAAGTGTGTGCGTGTGAGAAATTAAGGGAGATGAGAGCAAGATTTAACAAGGGTTTAAGGGGATGGGACGGATGTGAGGCTCATAAATACTCACAGCTTCCCCTTTCCAACTTAATTGAGGATTCCTTCTCCAAATAGGATTTCAGAAAACGGAAATACCAGAAATATCCCACAACGGCTATAAACCTTTGAGATTACCATACACAACAAATCACGAAAAAATAGGGATTAAAATAAATCAAAATTTTGCCTACCATGGTAACAAGAAATCACTTCAGCATATATTTTCAACTGAATCCCTTTTAAAATGTCCTTCCTTTTCCAATGAGGATTGATACACACTTCTTTTTTATGGGAGATTTTGGAAATCAAAAACATGTTAAATCAAAGAATAAATAAGAATGAAAATAAATTATAGAATATCTACAAAGTACCCTATATGACCTAATTATGCAGTATGTCTAGCATGATGCAACACACAGGTGAAGGAAAAAATCTCAGTTTTAGATGTGGCATAGGATGTGAGTCACCTTTTGGGACACATTTAGATCACAAAAAGTCAATGAGCAATAATCTAATTTGCACAGCCTCTAGGATGCATCCACCCATTTTTTATTGTGGGTATTTTGCATTTTGAGTAGCTTTCAATTTTCTTATTTCCCAAAGATAGCCCTTTTTCCCAATGATCTTTTCAAATTTGATTTCAAACTTTCTCTTGAGAATCACTTGATCACAATGGTTTGGCTTCATACAAATGGGTGAAGCAGCTGTTTCTCATTGATTTAAAGCACCCACTGTGAGATATCTAAGAAGATTATATCAAGTTATCAAAAGACAACATGAACAAGAAATACCCACAATTAGGTGATCAGAAAATGTCAAAGATGTAAGACTCACAAGTGACCACACTAAGATATTTCGTGATAATGCATGATATTTTTTTATTTTATTTTTTTCAGTTAGAAAAATATACAGATGTGTTAGAGGATGTGTGGACATTTGTGCAACAACAACAACAACAACAAAGCCTTAGTCCCAAAATAATTTGGGGTCGGCTAACATGAATCCTCATATGTTATCGTGAAAAAAAAATATATATAAATAAATAAATAAATAAATAAATAAATAAATAAATAAATAAATAAATAAATAAATAAAATACATAAAAAATAAAAAATAAAAATATAGATAAAAAATAAAAACTAAAAAAATACATAAAAATAAATAAATAAATAAATAAATGAATAAATAATTAAAAAAAAAATCAACCCCCCACATGGATTTTTGCCCTCCACTCCGGCCTCTTCAACACCATACTTTCATCCACTCCAAGTAAATTCATATCATTTTCAATTACTCTAATCCAAGTTTGTTTGGGTCTTCCCCTACCCCTCGCCATTTTATCATTTCTCCACTATTCCGGCCTCCTAACCGGTGCATCACTCGGTCTCCTTCTCACATGTCCAAACCACCGTAGACGATTTTCCCTCATTTTATCCTCAATGGGCGCAACTCCTACTTTACCTCTGATCACCTCATTCCCAATCGATCCTTTCTTGTATGACCGCACATCCATCGAAGCATACGCATCTCCGCCACATTCATCTTATGCACGTGACACTGTTTCACGGCCCAACATTCGGTGCCGTAAAGCAATGCCGGCCTAATTGCCGTGCGGTAGAATTTTCCCTTTAATCTATTGGGCATGCCGCGATCACATAGAAACCCTGTAGCACTCTTCCACTTCAACCAACCTGCTTTAATCCTATGAGCCACATCTCCATCTAATTCTCCATTCTTTTGGATAATGGATCCAAGATAGCGAAAAACTCGAAGCTTGGATAATATTTCCATCACATGTGATCGCCCCCGCCTCCCTACTTCCAACTCTGCTAAACTTACACTCCAAATATTCAGTCTTGCTTCTGCTTAATCGAAAACCTCGAGATTCCAAAGTGTGTCTCCACAACTCCAATTTACTTTCAACACCCTCTCTTGTCTCATCAATAAGCACAATATCATCTGCGAACAGCATACACTTTTGTATATCATCTTGGACTGACCTCGTCAATTCGTCCATTATCAAAGCAAAAAGAAAGGGGCTAAGTGCGGAACCTTGATGCACTCCAATCTTTATAGGGAACTCTTCAGTCTTCCCAACACTAGTCTGTACACAAGTACTAACTCCATTATACATGTCCTTGATAATATCAATATATTTCTTTGAAACACCCTTCTTTGCTAATGCCCACCAAAGTACCTCTTTTGGCACTTTATCATACGCCTTCTCCAAATCAATGAAAACCATATGCAAATCTTTCTTTTGATCCCGATATTTCTCCATGGTTTGTCTCATAAGATATATTGCCTCCATAGTCGATCTTCCTGGCATAAACCCAAATTGGTTATCCGAAATATCCACAATTTTTCTCAGCCTTTGTGCAATCACTCTTTCCCAAAGTTTCATAGTATGGCTCATTAGTTTGATCCCCCGATAGTTGGCACAATCTTGGACATCACCTTTATTCTTATACAAAGGGATCAGAGTACTCTTCCGCCACTCCAATGGCATTGTGTTAACTCTCCATATCTTGTTAAATAACGTTGTTAACCAATCTACTCCCCTCTCCCTGAAACATCTCCAAACCTCAATTGGTATACCATCCGGTCCAACGGCTTTCTTCAATGTCATCTTTTTCATTGCCATTTCCACTTCACTCTTTTGAATTCTCCGCATAAAATCTCGATTAACCATACTCGAAGAGATATTTAAATCTCCAACATCCTGCTCTTGACCGCCATTGAACAAGTTATCAAAGTACGAACTCCATCTATCTTTCATCTCTTTATCCCCGACTAAAACTCTTTGGTCTACATCCTTCACACATTTAACCGTCCCAATATCTCGTGTCCTCTTATCCCTCATACAAGCGAGTCTGTAGATGTCCTTTTCCCCTTCTTTTGTATCCAACTTATCATAAAGTTTTTGATTCACCTTTGCTCTTGCGTCTCTTACTGCTTTCTTAGCATCTCTTCTAGCTTCCTTATACTTCTCATAGTTCTCGTCGCTCCTACATTTCCCCAATAATTTGTAGCATTCTCGCTTGCCCTTTATTGCTTGTTTTACTTCCTCGTTCCACCATTATGTGTCCTTACTTGGTGGCCCATTTCCTCTAGATTCTCCAAGAACTTCTTTCGCCACCTCCTTTATGGTATGTACCATCTTAGTCCAAGTCGAATCTATATCCATTTCCTCTATATTATCCGCCCAAATACCGGTATCGACCATCTTAGCTACAAATTTCGGTTGATTTTCCCCTTGAAGTCTCCACCACTTGATTCTAGGGTCTACCTGTGATTTTCTCTTCCTCAAAATTCTCTTACTTCGAAAATCAAGTACCACCAGTCTATGTTGAGTTGCTGTGCTCTCACCCGGAACAACCTTGCAATCTGTATAACTCTTTCTACAAGTATTTCTTACTAAGAAGAAGTCAATCTGACTCGCATTACCTCCACTCCTATAGGACACCAAGTGAGATTCTCTCTTCTTGAACCAAGTGTTCATTATACTCAAGTCATATGCCAACGCAAAGTCCAGGATACTATTTCCCGCTTCATTCCTCTCTCCAAAACCAAAACCTCCATGTATGCTCTCAAAGCCATGTCGACTAGACCCCACATGTCCGTTCAGATCACCACCAATCACTAATTTCTCACCACTAGGTACTCGTTGCACTACCTCCTCCAAATCTTCCCAGAACACTCGTTTAATAGATCACACAAGCCACGAGACTTCCTCAAGGAGGAAAATCTCTCCAAATCTAATGCCTTTGTAAATATATCATCCAATTGATTTTCAGTCCCAACAAATTCCAGACACACAGTTATTTGTTCTACAAAATCCCTAATGAAATGGTGTCTAATATCAATGTGTTTTGTTCTAGAATGTTGGACAGGATTTTTAAATATGTCTAAGGCACTTTTGTTATCACAAAAAGCAGTCAAAATTTTGCTATTCAATTCATAGTCTTTCAGCATTTGATTAATCCACAGCAGTTGTGTGCAGCAACTTTCAAGGGCTACATATTTAGCCTCTGTAGTGGATAGAGACACACAGTTCTGCTTCCTACTGTACCAAGACACAAGGTTGTTCCCTAGGTAGAAGCATCCACCTGTAGTATTTTTCCTATCATCACTATTACCAGCCCAATCTGAGTCAGTATAGCCAACCAAGTTTGTGTTTGTCTCCTTAGAGTATTGCAACCCTAGGTTCACAGTCCCATTAACATATCTGATTATCCTTTTCAAGGCTTTAAGATGGGACACTTTTGGGTTTGCTTGATATCTTGCACAGAGATACACACTGTACATAATATCTGGTCGACTTGCTGTGGGATACAGCAGACTACTTATCATGCTTCTGTACAAGGTTTGGTCAACACTCTCACCTTCTGAGTCATGGCTCAGCTTTTGGGAAGATCTCATTGGTGTTTTGAGATTTGAGGGGTATTCAAGCTCAAACTTTTTCACAAGATTCTTGGCATATTTGGACTGAGAGATGAACATGCCTTCTTTAAATTGCTTTATATGTAGGCCTAGAAAATAGTTCAACTCTCCTACCATACTCACCTCAAATGTAGTGGTCATGCTTTCCACAAACTCAGTTAGCATAGAATCAGAATTGGATCCAAATACAATATCATCCACATAGATTTGAGCCACAAAAATCTCCTTTTTATTTTTCCTTACAAATAAAGTTTTGTCTACCTCACCTCTCTTGAATCATAGGTGAATCAGATGGTCAGTCAACCTACCATATCAAGCTCTAGGGGCTTATTTTAGCCCATACAGAGCTTTCTTCAGTTTATAAACATGGTTAGGATACTTGGAGTCCTCAAAGCCCTTAGGTTGTTCCACATAGACTTTCTCATTCAATATGTCATTTAGAAAAACACTCTTAACATCCATTTGATGAAGAGTAAGCTTGAGGTAGCAGACAATGGCCAACAAGAGTCTAATGGACTCAATTCTTGCAACAGGAGTAAAAGTCTCCTCAAAATCAATTCCTTCAATTTGAGTATATCCTTGAGCAACTAGTCTAGCCTTATTCCTAGTAATCACTCCCTTCTCAACAGTTTTAATTTGAAAAATCCATTTGGTTCCTATGACATTTCCATGAGAGGGCCTAGGGACAAGGGTCCAAACATCATTCTTTTCAAATTGATTTAACTTTTCTTGCATAGCAAGAATCCAATAAGCATCTTTCAATGCTTCAGTGATGTTCTTTGGCTCAATCTTGGAAACAAAACAGCAAAAACTTACCTGGGAGTATGCTGATGAGTAACTACATAATCCAGCCATCTTTTTATAGTCTACCTTGTCTTTCTGCCTTGTTTTCACTTGAGCATGCACATCTCCCACAATCTGTGAAGTGGGATGGTTTTTATGGATTTTAGAGGGAATATCCCTTGATCTATCCACACACCCATCCACATTATCTTCTGGAGCATCATCCCTATCAGATTCAGAGGAACTGTCCTCAGTTTCAGAAATTTGGGAGGATGTGGGAGCAGATGTCTGTTCAGATGTGGATGCAGATGTGTTCACATCCTTGGTCACATCCTTTACTGTTTCAACAGGTGTTTCAGTTCTGGCAGCTTTTGTTGGTTCTCCAGCACCTGTTTCTGTATTTTTCCAGTCCAGCAAGCATCCTGAAACATCATTCTCAGCAGTCTTGAGGTAAGGTCAAGTGAGTCATCAAAAACAACATTGACAGATTCCATGATAGTTTTGGTTTTCAGATTAAACACCCTATATGATACAGTTGCAGAGGATGAAGAACAAAGGGATGCTGAGGCTGAACGAAGGTTGTTGTTGCTGGACAAACATTCTGTGGGGGAGGCGGCCGCATGGATGCAAGCCAGGCGAAGATTGTTTGCTGAAGATTGTTTCCTTTTGCTGAAGATTGTTTCCTTATTTCGTTGCTAGTATTTTTGGACTATTATTTTACTGATATTTTGAGTTATTTTAATTAGGTTTATTTTGGTAGTGTTCTAGAATAATCTTAGGAGTAGTATAAATAAGGAAACAATCTTCAGCAAAATGAAACAATCTTCAGCAAACAATCTTCGCCTGGCTTGCATCCATGCGGCCGCCTCCCCCACAGGATGTTTGTCCAGCAACAGCAACCTTCGTTCAGCCTCAGCATCCCTTTGTTCTTCATCCTCTGCAACTGTATCACTATAGGCTCTACTATTAGTGGAATATCCCATGAAAATTGCTTTATCACTCTTTGAATCAAATTTGGACAAGTATTCCCTATCATTAAGGATGTAGCAAATACACCCAAACACATGAAAGTACTTTAAAGTGGGTTTCTTGCCAAAAAGAATTTGATATGGTGTCACAGTGCTACCAATCCTAAGGAACACTCTATTGCCAATGTGACAGGCAGTATTCAAAGCTTCTGCCCAAAATTTTTTGGACAAATTCTTGGAACTTAGCATAACCCTAGCCATTTTTTGAAGGGTTCTATTCTTCCTTTCAACAATTCCATTTTTTTTGTGGAGTGATTGAAACAGAAAATTCATGTGTGATTCCCTTGGAGTTACAAAAATCAGTAAGGACAACTCCAACAATGGTCCTAGTCCTAAGGGTATCAAAATCAAATTTTGATACCCATAAACACTATTTGCATAGGTACCAAAAAAATATCTGCAACAATGGGTATCAAAAATTAGGTACCAAATTAGTTTTTTTTAAGTTAATAACTTTATTAATATTTTTAATATGATAAATAATTTTGAAATATAATAATTATTTTAATTGGGTTATTTTTTATCAAAAAATAAAATTTTAGAAATAATTTAGAAATATAATAATTATTTTAATTAATTATTTTTTTATAAAAGTTAAAATTTTATAAATAATTACTCACAAGTCTGACATTCGAGATTGATTCTCCCAGACTTGTACACTCATTAGAAATTTCATGAATTTTTGCAGCATAAGAGACTATGTCTTCTGTCTCTTCCATTCTAAGAATTTCAAATTTATCCATTAAAATCCTAAGCCTAGTAGCTTTTACACTTGGAATCCCCTCACATTGCATTTGTAAGATATCTCAATCATTCTTTGCAATGCTTTCATTAGTGATAGGTTTGTACATATTTCCAGAAACATGGCTGAAAATAGCACTCATTGCTTTTGAATTATAATAGCAGCATGTATTTCATCAAGAGTCCACCTTTCTTCAGGCTTTCTCTCAAACACAGATTCACCAACACCAAATTCAAGCCTTTTCTCCACAGTAGGAGGTTGTCATGCCACAAGAATACACATCCAGACCCTTTCATCGATGTCTTTGATGTAATTACGCATTTTAGACTTCCAAAGAGAGTAATTTGTGCCATCCAAGATTGGATGCATGTTTTGATAATTTTGGCATTCCATTATGACTACACTTTCTGGATCAACACTCAGTAATATTTCGAGAGTTGGCTCTGATACCAATTGAAAGTTTCGTATAGCTAGGAAGCTTCAACAACTCAACAGTTCACAGATATGAGTACAGATGTGACACACAACTGTCCACACATCCACAATTAAAGCAGCGGAATAAAAAGTAAAACACAAGAATTATAACGTTCATTGGTTTTGATCCCAGCAAATAAGGCTTACGCCCAAAAACTTTTCACTATTAAAAATTGTGTTCATTACAAAAACACGAGTAAGTGAAAACTAAAATACGAAAATATTTAACAAGTTCTAATCACCTTCTATGACAAGAACAGACTCCCTTTCCCAAGTAGACTCTATTCCAATCAGAAGTAAAACAAAGAACTTGACAAAAACCTAGATGTGAGTTCGGATGTTAGACACAACCTTCACTCACAACCTAAAATCACAACGTTGAACACGTGAAACACAACTGTGTATTGTCTCTCAAATTCACTCCAAAGTCGTGTCTTCTCTTGTGCTGATCTCTTGTATTTATATGCACCTTGAGAAGATCTTCACGAATCCAATACATTCCTTATGTGAGTTTTCCAATTCCTACAAGGAAACTTAAAGTACACTCACAAGGAAATATATTTTGTTAGTAGGTTAGTCCTAATATAAATATATGTACAAAAATAAAACATATTTACAATATTAACAAATATATAAATCTTTCATGAAAGTCCCAAAATCAACTTACCAAATATATGACTTGTTTCGAAAATAGGAAACACATTGTTTCCTAAAAACATACCCTTTCAAACAAAAAATAGTTCACTTTTATTTTTGAACATTTTATTACAATCTGACGTAAAACAACAACCAAATTGACATGAATCTTTACCTGTTAGAGCATTTGGTTTTGATTCAACTTTGGATATCGATTCGGGCCTCACAAGTCGTGGGAAGGGAGAGTCATTGTGAACCGCCGAGTTGAGTTTCTTGTGTGGTGGTTGTTCATCTATCAGATCATCTTCTGCATCCACCCCCTCCCCCACTTTGCGTTTGTTTGTATTTGTTTGAACAACATAGTTTTCCCTAGTGGGGGTGGTGGTGGTGGTGGTGCCGCCAGCAGCATGGCTACTGCTTTTAGTGATGGGCCGGTTGTTCATCTATGGAGCAAGGTGTGGCTCAATTGGGAGGAGGACACTACTAGGTTTTGTATCTGAAATACACCAATTTGTAGTTTTTCAGCAAACCATTCTGAGATTAAGTTGTTAACTTTGGATCTCAGTTTACGGGCTAAAATTGTCAATTCGCCAACAGAACTCGTCAACTTAAACATACGGTCAGATGAAAATTTTAAGTGATGGATTGACGATTAAAAAATCCCAAAAATATGATAACTTTAACACTATCATATTGATAGGCATTCATTGTTAGCGGTAATACAGAAAGAACAATTATAGAATAATAATATTACAAATATAAACTGAAAATACAAAAGAAAAATGAAAGGTTGTTGTTGCACGAGCCCAATGTTAGTCACTGTCTTCTTAAGACATGTTCGTCCCCTCACCGAGTGTGCTTGAGTTTCAGTAGAAAGCTTGTCTCCCAAGATAGAACGTGAGGACCGGGGGGCACTTTGCACCTAAGTTTTCCGGCGAACAGAAATGAGCTTGAACAGTATCACCAGGCCAAAAGAAATGAATAACAAGATGCTGCAAAAAATTGGAGGATGGTTTTCTCAGTGTATCTGTTGTGTTCTTCCCTTTGTATAGCTGCCAAGGAAATCAAAACTGGTCCGAAAATTAAAAACCCTTTTTAATTTCGTAATCAATCATTAAACATTTGAAATCATTGGCGCCATCAAATCTTGAGGCAGTTACAGATTGTGGGATTTAATCACGTTTGCGCATGCACATGAGTCCGGTAGCCCCAAGCACATTTTGGACCTTGATTTGCAACCCCTGCGAGAGAGAGCTTCTATGCTCCACAATCTTACTCCCTACTAAAGTGTAGGAGTATATAAACTAGTCTCTTTTTACATTTATTTTCAATGTGGGATAACCACATTTCCCACTTTCAACTCACTTACTTTGAGCCTTAATATCTCATTCATCCCTCAACCATTTTGGACAAATGAATATATGATTTCAATGTTCTCATCCAAAAAAATGTCGGAATACGAAAATACTATTTTGGTTGGAAATTTGTCAACCTCATCTCTTAATTTATACGGAAACATATTCTTAAAGAAAAATTGTTTCATGATTCCATTATAGTATTCTTGTGTATATATTGAATCTTGAATTCATAAACAAGAATTCTATAAGCACTACTATTGTAAGCATACCCAATACATATGGAATCAATAGTATTTAGTCTACTTATACACAAACTACACTTAATTGTGTTTTATCACTATCTCTTTATTAAGTTGATTTTCAACTTTTCCTTTAAGATTCAACATTTTGCTTTTTAGGAAGCAACGTTAAAAGTAAAAACTTACATTTTACCATCATCTATGTGAATAATATTCACATCTCAAGAATCAATATGCCTTGATTATAACTTCAAGCACATATTTGATAAGTCTTGTTTGTATGTATTTTGACCATATAACGAGATTCAATCTCATTATTTATCACTTGAACACCCTTTCAACACACCTCAACATTCATTTCTATTCATTTATGTTTTAGGTGATTTTAAAATATCTTCAAGTGGGAAGCAATTTCTCAATTATTGTCATCAATTGAGAATTTCACTCAACATCATCTATTCGACATGGTTTTCATGAAAGACTATTTTCATTTCTTTTCTATGATTTTTTACGATTTATAGAGTCCACTATTTTAAAATCAAGGAAGCAGCTTACGATGATTTTCATTGCAACTGCATTCTCGATTTTATATTTACAGTCCAACTACTCCCAACAAATCTTTTGCCATTTTCTTAATACTATATACGTTTTATAATGAATCAAACAATTCATTAAGTATATAGTTCCGATAAAGAAAATTCGCATACTTCAACCGCACTCACGACTTGAACATACATCTCATTTTCACCCAACTTTGTAGAATCTTCCGTAAGAAACCTCTCTAAATTCACGGTGGTCAAGTAGAACATCTTTTTGCCATCACTTAAAGTCGAGGCCAACAAAATTTTCTAACTTCTCACTATGGTGATCCGATATACTTGGAACAACCACATTCCATTAGAGATTTGTCTCCACACAAACCAAACATTGGCTTTAATTTTCAACAATTATAACTTTGTCGTTACAAATAGAACTCTTAACTTAATTAGAGAATTCACTCCAAGAATAAATTGCTAATTAAATAGGAGAATTAACACAATTTATTTCTTATAACCACCCATATTTATAAACCTCTAAATTCTTTAATGGAATTATAATTGGAGGTTACTTATTCCAAAACTTCAAAGGTCTCATATTGGAATACCTCTAAATTAAAGAAAGTCACATTCTCATTTACATAATACACAATTTCTTTTAGAAGTTCTCCTTCTAAATATTGTGTCATTTGTCATCATCAACTACAATAGAATTTAACAACTTCCTTCAAGATGTCTTATTGTTTTTATCTTTATGACATTAGTCACATATTCCCCCATTAGGTTTTAACTTCTTCCAAGAAGCCCCATAGATTTAGTTCTTGTGACATTTGTCGGTGTTCACAATAATAGAATATAACAACTTCTTTCAAGAAGCTCTATTATTTTTATCTTTGTGACTTTGTCACTAATAACAATAATAGAATTTAACAACTCCTTTCAAGAATCCCTATCATCTTTGTCAATACACCATTGATAAAATGCAACGTTAAAGACTATATTTTTTAACGTTCATCTTCTCAACTTAGTTCCTACGAACTTTTCAATTTTTCTCACTATGATTTTCATGAACCATAAGATATATAATCCATTTTATAAACACTAGAAGTGGCGTCGCCACAACTATCTTACACAATCGTTGCAACATTCTTGATGTTCTTCCGTTAGTTCATTATATGTTCAAAATAATATTATTTTTTTCATAAACTGTTCTGTTTTGAAATTTTTATCTTCATCTCCACATAAAAGATTTCGATCTCCACCGTCCAAATTGTTCTTCTCTGAGTTTATAACTTGCTCACCAAATTTGAGCTCGATCCAACGGTTAATGAATCGGAATATGCGATTTTTTCACAGCTGGTCATTGCAAAAACTTGCTGAAATTTTCTTCAATCCGTTTCTTCTATCGTTTTCTATCTTCTCCCGTTGCCGCCGCCCAACCGGATTCTCAAATCTGTAATTCTTTTTCAAATAGGGAATTTGTCTTAAGATTGTTAGACAAAATCTTATAAAAGCACAAAAGAGAAAAGAATTACAATATATTTATTGATACAATGTACAACATAAACTTAAATAAGAAGAAATAATTGTAGGTTGATCGTCTTGATATTGTTCGAGTCGTGTGTGACACACTCTCCTTAAGATCAATGTTCTAAAAAGCGCCAGGCGGTGGAGTCGGGCTTAGGGGCATAAGCGGGGCCGAGAAATTAAGCAAATTTATAAATATATTTCATATAAAATGAATTTAATCCCACATCGTCTAGGAATTTAAGTGCTAGAAAATGGAGAGTAGTCGGAGTAATGGGATATTAATCCCACATCGTCTAGGAAGTAGGAATTGAAGTGCTAGGAAATGAAGCAGTATATATTGAGAGGTCTTAGCATTTGAAAATCAAATGGGATATTAATCTCTCATCGTCTAAGAATTGAAATGCTAGGAAATAGGGTAGTATATATTGAGAGGCCTTAGCATTTGAAAACCAAATGGGATATTAATCTCACATTGAAATGCTAGAAAATTGAGTAGTATATATTGAGAGGCATTAGCATTTAAAAACCAAATGGGATATTAATCCCACATCGTCTAGGAAATGAAGTGCTAGGAAATGGAGTAGTATAAATTTTGAGGTTTTTGGCTCCTTAGTGAACACGTCTAGGATTTGAAGTGCTAGGAAATGGAGTAGTATAAATTTTGAGGCCTTTTGCTCCTTAGTGAACACCAACTTTCTTGGTGTTGAGATTAATATCTCATTTGGTTTTCAAATGCTAAGGTTTCACAATATATACTACTCCATTTTCTAGTATTTCAATTCCTAGACAATATGGGATTAATATCCCATTTGATTTTCAAATGTTTTCTAGTATTTCAATTCCTAAACAATGTGGGATTAATATCTCATTTGATTTTCAAATGCTAAGGCCTCTCAATATATACTACTCCATTTCCTAGCACTTCCTAGATGATGTGCTAGATGAAGTGGGATTAATATCCCATTACTTCGAGTGGAACATGAATCCACAATAATCTTTGTCAAACGATTCATGTAAGAAAAATACATAATTTCCTTCCCACACAACATATTTTTCCAACAAACAACTCACAACATGTGCAAGAAAGGGCAGATGACGTATTCTTCAATGACAAGAGACAACTGTGTGAAAACAAGCAACAGGGAATGCAGCAACTTACAGTACAAGATAGTTTCGGTGCAAATCTTCACTTATTCTCTGATGGCATCAATGGAGGTGAAGAACCTCGGGTAAGTTCATCAAGAATTCCGAAGTGAATTTCCAACTTCCAACACATGTATACATATTTTTATACGTGTATGTATGTATATACACACATATATGTGTGTGTGTGTGTCAGCAATTCAAAACATAACCAGCAACTTAAAGAATTAAAGGGCAAAGTTATGAAGCATTTTTAATTTCTACTGCAAGTACTTAGTAAAGGGTTAGTTAAGAGTAAAACAGCCCCTCGTTCAAGAAAAAAAAAGGATTAACACAAATTCTATGTACCTTATGAGAACGAGAACGAGACACTACCAGAAAGAAGAACCAAAGTCTTGGGAGGTTTGAGCCCACTCCTTTTTTACATGAGCTTGACAGACGATTTTGAGCAGCTTTAGTTACTCCCTTAAGGATGACTGTGTTTGACTTCTTCTGTTGGGCTTCATTCTCAAACTCTACAGTAGTAGAAGAATGCTACTCCCTGAAATTTTTTCGAACAATCATTTTGGGACGGAGGGAGTATATTACTTTTGACAAGTTACTTTCATACAACTGCATGCCCATTCTTTGGATGTCGTGATGAAAGATTTTGTGAACCATGTGTTAGTTCTTGTCTTGGCCGTTTACTTGGATTGGATTCCGATGACCTACAAGATGAAGAATAGTGAAACCAAAAGCCAATATCAAAAACTGAAATATTTTATTCATGGCTATCACACATACTGGCATCAACTTGAAGGATCTTCCATCCCAGAAAGAGTTTGCATCTAGTTTGTACCAACAAAAGAATCACATTTCCATAAACTTAAGCATCAAATCTTCATGTTTTTCGGCAATTTTATTGTCTTTTTAGAACATGACATTTACCTACCGTAAAATCTAGGGAGAAACGCGTTTCTCCATAAGTTATGGAGAAACGGGTTACGGGTATCCAGAAGCTATTGAAAGGATATCCAGAAACTTTTTGTATTGGCCATGACCTTGTCCCATGGTTACTTACGGATATCGATCTCAAAGGTTCCGGATATCCGAACCCTTTGAAAGGATATCCAGGAAGCTTATGAAAGTGATATCCGAAACCTTCAAAATGATATCGAAACTTTCAAAATGTTTCGGATATTCATTTGATGGTTTCGGATATACATTGAAGGTTTCTCGGATATCCAGAAACCTTCAATAAGCATTTTCTGGTCTTGGCCTTGGATTTGGCTTCAAATATGTTTCTGGATATTCATTTGATGGTTTCTGGATATACATTTGAAGGTTTCTGGATATCCAGAAACCTTCAATAAGCAATTTGTGGTCTTGGCCTTGGATTTGGCTTCAAATATGTTTCTGGATATCCGCCCAAAAGCTTCTGGATATCCGTTCCAAAGCTTCTGGATATCCAGAACCCTTTGAGACTGATATCCAGAAATTTTCTTCTGGTTATCAAACGTATAGTTTCTGGCTATTAAAAACGCGTTTCTCCATAGTTATGGAGAAACGCGTTTCTCAGCAGACCTACTCTTTACCTACAGTTTCATGCAAAAAGATCTACCGTCTTAAAACTCCCTCCAACCGAAAATAAATGTCGCAGTTAACTTGTCAACGTTTTTAACAAATGTGCTTTACTTATTTGTGCATTGCATGTACAATGGTAAAATTGCACCAAGACTCTTTCCTAAGTTGGAAATGCGACATTTATTTTGGGCATGATCAAAATGGAAAGTGCTGAGATATATTTTGGAACGGAGGGAGTAGAACTTAAAGGAAATATAGAAAGTTTCCCCACCACCATACACCAACCCCAACACCAACCCAAGCACATTAATAAGAACAAAGATATGAACACTTGAAGAAATCTGCAGATAAGGAAATAATGGAACATGACAAGGCAGATAAGTCAGACAAAAGTTTACTGAAAGTCACGTCCTGTAGTAGGTAGTAGTGTGAATATATTAGGAGGAAATTTGTCATGTAGTAATAAGTAGAAGCACCATCATGTTATGGAAGCTAGAGCCGTCACGCACATTCCTTCAAACTAAACACTTAAAAAGTTATTCTGACGCCCAAAAACTGCAACTTAGCTTCATGTAAGCTTTTCATGAATCAAAGAGAATAATCTAAATCAGTGACTCTTAAGATTCAAAAATTGCTACTCCCTCCATCCCAAATTGAATGTCCATTTGGAATTTAAGGATCATTTTTAAAAAGTTGATTTTTAATTAAAAAAAAATTATAAACATATTCACTTTCCATATTTTAGTTTTGCAAAAATATAATGAATTATGAAAAAGAAAATAAAAAAAAAAATTGGGACAAAGTTATTTGATGGTAAAATTTCAAAAAGTCATTCATTTTTAGACAAAACAAATCATTCAATTTGGGAAAGAGGGAGTAAACATTTTCCATAAAGTCAGCAATCAAATTATGATTGCCCTGACTTCACTCACATTTATCATGCCCTAACCTCACATATTTTTCATTTTATAGAAAGTAATACTCCCTTTGTCCCTAAATGAAGGGCAAATGACAAATTAGTGTCCAAAGTTTAGCGGGGTGTGTCAATCAGGTTTGATGTTCTAATTTTGTCAATTTAGTGTCCAAAGTTATCAATGTTAGTCAAATTAGAGTTTTTGGACGAAATAGAAAAAAAAACATGTGACCTACGTGCCTTGCATGTGAGACTTAACTGGGGTTATTTATGATTGAATTCTCAATCTACCTTTATTCATTGACCAAATTGACAAACCTAAATATTTTTCAATGGATAATTTTTTTAATATATTTTTTTGCAGTAAATTCTTTTAATGTTTTAAAACTGTTCATTCTATTTTTAAAAAAAAATAGATAACCTGTGAATTCTATTTCACAGTTATTTAAATAATGGCGACATAGAATTGATTTATATTATAACTGTGTTGGTTTATGTTATAATCTGAGAATTATATTTCATATTAACGTTTTATAGGTTTTCACAATTGTTTATGATTAGAGTTGGTTTATTTTATAACTGTGTTGTAGATTTCTCAGTTATTTATGTTATTCTTTTAGAAAAACTGTAGGGCAAATTTCACAGTTGGTGGTGTTTTTATTAACTGAGAAAAAAAGGAATAGAGAGAAAGAGGGAGGGAGAATGTATAGGTAGTGCGAAGCAGCGGATCATAATCTTTACATATTAAGCGAATAAGGCGATGATACGTACGAGAATTGTAGTTATGGGTATTTTTGTCCATATTTTTAGTAGAGAGTTATTGGCGACTTTTGAAAATGTCTGTATTTTTGTCCACTATTAACAATATCACGTACACTTTTTCTTTTCACTCCTTAAAAACCACACACAATCTGTTAGGAATTTGATCAATATTGCCTAAATCCTATTATGAGTAGGAAAAGATTACTTATCCCATATTGGTTAGGAGAAGGAATAGTAATCCCATATTGGTTAGAAAAGGAAAAAAGTGGGTGTGCCTCCCCTATATAAATAGGCTTCACTAGTTAGGGTTTTGATAGAACTTGAAAAGAACTTGAGAGAACTTGAGAAAGTTAGCATAGGTTTACAATTTAGAGAGAGAAATTGTATGCTTGTATGTGATTGGTGAGGATATTCAAGAGTGTTGAGAGAGAGGGTGTCTCCATATTTGTAATATCAAGAAATATATAAAAGTTATATTTTGGGTGGAGTAGACTTTTAGCCAAACTACATAATATTGTGTGTTTTGTCTTTATTTCATTTGTTTGTTGTTTGATTTCTCTTGTTGCGGATTTCTTGTATGGGTGAGCGATCCTAACAAGTGGTATCAGAGTTTTGGTTGAAGAGAAGAATTCGCATCAAGAAAAGAGAGCAAAAAATTGAAGAAAGAAATTGCAGATTCGGTTCGGTTTTTTTCAGCGCAGCGGTGGGAAAATTGACGTAGAGCGTTCGTTTACCGTTGGATTGGGCTGATTTTTGGTGAGTAGCTTCGGGACTAATAGAAATTAAATTTTAACGGTGGAGATTGGATTTTAAGGTCCCAGGCATCAGGAATTGTAGACATGTCCAAATAGAACCGGGAACCGACGGAACCGGCGGGTAGAACCGGAACCGGGAACCGGCGAGAACCGGGAACCGTCGGAATCGGAAACCGAACGTAACCGGGAACCGGATTGAAACGGTTTGAATACGAATCCATCATATTGAGAACCGAGGAATAGGCGGAACCGGGAACCGGCGGTTCCGGGAATCGGGAACCGGCGATTGATCAAGATAAGTTAAATGTAATATTAGCATTTATTTAGTATTTGTACTTGTAGTGTAGTGTTGTTTTATTTAAATTAGACTAGAATTTAGATAAATGTTGTAATATAGACTATAATATACTAACCAAATTTTGTCCACTTCTCATTCTTTCCAAAAACATACTTCCCAAGTGAAAAAAAAAACAGATTAGTTAATGTCTTTACTGTCATAAGAGGTTTGGATTAAAAAAAAAAAAAGTTAGATGGTGATGGAACCGGTGGAACCGTTGGAACCGAAACCGGAACCGGCGGATAGAACCGGGAACCGAGAACCGGATTAATATGGTTAGAATACGGTTCCGGCTATTTGGGAACCGGGGATCGGAACTGGAACCGTTTGGACATGTCTAGGGAATTGTATCCAGACAGCAGCAGCAGTTTGAAGAAATTCATATTTTGAGGAATATGGATATTGGGATATCGAAGTATCAAGGCCCGACCTTCTATGGGAAGATGGATTTCACGGTGTAGCAGATGACAATCCAAGATGTGTTGGTTCAACAAGGACTTGATGAAGCTTTGAAAGAGAACAAGCCGGATGAGATGAAAGACGTGGATTGGGCTAAAATTCAGAAGAGGGCTTCGAGTACGATAAGGTTAGCACTTGCTCCTGAAATTAAATATAGTGTTTTGAAGGAGAAAACACCGAGGGATATTTGGGAGAAACTTGCTATTATTTATGCGTCTAAATCATTGACTAATCGCTTGTTCTTAAAGATGGATTTATATTGTTTGAAGTTTGATGAAGGGGGTAACTTGCATGACCATATTAATTCTTTCGGTCAACTAGTATGTCGATTGTCTAATGTTGATGAGACAATTAATGATGAGGAGCAAGCTTTGTTTGTTGGCTTCATTACTCAAGTCCTACAAGCCTTTTGTGCAGACGATGTTGACAGTTAGGACTACTTTAACACTTTATGATGTGGTTAAGGCGTTGAGGGATAATGAAAGAATGATGAGGAGTGATAGCTTCTCCAATGGCGACAGGGTACTAGTCGCGGAGGGTTCTGAAAGAGGGAGAAATTATAATCGTGGTGGCTCAAAAGGAAGAAGAAGGTCTCAATCTAGGGGAGATAGAGATATGAGTAAGATTGAGTGCTTCTACTGTGGAGAGACTGGTCATATGCAGATGCGTTGCCCATAATTTCGTGAAGATTTGAAAAGTTTACGTGGTGTGAAAGGAAAGAAAAAGGTTGACGAAGAGAACGTTAACATGATTGAGAGTGATAGTGATAATGGAGATTTTCTTTTGACAGAAACTATATCCGCTGCTGATGTGATTGAGGAGAAGAAGTCTAAATGGGTGCTAGATTTAGCTGCTTCAGTGCATATTTGTAAGGATCGAGCTATGTTTAACACTTTACGATCGGAGGGAAATTTTGGAGATATCTGTAACGACCCTAAACCTAGGCACCTATTTTGGTATCATAAAATGTGCTTTTAATATTATTTTAATATTATGTATTTATTTTATATCTTTGATTTCTTAATATTAAAATAAAATGATTGGGAAATAAAATAATATTCTTGGGAGGAGTATAATAATAGAAATGGATAAAATAAATAAAATGTGGGTAGTTATTTGTGTAGGTTTAAAAAAAATAAATAAATAGAAAAAGAAGTAAGAAAGTAAGAGAGGAGGTTTTGGGGAGGGGCCATATTCCCTAATTTACTCCCCTCCCTTCCATTTGTCAAAGGAGCCCATACCCTTCTCCATATCTCTTCCATACTTTTCCCCCTACTCCTCCTTCCCTCATCATTTTCATCTTCTTCCTTCTTACTTCCTCCTACATTATCCATGGAGGCTCCCTCTCATTAATTCCCTTCCAAAAATTACTATAAATTCAATTCTTCTCAAATTGACGATCCGGGTGTACTTTTGGGTTCGTGGAGTCGAGAAGAACACTTTGAGCTAAGAAGATCTTTAATCCACTTCATAATTGCTAGGTGAGTTATTATGACTTCCTTCTAATAAATGTTCACTTTATGTGTTATTTAACAGGTTGTTGAAAGAAAAGGATTTTGGGGTATTTTGAATAATGTTATTTGGGTTAAAATGGTGTAATCAAGGTTGAATTGATTTTGGTGGTAAAATGGTGATCTAAGTTGAAAGAAGAATGGTATAGGGTAATTGTAGATGTTAATGATTTAAGAGTAAGTATTGAATGTGGGCTTTGGCCAAGTTATTAGAATAAGAAAGTAAATAAAATGATTAGTAATGGGTTTATGGTGTTAATGGTTTACAAGAAATGGTTGCATGATTTAAAATGGAGTAAAGTTTTGGTACTAAAAGGGTTTTGGTTAGTGTTGGATGTATTGAATAGAAGTAGAATGGTTGATCTAAATGGTAAAATGGTTTTGGAATATTACTAATGCTAATGGGAATTGTTAAAGGAGTAAAAGAATATAGTAAATGGGAAGTAAGGATGTTAGATACCAAATGTGATATGGAAATGTGGAAATTTTGATGAAAGGAAAAGGATTGTAGTTTAAGTAAAAATAAAATGGTTATAGAAGAAATGGATTTGAGCTGAGTGAGTCAGGAATCGCGTCATGGGCGGTCGCCCATATGGGGCTGTGCGGCCGCCCACCTATGCAGTAGCTTGCCCTTCAGTTTTCCTCTTCTTGAGCGGCCGCCCACCTCTTATTGAGCGGTCGCCCACTTCATCAGCAATTTCAATCCTTATGGAATTTCGGTTTGGGCGGTCGCCCATCACCACAGATCCTTCCCAGTTTCCCTTCTTTCTAATTTTCACTCACAACCACTAAGTATGATTCCTAACCCTTTCAAAGTAGTGAAACCTAATCTACTTCGGATATGAATTAAATCCTTTTTAAACTAAGTTAAAGTAGAATACCTTGACTATGCCATGATGTATTATTTGGTCAAAATGGAATTGTTGGAAGTAGGTCTTGCACTTTTATGAATATGGTTCAAGGTTGAGTATTGACTTCGTAGGAATGGTTTATGGTTTAGGGTGGCCTTACTTGCTCCCATACCTTGGTGATTAGTTGATCAGTGTAGAAACTATAATCACACTATTTTGTTGGTTAGGAATGTATATGTGTTACATCAAAATATTGTATCCCAATTGTGGATTATTTGGTATATGGTTGTGTTGTATCCCAAGTGTGGATTATTTGACTTGTTGTTACATTGCATCCCAAGTGTGGATCATTTGGTTATATGGTTACCTTACTTGAATTTATATTCATTGATGGTATTGATTTGCATGAGTATACATTACCATGTTGTTATATGATTATCCCTTTTTGTGGATTATATTTCAAGTATCTATTATGTGCTTGAACGTGTTGATATTCGGGGGTGTAATGGAATTCAATCATTTATTGATTTGTTCTATAAGTGATTGAAGGTTCATTATATCTGTGACCGTCCCCTCTGTGGCCACAGAGTGGGTGTGCTAACGACTGTATTGAGCATGAAGAAGCCTTACAGACCTGTTGCGATTGGTGATTAGGGGGAATGCTTCTGTATTAAGCCTAAAGCTTTACAGTTAGCGACATTGTTGTTGGATACTCTGATATAGGTATCCTTTCTTATATGGATCTCTGGAGTATGAGTCCTATAAGAGGTGAATGTGCTGGAGGCAGTTCACCAAAGAGAGGAGTTTCACTCCCACGTTGTACGACTTATTGTTCAGACGGGAAAGGTAAAATGAGGTAACGTAAGGTGTTTACCGCTTTCATAATGTGTTATGTGCTACCATGCTATGTGTTGCACCTTGTTTGGCATCTTGCTGCATTCATAATAGCTCATTGAGATTTATTCTCACCCCTTCCCTTTTACTGCTTTAGATTGTGCTGAGACAGGTGACCTGATCCAGTGAGGCCGGGGATACGATTGTGGACTGTTGCTTTTGGGATTTGTCAGGATAGGTATAAGTGTGGGTTGTAGGGAGTCATATTTAAGTATTACTCTTTTATAAGTTGTAATGAAAACTCTTTTGTTAAACAATGTTAATTAGGGTTTTCAATGTAATTAATTAAGTATGGTTCTTAAAGTAATTGTTTAAATTCCTCCAAGTGGAGATATTATATTTGATTTTGTTTATGGAAAAATTGAGAATTGGTTTCCTTGTAAAGGTAAGTAAAAGTTTTTGAAAATCGAAGATGGGATTTCTTATTTGGGCTTCTCAAGTTCGGGATACGAGTTAGGTCCCGGGTTGGGGTGCTCACAGTTGGTATCAGAGCTTAGTTTAGAGGTCAAGGGTAGATGTCTAGACTAAGTGGGAATGTGTGGTAATTAACGCCGAGTGTTTAATGCAGGAGTTCGTTCTAATGGCCGGAAGCAATGACGATCAGCGAAAGGTTCTAGGAAATGAAGGAGATATGGGTATAGGTGGAATTCAGAATGAAGAGATGATGAAATTATTCAGGATGTTTGTACATAATATGGAGACTAGAGGATCAGTTCCGAATCAACCTGAGGGGTACCAAAGTGATGGATTAGAAAGATTTGTGAAGATGAACCCACCGAGCTTTAACGGAGATCCGAATCCGTTAAAGGCAGAAAAATGGTTAGCAGAAATGAATAGGATTTTCGAGGTTATAGAAAGTCCCAACAAAGAGAAAGTTAAGTATGCCGTTTTCAAACTTGAAGGTCCAGCTGATCAGTGGTGGCAGAATTTGAAGGGAAGTTGGGAGCGGGATCATACGCCCCAGACTTGGGATAATTTCACCAAACAGTTCGAGGATTATTTCATTTCGATGGTTACAAGGGACAAGAAGGAGATCGAATTCTTAGGACTAGAACAAGGGGACATGACGGTGAATCAGTATTCAGTCAGGTTTGAGGAATTAGCTAAGTGTTGCCCTCATTTGGTACCGTATGAAGCGAGAAGAGTTCATAGGTTTATAAAAGGTTTGAGGATTGAGTTTAGGAAGAAATTAGTGATCGATAGTTTCACCAATTATCAGACAGCCATAGGTAGAGCATATGAGATCGAGAATAACATTGAGGAAAATAGTGAGAAATCGGAAGGTGGAATTGGAAACAAGCCAAAGTATCTAGGACAAGGATCCAAAATCATTAGAGGACAACCAAGGGCTTTAACTTCAGGAAGTGTGAGAGAGAAACTTGTTGTAGCTTCTTCGTCTAGGCCAATATCCAAACAGTATGGGATGATTTGTAAATTTTGTAAGAAGGTTGGACATACCGAAGATCGGTGTTGGAGTAAGCAAGGCAAGTGTATTAATTGTGGAGAGATAGGACACTTTAGGAGAAATTGCCCAAGGTTGCAGCGGGGACGAGCTTTAAGCAGCGGTCAGCCGGGTGGACGACAAAGAGGTGGTACCAAAAGAGATAACGAAGGGGAACCGAAAGAGAAGGTCTGTGATCGAGTATGTGTTTCGGGTCCAGGAGAGATAGATTCCTCATTGGTCACTAGAGGTATATCCCCTGTCTCAGAAGTAGGGGTCATATTTTATAGATCCTATTGCATATCATTTATGTTGGCATCACATGTTGCTTCTATGTGGCATACATTACTTGAGAATTTGTTTTATTGTTAGAGGATTCTGCTCTTATGAGAGAATACCTCGAATCTCCTTTGGTTTGCCACGGTGGTGATGTGGTTATGGCTGAGCATATATTGCCAGTTGATTTGGTATGATTACCGATTTCTGATTGTGAGATATACTTGACCTAGATGGGTAAGTAGTTGTTGTGCATTGGTAGACTATCATAATAAGTGAGTCTTCTATTCTGTGCCTAGAATTTCTTATATTGGTAATTGATACAGATGAACCTTTATGTGGCATACTTGTTATATATGCGTTAAAGGCAGAAAATTTTGGTTAAAAGTGTGAAGGGTATTTGGTGTGTGCTAGACTCGAATAAGGAGTCCCTCTAAAAAAAAAAAAAAAAAAAAAAAAAAATTTGTATTTGTTGTGAGTAGATGGTATTGGTGCTTCCATCGAGGTATCTCATGTGTTGGATGTGTGCACATCTGTAGGCACATTCTTATGAGGAGAGGGCTCTTTTTCAGGCTCAGCGGCATCAGTTTCTTCATCAGAAGGCTCATCAAGGGTTTTGTCCTCCTTTTCTTATTCAAGCTCATCACAACCAAGCTTGTAGTTCTCATCATCAGCAGTGTCATCACTTTCTTCAGATTCCTCAGCCTCTTCAACAATGGGTTCAAGGTCAGCTTCAGCCATTTTCTTCTTCCCTTTTAGTTCAATCAGCAAGTTTGTCAGGGGTTCATCTTTATCAGTTGAAGGAGTGATAGGTTGAGCACTTGGCTTCCTTGACCTGGTCAGTTGTGGCACTTCTTCTTCTTCCTCTTCATCATCACATATGATGGCTGTTGTAGGTTTACCACCTGGTTTCTTCAAATTTTTGGCCTTGTCAGCCTCAGATATCTTTCTCACCCTGTGAGATATTCTTAAGTTCCTTGAGGGTACAGGTTGAACCAGATTCCCCTTTGGTTTTGAAGTGGTAGCTTCCTTTTCTTGGTTAGGGGATTTACCAAAGATGAAACAGGGGCCACAACTGGTGGTACATCAGTTGGTTGAGAAACATGAGAGAGAGGAGGAGTAGGGATTTTTGGGGATGAGGGAGCAATAGATGGTTCTAATGGAGGGGAATTCGAAGGAGGTATCTCCATTAAAGAATCAAAGGAGGACGATGAAGGGACTACCTCGACAAAGCAATTAGGTTTAGCAGGATGATCAGAAGCTGGTTGATCGGCTATTGTAAGCTGAAATTGGTTCAATGTCGAGCACATCTTCCTCACGAATTGCTTTAAAGGGCTCCATTGATTCTGCAAAACGGGTTAGGTAGAACAGGAGATACAAATTGATTGAAGTGTGTGCGTGTGAGAAATTAAGGGAGATGAGAGCAAGATTTAACAAGGGTTTAAGGGGATGGGACGGATGTGAGGCTCATAAATACTCACAGCTTCCCCTTTCCAACTTAATTGAGGATTCCTTCTCCAAATAGGATTTCAGAAAACGGAAATACCAGAAATATCCCACAACGGCTATAAACCTTTGAGATTACCATACACAACAAATCACGAAAAAATAGGGATTAAAATAAATCAAAATTTTGCCTACCATGGTAACAAGAAATCACTTCAGCATATATTTTCAACTGAATCCCTTTTAAAATGTCCTTCCTTTTCCAATGAGGATTGATACACACTTCTTTTTATGGGAGATTTTGGAAATCAAAAACATGTTAAATCAAAGAATAAATAAGAATGAAAATAAATTATAGAATATCTACAAAGTACCCTATATGACCTAATTATGCAGTATGTCTAGCATGATGCAACACACAGGTGAAGGAAAAAATCTCAGTTTTAGATGTGGCATAGGATGTGAGTCACCTTTTGGGACACATTTAGATCACAAAAAGTCAATGAGCAATAATCTAATTTGCACAGCCTCTAGGATGCATCCACCCATTTTTTATTGTGGGTATTTTGCATTTTGAGTAGCTTTCAATTTTCTTATTTCCCAAAGATAGCCCTTTTTCCCAATGATCTTTTCAAATTTGATTTCAAACTTTCTCTTGAGAATCACTTGATCACAATGGTTTGGCTTCATACAAATGGGTGAAGCAGCTGTTTCTCATTGATTTAAAGCACCCACTGTGAGATATCTAAGAAGATTATATCAAGTTATCAAAAGACAACATGAACAAGAAATACCCACAATTAGGTGATCAGAAAATGTCAAAGATGTAAGACTCACAAGTGACCACACTAAGATATTTCGTGATAATGCATGATATTTTTTTATTTTATTTTTTTCAGTTAGAAAAATATACAGATGTGTTAGAGGATGTGTGCACATTTGTGCAACAACAACAACAACAACAAAGCCTTAGTCCCAAAATAATTTGGGGTCGGCTAACATGAATCCTCATATGTTATCGTGAAAAAAAAATATATATAAATAAATAAATAAATAAATAAATAAATAAATAAATAAATAAAATACATAAAATACATAAAAAATAAAAAATAAAAATATAGATAAAAAATAAAAAATAAAAAAATACATAAAAATAAATAAATAAATAAATAAATGAATAAATAATTAAAAAAAAAATCAACCCCCCACATGGATTTTTGCCCTCCACTCCGGCCTCTTCAACACCATACTTTCATCCACTCCAAGTAAATTCATATCATTTTCAATTACTCTAATCCAAGTTTGTTTGGGTCTTCCCCTACCCCTCGCCATTTTATCATTTCTCCACTATTCCGGCCTCCTAACCGGTGCATCACTCGGTCTCCTTCTCACATGTCCAAACCACCGTAGACGATTTTCCCTCATTTTATCCTCAATGGGCGCAACTCCTACTTTACCTCTGATCACCTCATTCCCCAATCGATCCTTTCTTGTATGACCGCACATCCATCGAAGCATACGCATCTCCGCCACATTCATCTTATGCACGTGACACTGTTTCACGGCCCAACATTCGGTGCCGTAAAGCAATGCCGGCCTAATTGCCGTGCGGTAGAATTTTCCCTTTAATCTATTGGACATGCCGCGATCACATAGAAACCCTGTAGCACTCTTCCACTTCAACCAACCTGCTTTAATCCTATGAGCCACATCTCCATCTAATTCTCCATCCTTTTGGATAATGGATCCAAGATAGCGAAAAAACTCAGAAGCTTGGATAATATTTCCATCAAATGTGACGCCTCCCTACTTCCAACTCTGCTAAACTTACACTCCAAATATTCGGTCTTGCTTAGCAATCGAAAACCTCGTGATTCCAAAGTGTGTCTCCACAACTCCAATTTACTTTCAACACCCTCTCTTGTCTCATCAATAAGCACAATATCATCTGCGAACAAAGCATACACTTTTGTATATCATCTTGGGTGACCTCGTCAATTCGTCCATTATCAAAGCAAAAGAAAGGGGCTAAGTGCGGAACCTTGATGCACTCCAATCTTTATAGGGAACTCTTCGAGTCTTCCCAACACTAGTCCGTACACAAGTACTAACTCCATTATACATGTCCTTGATAATATCAATATATTTCTTTGAAACACCCTTCTTTGCTAATGCCCACCAAAGTACCTCTTTTGGCACTTTATCATACGCCTTCTCCAAATCAATGAAAACCATATGCAAATCTTTCTTTTGATCCCGATATTTCTCCATGGTTTGTCTCATAAGATATATTGCCTCCATAGTCGATCTTCCTGGCATAAACCCAAATTGGTTATCCGAAATATCCACAATTTTTCTCACCTTTGTGCAATCACTCTTTCCCAAAGTTTCATAGTATGGCTCATTAGTTTGATCCCCCGATAGTTGGCACAATCTTGGACATCACCTTTATTCTTATACAAAGGGATCAGAGTACACTTCCGCCACTCCAATGGCATTGTGTTAACTCTCCATATCTTGTTAAATAACGTTGTTAACCAATCTACTCCCCTCTCCCTGAAACATCTCCAAACCTCAATTGGTATACCATCCGGTCCAACGGCTTTCTTCAATGTCATCTTTTTCATTGCCATTTCCACTTCACTCTTTTGAATTCTCCGCATAAAATCTCGATTAACCATACTCGAAGAGATATTTAAATCTCCAACATCCTGCTCTTGACCGCCATTGAACAAGTTATCAAAGTACGAACTCCATCTATCTTTTATCTCTTTATCCCCGACTAAAACTCTTTGGTCTACATCCTTCACACATTTAACCGTCCCAATATCTCGTGTCCTCTTATCCCTCATACAAGCGAGTCTGTAGATGTCCTTTTCCCCTTCTTTTGTATCCAACTTATCATAAAGTTTCTGATTCACCTTTGCTCTTGCGTCTCTTACTGCTTTCTTAGCATCTCTTCTAGCTTCCTTATACTTCTCATAGTTCTCGTCGCTCCTACATTTCCCCAATAATTTGTAGCATTCTCGCTTGCCCTTTATTGCTTGTTTTACTTCCTCGTTCCACCATTATGTGTCCTTACTTGGTGGCCCATTTCCTCTAGATTCTCCAAGAACTTCTTTCGCCACCTCCTTTATGGTATGTACCATCTTAGTCCAAGTCGAATCTATATCCATTTCCTCTATATTATCCGCCCAAATACCGGTATCGACCATCTTAGCTACAAATTTCGGTTGATTTTCCCCTTGAAGTTTCCACCACTTGATTCTAGGGTCTACCTGTGATTTTCTCTTCCTCGAAATTATCTTACTTCGAAAATCAAGTACCACCAGTCTATGTTGAGTTGCTGTGCTCTCACCCGGAACAACCTTGCAATCTGTATAACTCTTTCTACAAGTATTTCTTACTAAGAAGAAGTCAATCTGACTCGCATTACCTCCACTCCTATAGGACACCAAGTGAGATTCTCTCTTCTTGAACCAAGTGTTCATTATACTCAAGTCATATGCCAACGCAAAGTCCAGGATACTATTTCCCGCTTCATTCCTCTCTCCAAAACCAAAACCTCCATGTATGCTCTCAAAGCCATGTCGACTAGACCCCACATGTCCGTTCAGATCACCACCAATCACTAATTTCTCACCACTAGGTACTCGTTGCACTACCTCCTCCAAATCTTCCCAGAACACTCGTTTAATAGATCACACAAGCCACGAGACTTCCTCAAGGAGGAAAATCTCTCCAAATCTAATGCCTTTGTAAATATATCATCCAATTGATTTTCAGTCCCAACAAATTCCGCATACACACGCTTATTTGTTCTACAAAATCCCTAATGAAATGGTGTCTAATATCAATGTGTTTTGTTCTAGAATGTTGGACAGGATTTTTAAATATGTCTAAGGCACTTTTGTTATCACAAAAAGCAGTCAAAATTTTGCTATTCAATCCATAGTCTTTCAGCATTTGATTAATCCACAGCAGTTGTGTGCAGCAACTTTCAAGGGCTACATATTTAGCCTCTGTAGTGGATAGAGACACACAGTTCTGCTTCCTACTGTACCAAGACACAAGGTTGTTCCCTAGGTAGAAGCATCCACCTGTAGTATTTTTCCTATCATCACTATTACCAGCCCAATCTGAGTCAGTATAGCCAACCAAGTTTGTGTTTGTCTCCTTAGAGTATTGCAACCCTAGGTTCACAGTCCCATTAACATATCTGATTATCCTTTTCAAGGCTTTAAGATGGGACACTTTTGGGTTTGCTTGATATCTTGCACAGAGATACACACTGTACATAATATCTGGTCGACTTGCTGTGAGATACAGCAGACTACTTATCATGCTTCTGTACAAGGTTTGGTCAACACTCTCACCTTCTGAGTCATGGCTCAGCTTTTGGGAAGATCTCATTGGTGTTTTGAGATTTGAGGGGTATTCAAGCTCAAACTTTTTCACAAGATTCTTGGCATATTTGGACTGAGAGATGAACATGCCTTCTTTAAATTGCTTTATATGTAGGCCTAGAAAATAGTTCAACTCTCCTACCATACTCACCTCAAATGTAGTGGTCATGCTTTCCACAAACTCAGTTAGCATAGAATCAGAATTGGATCCAAATACAATATCATCCACATAGATTTGAGCCACAAAAATCTCCTTTTTATTTTTCCTTACAAATAAAGTTTTGTCTACCTCACCTCTCTTGAATCATAGGTGAAGCAGATGGTCAGTCAACCTACCATATCAAGCTCTAGGGGCTTATTTTAGCCCATACAGAGCTTTCTCCAGTTTATAAACATGGTTAGGATACTTGGAGTCCTCAAAGCCCTTAGGTTGTTCCACATAGACTTTCTCATTCAATATGTCATTTAGAAAAACACTCTTAACATCCATTTGATGAAGAGTAAGCTTGAGGTAGCAGACAATGGCCAACAAGAGTCTAATGGACTCAATTCTTGCAACAGGAGTAAAAGTCTCCTCAAAATCAATTCCTTCAATTTGAGTATATCCTTGAGCAACTAGTCTAGCCTTATTCCTAGTAATCACTCCCTTCTCATCAGTTTTATTTTGAAAAATCCATTTGGTTCCTATGACATTTCCATGAGAGGGCCTAGGGACAAGGGTCCAAACATCATTCTTTTCAAATTGATTTAACTTTTCTTGCATAGCAAGAATCCAATAAGCATCTTTCAATGCTTCAGTGATGTTCTTTGGCTCAATCTTGGAAACAAAACAGCAAAAACTTACCTGGGAGTATGCTGATGAGTAACTACATAATCCAGCCATCTTTTTATAGTCTACCTTGTCTTTCTGCCTTGTTTTCACTTGAGCATGCACATCTCCCACAATCTGTGAAGTGGGATGGTTTTTATGGATTTTAGAGGGAATATCCCTTGATCTATCCACACACCCATCCACATTATCTTCTGGAGCATCATCCCTATCAGATTCCGAGGAACTGTCCTCGCTCGTAAATTTGGGAGGATGTGGGAGCAGATGTCCTGCTCGTATGTGGATGCAGTATGTGTTCACATCCTTGGTCACATCCTTTACTGTTTCAACAGTGTTTCAGCGGGCTTTTGTTGGTTCTCCAAAGACTGCTTTCGTATTTTTCACCCAAAGAAGCATCCCGAAACATCATTCTCAGCAGTCTTGAGGTAAGGTCAAGTGAGTCATCAAAAACAACATTGACAGATTCCATGATAGTTTTGGTTTTCAGATTAAACACCCTATATGATACAGTTGCAGAGGATGAAGAACAAAGGGATGCTGAGGCTGAACGAAGGTTGCTGTTGCTGGACAAACATTCTGTGGGGGAGGCGGCCGCATGGATGCAAGCCGTGCGAAGATTGTTTGTCAAGATTGTTTCCTTTTGCTGAAGATTGTTTCCTTATTTCGTTGCTAGTATTTTTGGACTATTATTTTACTGATATTTTGAGTTATTTTAATTAGGTTTATTTTGGTAGTGTTCTAGAATAATCTTAGGAGTAGTATAAATAAGGAAACAATCTTCAGCAAAATGAAACAATCTTCAGCAAACAATCTTCGCCTGGCTTGCATCCATGCGGCCGCCTCCCCCACAGGATGTTTGTCCAAAGAACAAAGAACCTTCGTTCACCTCAAGATCCCTTTGTTCTTCATCCTCTGCAACTGTATCACTATAGGCTCTACTATTAGTGGAATATCCCATGAAAATTGCTTTATCACTCTTTGAATCAAATTTGGACAAGTATTCCCTATCATTAAGGATGTAGCAAATACACCCAAACACATGAAAGTACTTTAAAGTGGGTTTCTTGCCAAAAAGAATTTGATATGGTGTCACAAAGGCTACCAATCCTAAGGAACACTCTATTGCCAATGTGACAGGCAGTATTCAAAGCTTCTGCCCAAAATTTTTTGGACAAATTCTTGGAACTTAGCATAACCCTAGCCATTTTTTGAAGGGTTCTATTCTTCCTTTCAACAATTCCATTTTTTTTGTGGAGTGATTGAAACAGAAAATTCATGTGTGATTCCCTTGGAGTTACAAAAATCAGTAAGGACAACTCCAACAATGGTCCTAGTCCTAAGGGTATCAAAATCAAATTTTGATACCCATAAACACTATTTGCATAGGTACCAAAAAAATATCTGCAACAATGGGTATCAAAAATTAGGTACCAAATTAGTTTTTTTTAAGTTAATAACTTTATTAATATTTTTAATATGATAAATAATTTTGAAATATAATAATTATTTTAATTGGGTTATTTTTTACCAAAAAATAAAATTTTAGAAATAATTTAGAAATATAATAATTATTTTAATTAATTATTTTTTTATAAAAGTTAAAATTTTATAAATAATTACTCACAAGTCTGACATTCGAGATTGATTCTCCCAGACTTGTACACTCATTAGAAATTTCATGAATTTTTGCAGCATAAGAGACTATGTCTTCTGTCTCTTCCATTCTAAGAATTTCAAATTTATCCATTAAAATCCTAAGCCTAGTAGCTTTTACACTTGGAATCCCCTCACATTGCATTTGTAAGATATCTCAATCATTCTTTGCAATGCTTTCATTAGTGATAGGTTTGTACATATTTCCAGAAACATGGCTGAAAATAGCACTCATTGCTTTTGAATTATAATAGCAGCATGTATTTCATCAAGAGTCCACCTTTCTTCAGGCTTTCTCTCAAACACAGATTCACCAACACCAAATTCAAGCCTTTTCTCCACAGTAGGAGGTTGTCATGCCACAAGAATACACATCCAGACCCTTTCATCGATGTCTTTGATGTAATTACGCATTTTAGACTTCCAAAGAGAGTAATTTGTGCCATCCAAGATTGGATGCATGTTTTGATAATTTTGGCATTCCATTATGACTACACTTTCTGGATCAACACTCAGTAATATTTCGAGAGTTGGCTCTGATACCAATTGAAAGTTTCGTATAGCTAGGAAGCTTCAACAACTCAACAGTTCACAGATATGAGTACAGATGTGACACACAACTGTCCACACATCCACAATTAAAGCAGCGGAATAAAAAGTAAAACACAAGAATTATAACGTTCATTGGTTTTGATCCCAGCAAATAAGGCTTACGCCCAAAAACTTTTCACTATTAAAAATTGTGTTCATTACAAAAACACGAGTAAGTGAAAACTAAAATACGAAAATATTTAACAAGTTCTAATCACCTTCTATGACAAGAACAGACTCCCTTTCCCAAGTAGACTCTATTCCAATCCGAAGTAAAACAAAGAACTTGACAAAAACCTAGCTGTGAGTTCGGATGTAAGACACAACCTTCACTCACAACCTAAAATCACAACGTTGAACACGTGAAACACAACTGTGTATTGTCTCTCAAATTCACTCCAAAGTCGTGTCTTCTCTTGTGCTGATCTCTTGTATTTATATGCACCTTGAGAAGATCTTCACGAATCCAATACATTCCTTATGTGAGTTTTCCAATTCCTACAAGGAAACTTAAAGTACACTCACAAGGAAATATATTTTGTTAGTAGGTTAGTCCTAATATAAATCTATGTACATAAATAAAAGATATTTACAATATTAACAAGTATCAATCTTTCATGAAAGTCCCAAAATCAACTTACCAAATATGTGACTTGTTTCAAAAATAGGAAACACATTGTTTTCTAAAAACATACCCTTTCAAACAAAAAATAGTTCACTTTTATTTTTGAACATTTTAGTACAATCTGACGTAAAACAACAACCAAATTGACATGAATCTTTACCTGTTAGAGCATTTGGTTTTGATTCAACTTTGGATATCGATTCGGGCCTCACAAGTCGTGGGAAGGGAGAGTCATTGTGAACCGCCGAGTTGAGTTTCTTGTGTGGTGGTTGTTCATCTATCAGATCATCTTCTGCATCCACCCCCTCCCCCACTTTGCGTTTGTTTGTATTTGTTTGAACAACATAGTTTTCCCTAGTGGGGGTGGTGGTGGTGGTGGTGCCGCCAAGAAGCATGGCTACCGCTTTTAGTGATGGGCCGGTTGTTCATCTATGGAGCAAGGTGTGGCTCAATTGGGAGGAGGACACTACTAGGTTTTGTATCCGAAATACACCAATTTGTAGTTTTTCAAAGAAACCATTCTCGAGATTAAGTTGTTAACTTTGGATCTCGGTTTACGGGCTAAAATTGTCAATTCGCCAACGTAACTCGTCAATTTAAACATACGGTCGAGATGAAAATTTTAAGTGATGGATTGACGATTAAAAAATCCCAAAAATATGATAACTTTAACACTATCATATTGATAGGCATTCATTGTTAGCGGTAATACAGAAAGAACAATTATAGAATAATAATATTACAAATATAAACTGAAAATACAAAAGAAAAATGAAAGGTTGTTGTTGCACGAGCCCAATGTTAGTCACTGTCTTCTTAAGACATGTTCGTCCCCTCACCGAGTGTGCTTGAGTTTCAGTAGAAAGCTTGTCTCCCAAGATAGAACGTGAGGACCGGGGGGCACTTTGCACCTAAGTTTTCCGGCGAACAAAAATGAGCTTGAACAAGATCACCTGTGCCAAAAGAAATGAATAACAAGATGCTGCAAAAAATTGGAGGATGGTTTTCTCAGTGTATCTGTTGTGTTCTTCCCTTTGTATAGCTGCCAAGGAAATCAAAACTGGTCCGAAAATTAAAAACCCTTTTTAATTTCGTAATCAATCATTAAACATTTGAAATCATTGGCGCCATCAAATCTTGAGGCAGTTACAGATTGTGGGATTTAATCACGTTTGCGCATGCACATGAGTCCGGTAGCCCCAAGCACATTTTGGACCTTGATTTGCAACCCCTGCGAGAGAGAGCTTCTATGCTCCACAATCTTACTCCCTACTAAAGTGTAGGAGTATATAAACTAGTCTCTTTTTACATTTATTTTCAATGTGGGATAACCACATTTCCCACTTTCAACTCACTTACTTTGAGCCTTAATATCTCATTCATCCCTCAACCATTTTGGACAAATGAATATATGATTTCAATGTTCTCATCCAAAAAAATGTCGGAATACGAAAATACTATTTTGGTTGGAAATTTGTCAACCTCATCTCTTAATTTATACGGAAACATATTCTTAAAGAAAAATTGTTTCATGATTCCATTATAGTATTCTTGTGTATATATTGAATCTTGAATTCATAAACAAGAATTCTATAAGCACTACTATTGTAAGCATACCCAATACATATGGAATCAATAGTATTTAGTCTACTTATACACAAACTACACTTAATTGTGTTTTATCACTATCTCTTTATTAAGTTGATTTTCAACTTTTCCTTTAAGATTCAACATTTTGCTTTTTAGGAAGCAACGTTAAAAGTAAAAACTTACATTTTACCATCATCTATGTGAATAATATTCACATCTCAAGAATCAATATGCCTTGATTATAACTTCAAGCACATATTTGATAAGTCTTGTTTGTATGTATTTTGACCATATAACGAGATTCAATCTCATTATTTATCACTTGAACACCCTTTCAACACACCTCAACATTCATTTCTATTCATTTATGTTTTAGGTGATTTTAAAATATCTTCAAGTGGGAAGCAATTTCTCAATTATTGTCATCAATTGAGAATTTCACTCAACATCATCTATTCGACATGGTTTTCATGAAAGACTATTTTCATTTCTTTTCTATGATTTTTTACGATTTATAGAGTCCACTATTTTAAAATCAAGGAAGCAGCTTACGATGATTTTCATTGCAACTGCATTCTCGATTTTATATTTACAGTCCAACTACTCCCAACAAATCTTTTGCCATTTTCTTAATACTATATACGTTTTATAATGAATCAAACAATTCATTAAGTATATAGTTCCGATAAAGAAAATTCGCATACTTCAACCGCACTCACGACTTGAACATACATCTCATTTTCACCCAACTTTGTAGAATCTTCCGTAAGAAACCTCTCTAAATTCACGGTGGTCAAGTAGAACATCTTTTTTTGCCATCACTTAAAGTCGAGGCCAACAAAATTTTCTAACTTCTCACTATGGTGATCCGATATACTTGGAACAACCACATTCCATTAGAGATTTGTCTCCACACAAACCAAACATTGGCTTTAATTTTCAACAATTATAACTTTGTCGTTACAAATAGAACTCTTAACTTAATTAGAGAATTCACTCCAAGAATAAATTGCTAATTAAATAGGAGAATTAACACAATTTATTTCTTATAACCACCCATATTTATAAACCTCTAAATTCTTTAATGGAATTATAATTGGAGGTTACTTATTCCAAAACTTCAAAGGTCTCATATTGGAATACCTCTAAATTAAAGAAAGTCACATTCTCATTTACATAATACACAATTTCTTTTAGAAGTTCTCCTTCTAAATATTGTGTCATTTGTCATCATCAACTACAATAGAATTTAACAACTTCCTTCAAGATGTCTTATTGTTTTTATCTTTATGACATTAGTCACATATTCCCCCATTAGGTTTTAACTTCTTCCAAGAAGCCCCATAGATTTAGTTCTTGTGACATTTGTCGGTGTTCACAATAATAGAATATAACAACTTCTTTCAAGAAGCTCTATTATTTTTATCTTTGTGACTTTGTCACTAATAACAATAATAGAATTTAACAACTCCTTTCAAGAATCCCTATCATCTTTGTCAATACACCATTGATAAAATGCAACGTTAAAGACTATATTTTTTAACGTTCATCTTCTCAACTTAGTTCCTACGAACTTTTCAATTTTTCTCACTATGATTTTCATGAACCATAAGATATATAATCCATTTTATAAACACTAGAAGTGGCGTCGCCACAACTATTTTACACAATCGTTGCAACATTCTTGATGTTCTTCCGTTAGTTCATTATATGTTCAAAATAATATTATTTTTTTCATAAACTGTTCTGTTTTGAAATTTTTATCTTCATCTCCACATAAAAGATTTCGATCTCCACCGTCCAAATTGTTCTTCTCTGAGTTTATAACTTGCTCACCAAATTTGAGCTCGATCCAACGGTTAATGAATCGGAATATGCAATTTTTTCACAGCTGGTCATTGCAAAAACTTGCTGAAATTTTCTTCAATCCGTTTCTTCTATCGTTTTCTATCTTCTCCCGTTGCCGCCGCCCAACCGGATTCTCAAATCTGTAATTCTTTTTCAAATAGGGAATTTGTCTTAAGATTGTTAGACAAAATCTTATAAAAGCACAAAAGAGAAAAGAATTACAATATATTTATTGATACAATGTACAACATAAACTTAAATAAGAAGAAATAATTGTAGGTTGATCGTCTTGATATTGTTCGAGTCGTGTGTGACACACTCTCCTTAAGATCAATGTTCTAAAAAGCGCCAGGCGGTGGAGTCGGGCTTAGGGGCATAAGCGGGGCCGAGAAATTAAGCAAATTTATAAATATATTTCATATAAAATGAATTTAATCCCACATCGTCTAGGAATTTAAGTGCTAGAAAATGGAGAGTAGTCGGAGTAATGGGATATTAATCCCACATCGTCTAGGAAGTAGGAATTGAAGTGCTAGGAAATGAAGCAGTATATATTGAGATGTCTTAGCATTTGAAAATCAAATGGGATATTAATCTCTCATCGTCTAAGAATTGAAATGCTAGGAAATAGGGTAGTATATATTGAGAGGCCTTAGCATTTGAAAACCAAATGGGATATTAATCTCACATTGAAATGCTAGAAAATTGAGTAGTATATATTGAGAGGCATTAGCATTTAAAAACCAAATGGGATATTAATCCCACATCGTCTAGGAAATGAAGTGCTAGGAAATGGAGTAGTATAAATTTTGAGGTTTTTGGCTCCTTAGTGAACACGTCTAGGATTTGAAGTGCTAGGAAATGGAGTAGTATAAATTTTGAGGCCTTTTGCTCCTTAGTGAACACCAACTTTCTTGGTGTTGAGATTAATATCTCATTTGGTTTTTAAATGCTAAGGTTTCACAATATATACTACTCCATTTTCTAGTATTTCAATTCCTAGACAATATGGGATTAATATCCCATTTGATTTTCAAATGTTTTCTAGTATTTCAATTCCTAAACAATGTGGGATTAATATCTCATTTGATTTTCAAATGCTAAGGCCTCTCAATATATACTACTCCATTTCCTAGCACTTCCTAGATGATGTGCTAGATGAAGTGGGATTAATATCCCATTACTTCGAGTGGAACATGAATCCACAATAATCTTTGTCAAACGATTCATGTAAGAAAAATACATAATTTCCTTCCCACACAACATATTTTTCCAACAAACAACTCACAACATGTGCAAGAAAGGGCAGATGACGTATTCTTCAATGACAAGAGACAACTGTGTGAAAACAAGCAACAGGGAATGCAGCAACTTACAGTACAAGATAGTTTCGGTGCAAATCTTCACTTATTCTCTGATGGCATCAATGGAGGTGAAGAACCTCGGGTAAGTTCATCAAGAATTCCGAAGTGAATTTCCAACTTCCAACACATGTATACATATTTTTATACGTGTATGTATGTATATACACACATATATGTGTGTGTGTGTGTCAGCAATTCAAAACATAACCAGCAACTTAAAGAATTAAAGGGCAAAGTTATGAAGCATTTTTAATTTCTACTGCAAGTACCTAGTAAAGGGCTAGTTAAGAGTAAAACAGCCCCTCATTCAAGAAAAAAAAGGATTTAACACAAATTCTATGTACCTTATGAGAAGGAGACACTACCAGAAAGAAGAACCAAAGTCTTGGGAGGTTTGAGCCCACTCCTTTTTTACATGAGCTTGACAGACGATTTTGAGCAGCTTTAGTTACTCCCTTAAGGATGACTGTGTTTGACTTCTTCCGTTGGGCTTCATTCTCAAACTCTACAGTAGTAGAAGAATGCTACTCCCTGAAATTTTTTCGAACAATCATTTTGGGACGGAGGGAGTATATTACTTTTGACAAGTTACTTTCATACAACTGCATGCCCATTCTTTGGATGTCGTGATGAAAGATTTTGTGAACCATGTGTTAGTTCTTGTCTTGGCCGTTTACTTGGATTGGATTCCGATGACCTACAAGATGAAGAATAGTGAAACCAAAAGCCAATATCAAAAACTGAAATATTTTATTCATGGCTATCACACATACTGGCATCAACTTGAAGGATCTTCCATCCCAGAAAGAGTTTGCATCTAGTTTGTACCAACAAAAGAATCACATTTCCATAAACTTAAGCATCAAATCTTCATGTTTTTCGGCAATTTTATTGTCTTTTTAGAACATGACATTTACCTACAGTTTCATGCAAAAAGATCTACCGTCTTAAAACTCCCTCCAACCGAAAATAAATGTCGCAGTTAACTTGTCAACGTTTTTAACAAATGTGCTTTACTTATTTGTGCATTGCATGTACAATGGTAAAATTGCACCAAGACTCTTTCCTAAGTTGGAAATGCGACATTTATTTTGGGCATGATCAAAATGGAAAGTGCTGAGATATATTTTGGAACGGAGGGAGTAGAACTTAAAGGAAATATAGAAAGTTTCCCCACCACCATACACCAACACCAACCCAAGCACATTAATAAGAACAAAGATATGAACACTTGAAGAAATCTGCAGATAAGGAAATAATGGAACATGACAATAGGCAGATAAGTCAGACAAAAGTTTACTGAAAGTCACGTCCTGTAGTAGGTAGTAGTGTGAATATATTAGGAGGAAATTTGTCATGTAGTAATAAGTAGAAGCACCATCATGTTATGGAAGCTAGAGCCGTCACGCACATTCCTTCAAACTAAACACTTAAAAAGTTATTCTGACGCCCAAAAACTGCAACTTAGCTTCATGTAAGCTTTTCATGAATCAAA
The DNA here is from genome assembly GCA_022495995.1 of Adenophora triphylla var. japonica. NCBI lineage: Eukaryota > Viridiplantae > Streptophyta > Magnoliopsida > Asterales > Campanulaceae > Adenophora > Adenophora triphylla. Next base: position 59,391 of record JAFEMH010000972.1, on the reverse strand, counting down.
GAGAATAATCTAAATCAGTGACTCTTAAGATTCAAAAATTGCTACTCCCTCCATCCCAAATTGAATGTCCATTTGGAATTTAAGGATCATTTTTAAAAAGTTGATTTTTAATTAAAAAAAAATTATAAACATATTCACTTTCCATATTTTAGTTTTGCAAAAATATAATGAATTATGAAAAAGAAAATAAATAAAAAAATTGGGACAAAGTTATTTGATGGTAAAATTTCAAAAAGTCATTCATTTTTAGACAAAACAAATCATTCAATTTGGGAAAGAGGGAGTAAACATTTTCCATAAAGTCAGCAATCAAATTATGATTGCCCTGACTTCACTCACATTTATCATGCCCTAACCTCACATATTTTTCATTTTATAGCACTACAAGAATCAGGGTTTTTAGCCACGGTCGTCGAACCGTGGTAAATAGAGTTAAAACCGTGGCTAATAGTATTAACCACGGTTTTGTCACGTTTTTACGTCTGAGGCTTTTGTGAGCGTCGCTTATACTGTTCTACGTTTTCTAAACCGTGACAAATAGTATTTGCTACGGTTATGGTCACGGTTAAAAATCGTAGCACAATAAGTGTGATATATGTTAATTTTTATTTGTCACGGTTGTTGTGATATTTTCTAAACCGTGACAAATAGTCTTTTTTTATTTGTCACAGTTGTTGTAACATTTTAAAAACGGTGCAATTTGTAATATTTGTGACAATTTGGAACCGTCACAAAAGTTATGTGCAACATATAAATCATTATTTGTATTGATAATTAACGTGGCAAATGATATCATAATATGTGTTTTTCATATTTGTAACACAATTCAAAACTGTGATATATAGAATTTTTTTTTTTAATTATAAAAGCTAGTGTACTATATATTCATTATAATACATTTAGTAGCAATAAAAGAGTTAAATGACCATTTTAACCGTAATGCATAAATTTCCATAAAAATTCACAAACGGTGATACAAGTGCTTAAACAAAAATCCTAAATAATTCATTCTAGTAAGTCAAATCTAACAACTATTTATAAAGCATTTGCTACTCTTAAGCATTTGTCTGAAGTAAAACGTGTACAAAAGTGTAATCATAGTCATAATCTAGTCTAAAACATCAAAATTTTGAAGTTGATGTTGAAGTTGAAGATCAAAGAGACGTCATCAAGGCTCCAATCCTGTCATGCGTATCCAGAAAAAAAAATCTTCATAAGTGGATGAATATCGTTGACAATTGAAAACATAAACAAAATCACGAGTACTTCATATTTTTGATTTAAAACAAATGGATAATAATTACTAATCGATGACATGACATATTATAAGTTTGAAAAAAACTAACAAAGAAATTAAGTAAAAAAAAACTTGAGTATGATTTAAAAAAATTTACTTACAAAAAAAGTCATCTAGCTACAAATCTCATCTGACCCATCATCACCCAATGTTGTAGGAATCTGTTGCAATGATAAATTAGGCATTAGAAGTTATTTAGATGCTTTAGTGTCAAATTATTAGTTCATAAACGAGCTTACAATCTATGAGAGCTATATAAATTACTTCCAGTTAAGTATAGAAAAGCAGCGAGCCCAGTCCATGTTACCTATATAGGTTTTTAATGAATACATTGTGTAGCTCCCTTTTGGTATGGTTTACCTAATAATGGACAAAAAAGATGCTTTTAGAGAACCATAGCAGAAAGTAAATATATACAAACTAATTACATTGTGGAACCTTTTGATATCAACAAGTTCATACAACACATATTAACTGGGTATGGTGACCTAAAATAGAGAATTAAGACAACCATATTTTATGTTTCATTAAAACATGCATATAACTGCCCTTGAAAGATGGTTCTGCCTTACCAGGCATCCGAAAGATTCATACAGTTCCAAATCTTCAAAGTTCATACTACTGATCATGCCAGATTACACACGCATTACCTGGCCTGTCAGGTATGACACAAAGCAAACCCAAAGCTCATTAAAATTTCAGCAATTGACAACTTTCCAAAGATATCTAAGTCCTTTAAAACTTGGCCATGATTTGTAATTGAGAACAAGATGAATATAATCCATTAAGAACATAATCATAAAACTAATAAGTGTGAACAAGTGATTTTCATGATCCCTGAATACCAACTAAGCTTCACAATCATAAAAAAAATGATTTAGTCAATATCACATTATTTTGCTGCCAGTCACATGAAACTCCATTTATGTATAAGATTACTATGATCTCTCACGATTGGCAAACAGAAACATATTAGTTTGGTCAATCAAGCTCATGTTTATCCCGGATTGTCAACCATAACTACCATAGAAATTAACAAAAAGGCAAAAATATGAAATAGATGTAAGCAGGCAATGGGGAGTCCATAGAAACATGTACCAGAAAGTGCATAATTGCTTTAGGTATGGAATCTTCGATATTCTTTCTAACAATATCATAGTATGACCTCAACAAGAGCTTTGTAACAAGAATCTCAACAGCCTCCTGCTCTGAATGGGTTTCTGAGGGCCTTAAGACAGTCGGTGGCTACAATACAGATCAAACATATATTAGCTTTAAATAAACAAACCAGACCAGATGTAAGAACAAATTGACAAACTTCATGACTATAGATATCAAGCACCCACCTCCTTCAAATGGATCAAAGAAAATGAATGTTCCATGCTCTGAACAGGTTCACTGAATGGCTTGGTTGAATAGTTATCTTTCGCAGCCATGCGACTATCTGACCCACCGAAAATTGATGGCAGACCCCAACTGGAAGCAGCTACATTTCCTACAAAATTGAGGGTATCCAGAAATCAAAACTATTGAGCACTTGTACTTTCACAAGACAATAAAGATTAGTGAAAGTGTTCAAAAGTATCGAGTACTCCTAACATATATATGCATATATATATGAATACCGGATGTCGTGGCTTTCTCATTCTTGTATCAATGAATATACATCTAATGGAATTAATACCAACAACACACACCTCCAGCTCCAAGCTCTTGACGAATATCGAATGGAAAATATAATGTATCCTTGCTCCTCCTGACAGCTCAGATGTCGACATCTCCTCATTCTTCCCCTCAATCATTGAGGAGAATGTTGTTCATAGATTGATAAAACCAAAATAAGATTCACCATTAACACTATATGATGGGTGATGCAGCTAACTCAAAACAAAATGGGATCAAAAAGCTTCATCACCTTCAGAATACTTTGAAAGAATGTTTAAAAGAAGAGCTCCCTGACCGGCCTATTTATCAAAAAGATGAGATATGATGTTATTCAAATTTCCACCTCAAAATAAAAATGAAATAAAATAATCGTTGTGGTCCACTTTTAGAGCTACTACACTCAACATAATGCACATCAGGCTTCAAGACTGCCCACATTTTAAGTTGTTATATCGGGCATGCATCACCACAGAAAGTAAATACCTTTTCTGTTATTTCACCATAGCCTTGATATTCCCTTGCAACAGAAACTAAAGCAGCACTTATGCGTGACTTTAACCCTGGAAGCACTGTCTTAATATGTTGAATCAGAATCTGCAAATAACAATGAGTTCATATAAAACATTTTGCTGAAAGATCATATTCATTTTCACAAGAGAACCTAATTTGCAATCGAATACAATTGTAAAAGTGACCAAAGATAGCAAAATGCAACTGTTGACTAAATAATATGGATAAAGCTAGTAAACGGAAACAATAAGCATTCATGTGCATTTGCATGGTCAAGAATGGACAGTGCCTAAAATGCTATGATACTCGGACTCTTTGGGTTTACCCCGCCGTACCCGTGTTAGACACTCCTATTTTAGTCTTGTTGACAAGGGTCCGGCGGTGTAATTCAAAGAGTCCGGGCATCATAGCTAAAATGTGAGCTACTTCCAGAAAAAGTACTGAATGCAAAATGCTTCGAATTAGTCCGACTAAGTTGCCTCAATGCCAACCACATTTTTATGACTGAAATTAGATCAATATATGCAATTACAAACAAATTCCAATTTAACACGACAAAATAGCAATTCTAGGGTTTGTTAATTTAGGGGTTTTAAAGAAATTGACCTCGGGAATTCAATTCGTTTCGCTGGGCCTCTAGTCGATTGAGGTTGTAACTGTTCTGACGGACCTGAAGCTGAAGGTCGTGGATGTGTTGGAGATAATATTGCTTGAGACCTTCTCCTTGCTTAGCCATGGACGGCTTAGCCGAACAACTTTCTTCTCTCTCTCCTACGTTGGCAGGCTTCATCGCGATCTCCACCGTAGCCATTGTTTCCGGCTAGAATTGTCAAAGACGGAGGATTTGCACCGTACTACGAAGATTTCTAGGTTTGCGGTTTGTGTTGAACTGGCCCACTAAGAAGTGGCCGAAATCCTAATTAGCTAAGAATTCTAGGTGGAATCGGAAATCAGAAACGATTTGGATTTGGATTGGGATTGAGAGGGAATTTTTGGAGGTAATTCGAAAATTTGGGAAGGGAATTTTGGGAGGGAAATTTTGGGCGCTGGGAATTTTTGGGAAGGTGAATGAACGAGTCAAGGGCGGTGTAAATTAAAAGACGAAAAAATAAAAATAAAAATAATAGTTTTAACAGATAAACCACGGTTACCTTATAAATCGGTGCAAAAAATATTATTTGCCACGGTTAAAAAAACCGTGGTTTATATTAAATTATTTGTCATGATTTACGGACCGTAACAAATAAAATGTGACAAAAACCTCTTTTTCTTGTAGTGTAGAAAGTAATACTCCCTTTGTCCCTAAATGAAGGGCAAATGACAAATTAGTGTCCAAAGTTTAGCGGGGTGTGTCAATCAGGTTTGATGTTCTAATTTTGTCAATTTAGTGTCCAAAGTTATCAATGTTAGTCAAATTAGAGTTTTTGGACGAAATAGAAAAAAAAACATGTGACCTACGTGCCTTGCATGTGAGACTTAACTGGGGTTATTTATGATTGAATTCTCAATCTACCTTTATTCATTGACCAAATTGACAAACCTAAATATTTTTCAATGGATAATTTTTTTAATATATTTTTTTGCAGTAAATTCTTTTAATGTTTTAAAACTGTTCATTCTATTTTTTAAAAAAAAAAATAGATAACTGTGAATTCTATTTCACAGTTATTTAAATAATGGCGACATAGAATTGATTTATATTATAACTGTGTTGGTTTATGTTATAATCTGAGAATTATATTTCATATTAACGTTTTATAGGTTTTCACAATTGTTTATGATTAGAGTTGGTTTATTTTATAACTGTGTTGTAGATTTCTCAGTTATTTATGTTATTCTTTTAGAAAAACTGTAGGGCAAATTTCACAGTTGTTGGTGTTTTTATTAACTGAGAAAAAAAGGAATAGAGAGAAAGAGGGAGGGAGAATGTATAGGTAGTGCGAAGCAGCGGATCATAATCTTTACATATTAAGCGAATAAGGCGATGATACGTACGAGAATTGTAGTTATGGGTATTTTTGTCCATATTTTTAGTAGAGAGTTATTGGCGACTTTTGAAAATGTCTGTATTTTTGTCCACTATTAACAATATCACGTACACTTTTTCTTTTCACTCCTTAAAAACCACACACAATCTGTTAGGAATTTGATCAATATTGCCTAAATCCTATTATGAGTAGGAAAAGATTACTTATCCCATATTGGTTAGGAGAAGGAATAGTAATCCCATATTGGTTAGAAAAGGAAAAAAGTGGGTGTGCCTCCCCTATATAAATAGGCTTCACTAGTTAGGGTTTTGATAGAACTTGAAAAGAACTTGAGAGAACTTGAGAAAGTTAGCATAGGTTTACAATTTAGAGAGAGAAATTGTATGCTTGTATGTGATTGGTGAGGATATTCAAGAGTGTTGAGAGAGAGGGTGTCTCCATATTTGTAATATCAAGAAATATATAAAAGTTATATTTTGGGTGGAGTAGACTTTTAGCCAAACTACATAATATTGTGTGTTTTGTCTTTATTTCATTTGTTTGTTGTTTGATTTCTCTTGTTGCGGATTTCTTGTATGGGTGAGCGATCCTAACAAGTGGTATCAGAGTTTTGGTTGAAGAGAAGAATTCGCATCAAGAAAAGAGAGCAAAAAATTGAAGAAAGAAATTGCAGATTCTGGTTCGGTTTTTTTTTTCAGCGCAGCGGTGGGAAAATTGACGTAGAGCGTTCGTTTACCGTTGGATTGGGCTGATTTTTGGTGAGTAGCTTCGGGACTAATAGAAATTAAATTTTAACGGTGGAGATTGGATTTTAAGGTCCCAGGCATCAGGAATTGTAGACATGTCCAAATAGAACCGGGAACCGACGGAACCGGCGGGTAGAACCGGAACCGGGAACCGGCGAGAACCGGGAACCGTCGGAATCGGAAACCGAACGTAACCGGGAACCGGATTGAAACGGTTTGAATACGAATCTATCATATTGAGGACCGAGGAATAGGCGGAACCGGGAACCGGCGGTTCCGGGAATCGGGAACCGGCGATTGATCAAGATAAGTTAAATGTAATATTAGCATTTATTTAGTATTTGTACTTGTAGTGTAGTGTTGTTTTATTTAAATTAGACTAGAATTTAGATAAATGTTGTAATATAGACTATAATATACTAACCAAATTTTGTCCACTTCTCATTCTTTCCAAAAACATACTTCCCAAGTGAAAAAAAAAACAGATTAGTTAATGTCTTTACTGTCATAAGAGGTTTGGATTAAAAAAAAAAAAGTTAGATGGTGATGGAACCGGTGGAACCGTTGGAACCGAAACCGGAACCGGCGGATAGAACCGGGAACCGAGAACCGGATTAATATGGTTAGAATACGGTTCCGGCTATTTGGGAACCGGGAATCGGAACTGGAACCGTTTGGAGATGTCTAGGGAATTGTATCCAGACAGCAGCAGCAGTTTGAAGAAATTCATATTTTGAGGAATATGGATATTGGGATATCGAAGTATCAAGTCCCGACCTTCTATGGGAAGATGGATTTCACGGTGTAGCAGATGACAATCCAAGATGTGTTGGTTCAACAAGGACTTGATGAAGCTTTGAAAGAGAACAAGCCGGATGAGATGAAAGACGTGGATTGGGCTAAAATTCAGAAGAGGGCTTCGAGTACGATAAGGTTAGCACTTGCTCCTGAAATTAAATATAGTGTTTTGAAGGAGAAAACACCGAGGGATATTTGGGAGAAACTTGCTATTATTTATGCGTCTAAATCATTGACTAATCGCTTGTTCTTAAAGATGGATTTATATTGTTTGAAGTTTGATGAAGGGGGTAACTTGCATGACCATATTAATTCTTTCGGTCAACTAGTATGTCGATTGTCTAATATCACTACAAGGAAAATCGATTTTAGCTACGGCAAATTCCGTAGCTAAAATGAATATTCCGTAGCTAAATCGTGTTTAGCTACGGATTTGTTCCGTAGCTATTCCGTGGGTGCAGGTTTGTCGCTAAATTGGGCGTCGCTATTTTGTAGCTATTTTAGAGACGGATATGTCCGTCTCTAATTTAGAGACAGATATGTCCGTCTCTAAATTAGAGACAGATATGTCCGTCTCTAAATTAGAGACAGATATGTTCGTCTCAAAATTAGCTACAGATATGACCGTCTACGGATTAGCGACAGATTTTCCGTCTCTATTTAAATTCTCGTTTTATTTTCGAACCATTTTAGCGACGAATATTTCCGTAGCTAAATTGATATTTTTTTAAAAAAAAATTAAATATATATTTAAAAATATATATTAATATATTTTAAATATATATATCTATATATATATATATATATATATATATATTAAAATATATAAATATATATTTTTAAATATATATTAAATCAGTCCCTTATCTTTTTTTTTTCAAATCAGTCCCTTAACTTTTATTATTTTCATATCAGTCCCTTAACTTTTATTATTATTAAATCAGTCCCCTAAATTTCTTTTATACTCAAATAGTCCTCACAAACTTCCACCACCAATGCAGAATAAAGTTTGGCCCCAACAGGAATCCTCCGTGCCGGCCAAATGGCCCAGAAGCTCGGCCAAGACACCAAACCTGAGGCGGCCAACCCAATGAGGCGTGCGCCTCAACCTCAGTAACTTGGCCCCAAAATTGACACATTGATGCGGCCGCATGAAGCAAACTGAGGCGGCCGCTTCACCTCCAGTAGCACCACTTCTGATATTCCAATATTTGTAGTTAAAAAAAATAGAAACGGAACCAGATTAAGAAATGAAGCACATCAAATATACACCAGATATGAGTAAATCAAAATTTCCAGATTCCGATATCCATAATTATAGAGGGCTAAACAACTTAACAAGTTCTACCATTGCATATTATAAATATCCACTCTAATCACAGAACACAACAATCTGTTTAAAACATAATCACATTCAATTCCAAACCCAACAATGGAAACTAAAAATGTGTTAAATCCAAAAAAACACCGGATTCAAAAAAATCAAACCCAACAATTTCAAAAAACACCACCATCACCATATTCACAATCAAATCGAAAATCGAAAATCGAAAATCGAAAATCGAAAAACAGAGACTAAAAAACCAAACCCAATTTCATACTTCGTTGATGTGTTAAAGCTTGCTTTAGTCGCCGGATCTGCCGCTCTTCTCCACCTGCTCCTCGATTGGCTCCTACCGAGGTCCGACGGAGACTAAAAATGGAGAAAGAGAGAGAGTGATGGAGGGCGGAGGGTGACGGCGGCGATAGGTGACGGTAGTGGTGGCGGCGGAAGGTGATGAGATAATAGGGAATGGGGAGGCTGTTTTTGTTTGTTGAAGAGAGAGAAATAGAGAGAGTGACGGACTGTGATGGCGCCGGCGACGGAGGAGGCGGAGGCTGAATGAATGAAGGAGACGGTGAGGGAAATGAGAGAGAGAGAACCGTGCTTTCCAAAATCAAAATGAAGAGAGAGAGAGAGAAATGGGGAGAGAAATAGGGAGAGGGAGTAATTGTGTTTGTTTGGAATGTTTTGAACCGTTTGATCGAATGTATTGAATGGTCAGATCTTGCTTTGGCCCATAATCCGCGTGAAATTTTAAAATCCAATCAAACAATGACACATCACACGTACTTATATTTATTTCACACTATATTATACACTAACTAAAACATTTATGTCTAATATTAAGAATAATAATATTTATTATTAATAATATTTATTAATAAATTATTAATTATATAATTAATTAATTAATTAATATTAATATTAATTATATAATCAGTAATAATATTAATAATAGTATTAATAATAATTAGTAATTTTTATTATTTTTTATTGAATAGGAAAAATATTTTAGATTTTTTTATTATCGAAATTTATAATATTAATAATAACTAGGAAAAAATATTTTAGATTTTTTAGTTATAGTAGTATGCCTAATATCAAGAATAATAACATTATCATATAATTAGTAATAATACTTAATAATAAGACTAATAATGATGTTATTGTTAATTATTCAATTATATAATTGAATATATTAATAATTATTATTATATAATTAATAATAATATTAATAATAACTAGTAATAATACATAACATAAAAAATAATAATGTTATTAATTAATGATAATACTCATTAATTTAATTATTTTAAATTTATTAATAATAAAGTGTTTTTCATCTTTATGACTTTCCTCAAAAATTCAAATGAAAATTGAGTTACAAATATGTGTCATTATTTAGGGTTTTAAGGAATGTGTCCCGATCTTGTGAAAATGGTATACGGCTACCTCGTTTATTTTTTTTTAATTTTTTTATACATTATAAATGACATTTAAAGTGTTTTTCATCTTAATGACTTTCCTCAAAATCCAAATGGAAATTGAGTTACAAATATGTGCCATTATTTAGGGTTTTAAGGAATGTGTCCCGATCTTGTGAAAATGGTATACGGCTACCTCGTTTTTTTTTTTTATACATTCTAAATGACATTTAAAGGGTTTAGGGTATAGGGAATAGGGTATAGGGTTTAGGGGTTAGGGTATAGGGTTTAGGGGTTAGGGGTTAGGGTTTAGGGTTTAGGGTTTAGGGTATAGGGTATAGGATTTAGGGGTTAGGGTATAGAGTATAGGGTTTAGGGTTTAGGGTATAGGGTATAGGATTTAGGGTTTAGGGGTTAGGGTATAGAGTTTAGGGTTTAGGGGTTAGGGTATAGGGTTTAGGGTTTAGGGGTTAGGGTTTAGGGTTTAGGGGTTAGGGTATAGGGGTTAGGGTATAGGGTTTAGGGTTTAGGTTATAGGGTAAAGGGAATAGGATTTAGGGTTTAGGGGTTAGGGTATAGGGTTTAGGGTTTAGGGTATAGGGTTTAGGGGTTAGGGGTTAGGGTATACGGTATAGGATTTAGGGTTTAGGGGTTAGGGTATAAGGTTTAGGGTTTAGGGTATAGGGTTTAGGGTTTAGGGTTTAGGGGTTAGGGTATAGGGTTTAGGGTTTAGGGGTTAGGGTTTAGGGGTTAGGGTATAGGGTTTAGGGGTTAGGGTTTAGGGGTTAGGGGTTAGGGTATAGGGGGTATAGGGTTTAGAGGTTAGGGGTTAGGGTTTAGGGTATAGGGTTTAGGGTATAGGGTTTAGGGGTTAGGGTTTAGGGGTTAGGGTATAGGGTTTAGGGCTTAGGGGTTAGGGTTTAGGGTTTAGGGTTTAGGGTTAGGGTATAAGATTTAGGGTTTAGGGTTTAGGGTATAGGGAATAGAATTTAGGGTTTAGGGGTTTAGGGTTTAGGGTTTAGGGTTTAGGGGTTAGGGTTTAGGGTTTAGGGTTTAGGGTATAGAGTTTAGGGTTTAGGGATTAGGGTTTAGGGGTTAGTGTTTAGGGTTTAGGGGTTAGGGTATAAGATTTAGGGTTTAGGGTATAGAAAAAAAGATAGAAAAAAACTAAACAAATGAAAGTATATAGAAGAAAAGTCAAAAGAGGGACGGACTACCCTATATTTATTTTTTATTTTTTTTAAAAAAAATTATTGACTAGAAAACAATATTTTAGCCTTTGTTAATCAGTGGTTTTTTTTAGAAAAAGTTATAGAAAAAAAGATAGAAAAAAATTAAACAAATGAAAGTATATAGAAGAAAAGTCAAAAGAGGGACGGACTACCCTATATTTATTTTTTTATTGTTTTTAAATTTTGATTGACTAGAAAATAATATTTTAGCCTTTGTTAATTAGTGGTTTTTTTTAGAAAAAGTTATAGAAAAAAAGATAGAAAAAAACTGTTAGTCAAATATATGCTTAGGTTTAGAATTGCTTAAACCCAATCACAACAAGCATTAATGTGGACCCCTAATTTTAATTAGACCCAATAGAATTTTTCTATGTATGATAGGTCCCTTAATGCTAGTGCCAGTGTTTTTATTTCATGTAATTTTCTCAAGACCTTGAAGACTTGAAGGTGTGAAGATTTGCTCCCATGATATTTTCTGTGAGCTACTCGGTTTGCCACCCTAACCGGTTGAATCCCTAACCGCTATGTCAATCTAACCGGTCGCCTATCTAGCCGATGTAACCTTCACAGGTTGCATCCTATCCTTTGCCGGTTAAGGCTTCCTCAGCAAGCTTTCCTCAGCCTAGCCTAACCGAAGCATTTATTGCTCCCATCTACCCAAAGAATCCCCTTAGCTAAAGTTGGTAAGGCAAGCATGCCGAATAGACGTTTGAAGTGACATTCCTACGGCTGTCAGAAGCTCAAATTAGATTGTCAAAATGACCAGTACTCACATCCTTTCAACCACTCAAGGAAAAATCTTCTCTCTCCTATCTCAGGCATTTAATGCAAAGATCCTTCAAATCAAAGGCATGCCTGATCAAGTCATCATTGCAATCTCTTCAAAGACAACGGCTCCTTTTCAAAGTTCTCTATAAATAGCTTCCCTGGAGCATTGAAGAAGGTTGGTGCATTTATGATTCTTGAGAGTGAGTTGCTCTGAACTACCATCCTGAAAACTCCATAGTTCAAGGCATTCAATTCAGTCCTCTTATTCACTAGACATCTCTGTTAGGACTTATACACTGTGCACCTCAATCAATAGTGTAGTGTTCCTTCATTAGATTACATCTGGAACACATTGATTGATTCACACACAACACCCTAGAGAAATCAGCTCAACTTGTGAGCACATCTCTAGAAAACACCAGGTCTTTATTGTAGCACGATCCGTTAGTGGTCACCTTTAGTTTGGCAGCCTTCAATCATTGGCTTGCAACTTGTAATAGGTAGATACCATTAATATAGTAGTGCACTTTCACAAATCCAAGTTCTGACCAAACTTGGTAGAGGACGTAGCAGTTATTTAACACTGTGAACCTCTTCAAACAATGCGTCATTCTTCTGTGCGTTTGTTTATTTATGTGTTGTTGTAATCGGTTGACATTCTCTCAATCGGTCACAACCTATTGACTCAACCTACTGCTCAACTTGTTTGTCTTACTTGGAAATATAATTTGTCATGTTTGCATAAGGATTTTTAATGGACTGCTTTTGAAAACTCTACCTAACCTGTTCAAAACCTAGCCTAACCTTTATTCCGCTGTGCAAAACTTATCAAACGGTTAGCAAGTGTGTTTTCTTCAACCTTTTATCAAGACTAAGAGTTTTTAAGCGAAAAGTTTTAATCAGGCTATTCACCCCCCCCTCTAGCCTGTTTCCCTCCTTTCAGGACCTAACAATTGGTATCAGAGCTTGCAATTTTCGAAAATCATTTTTCCAAGCTTAACCGCTTGAATTGCCAATTCCAAAATGGCGGGAAAAATTATGCAAACATACAACTTGACATCCGTTCCCATGTTGAACGATAACGAATTTCCAGTATGGAAAACGTAATCATGCGGTACTTGGATTCAATAGATGATAGGTTAACTACTGTAGTCAGAGATGGTCCAATGACACCCCTGAAAATCAATCTTGCAACAAGAGCACCCAAAACTCCTCTCATGGATCATGCAGATAGAGAGTCTGAACAAGACTTTGAGGTTTATGAAACTTATGTGCCAAAACCTCGTGAAGAATGGACTGAGGATGACAAACTTTGTGATTCCTTAGACCGAAAAGCATTGCACATAATAACCTCAGGACTTGATGACAGACTGTACAAACAAGTACAATGCTATGAGACCGCTCAACAAGTATGGCAAAGTCTTCTCAGATACTTTGAAGGAGATCAAGTGGCCAAGGACAACAGACTCTACAAAAGCGTTGCTGAGTTTGAGTCCTTCAAGAAGAATCCAAATGAGACAATGAAGGAAACGTACGACCGATTCTGCGAGGTGAGTAACTCTTGTGCATCTTTAGGTAGAGTCTATACCATGAAAGACCTAAACATGAGATTCCTCAATTCTCTTGGAGACTTGTGGCATGTGAAGGTTGCTATTTTGAAAGAATGCCGTGATTTGAATACTACTCATATCCGTAACATTGTGTCTACTTTGTTTCTTATATGAGGAAGAGCTCAACCTACTGAGTGGAGTTCAAAAACAATTTAAAAATCTATCTCTGCCGGCTCAGGTGAGATCTTCCCGGTTCTTCTATGCTTACCAGCCAAATTACCACCAATGATTCTCCTCGAACATCTCGGCCTCAACCAACTCTATCCAATACCTCCTCTATCACATCTCTTGAGGTAGAGGATGAATTTCTTTGCATTCGCTAGAAATTACAAAAGGTTTAAGGATTTTAAGAAATCCCACGACAAATCATTTCAACCCAAAGCCTCATCCTTCCATAGATCTGGGAATTATCCAAAAGAAAGGCCAAACCTCAACCTCAACCGATGGAAAGAATGCCCAAGGTGAGCTTGTGTGTTACAATTGTAGAAAACCCGGCCATTTTGCCTCCAAATGCCCTCAACCTAAATATGAATTTTTGAGGAAGAAACCATTCAAGAAATTCCCTAGATCTAAATCTAAGAGTTTAGTTGCCGAGGATGGATCTCGAAAAGCTATGTTTGGTTTCGAGACCGACTTACGAGAATGAAGATGCCGACTTTATGCGGCTCGAGATGAAGATGATGATGTCGGTTTTGTTGCTATGGATGGAACCTATGATAAACCCATCTCTCTACAAACTCCTATTTTTAGACACCCCAATTCTAATGAACAATCATCTTATGTTGATCGAGACTCCGCCTATGAGATCTCCTTGACATTCTTTGATGAACCCATTCCTATTCCCAAGGCAGATACGAGTAATCCATATAATTTCAAAATTCAAAACATAGGTGGATCCCTTTATGGTCGGCCTAAAACCTTGCCCACTCTCGGACCGTTGATGCAACCAATTCAACCGACCTATCAAGCTCAAGCCTTACCGATCGCTTCCTATCAACCGACGCTTGAGACCCGACCGATTCACTTAAAGCCTCTAACCGAACCTAGCCCTCAACCGATATCTTCACTACCAAATTTTGATCCCAACTTTGAACCATCATCCTCTTCCTCTCGGCCCTCTTTGTTGACCCTATGCCCAATATGTCAAAGTCTGAAATGGCAGAGGTGATGAATGAGCTCTTCTCCGATTTTGAAAAATTAAATGAAGCTCACAAAATCATGGTTGATAATTTTAAAGTGATCACTACTGAAAATGATTCTTTGAAAATTTGAAATAAAAACTTTGAAAGAAATTAAGCGAGAGTCAGATCAGTTGAAGAAGGATAATCAAGAACTCACTGAGAGACTAAACATTTCTGTTGGTCAAATTGCTGATCTTGTGTCAAGAAATAATTCTCTTTGTAAAACCATTGACACGTTTTCAAAATCACGAATTCTTTGTGGAGACCATCATTCAAGATCAGTTATCTCCTAACCGAGATGTAACTACTGGTATAAGTTTTAACTCCAGCAGTGATGACATCGACAGCAAAGACAAATCAGTTAAGGAGTCTGTCTCTGAGAACTTGATAGGCAAATTTGATGATGCTCAATCCAAAAAGATTATGAAGGAGTTAACCAAACCTTTCAAATCTGTCCCTCACACCTATCCTAATGGACGGGTACAGATGAAAGCCTATCTGAGCAAAAACAAATCTCAATGGACCGAGGTAGGCGATCTGAGTTAGGACAATATGTTCCACTTAGTGATGGCAAAAGCAAAGGTGGAATTAAAATTGTTGATAGTGTTGCGAGTCGGGGAATCCTCAATAGGTAAGGTAACCGACATCGGTAAGGGTATGACCGGTCAATCAACCGTCACTGGTCACCCAACCGGTAAAGGCAACCCAACCGGTAAAGGCATTCCTAAACCGATGCAACAGGTTAACAAAGGTAATTCCATCACCTTCGTCCCCAAAGGATCTGTCTCTGCTCAATCAGTTAATCCCTCTGAAGCATTGGCAAAATTGAACATCAATTCATCTAAGCCTCCTCAGCCATCTTCTAATAAATGTGTAAACTGTGGTTTTATTGGTCACAAGGCTTATGAATGCCTCTTGAAGCACCTATCTGGACCCGTTGAGTCTAAAAGCTCAGGTGGTGGCCAGGTATGGCTGCCAAAGAGGAACTAACTCTTTGGACCCAAAAGAATAAGGGGGACCATAAGCTTCTTGTTTTATTTCGGGAATGCTTAATGGCCTCAACCGATGCCGGTAAGGATGTTTGGATTATGGACGGTGGATGCTCTAGGCATATGGCTGGTCATGCCGATCTCCTCACCGTCTGGAAGAAGCATCTGGTCCTCCGGTTGTCTTCGGTGACAACGCAAAGGGTAAAATTATCGGTCGTGGATCCATCAAAAGAGGTACAGTCATTGTACAGAAGGTATCTTTGGTGGATGGTCTAAAACATAACCTTCTCTCTATTTCACAATTTTGTGACAAAGGTATGCATTGTGTTTTCAATTCTTCCAAGCTGCTATGTGAAAGACATTGCTACGGGTGAAACACTTCTCCTTTGGATATAGAAAAGGTAACGTATATGCTATAGATTTAAACAATGTCTCGAATGTTACTAATGTTTGTTTTGTAGCTAAGAACATCGGTGAGAATTCCTGGCTATGGCACAAGAGACTCGGTCACCTGAACTTCAAGTATCTATCCAAGGCGCCAATAAAAATCTTGTCGCCGGCTTACCTCGGGTGTCTGGCTGATCATGGAAGGAAATGTAGAGCACGCTTGATTGGGAAAACAACATAAAGAATCTTTCCACAGCAAGCCTGCATGTCCACTTCTAGGTGCCTCCAAGCGCTACATATGGATCTGTTTGGCCCCACAACTCTTTGCCCGGTTTGGGGGTAGCGAGATATGCCTTGGTTGTTGTAGACGATTTCTCAAGATATACCTGGGTAGAGATGTTTGCTTCAAAAGATGATACATATGAAGTTGCTACCAGATTATTCCGTCTACTTCAAACCCAAAAGAATGTGATATCATCGGTATGAGATCGAGATAATGGAACGGAGTTCAAAAATCTTGGGATCGCTCGATGCGTGATGATCACGGAATAGACCATAATTTCTCATTCTTTGGTACACCGCAACAAAATGGTGTAGTTGAGAGAAAGAACGAGGACATTGATCGAAGTTTGGAAAAACAATGATATCAGAAGCTAGGCTTCCCCAAGTATTTTTGGGCCGAAGCTATACACACAGCTTGCTTCACCCAGAATAGATCTTTGGTCAACAAGTTTCACAACAAGACCCCTTATGAGCTGTGGCGTGGCAGGATCCCCAATATTAGTTATTTCAAGATCTTCGGTTGCAAATGCTATGTTCTTTACAACGGTAAAGAACGCCGAGGTAAATTTGATGAAAAAGGCGATGAAGGCATTTTTGTGGGATACGCCAAGCACGGTAAGGCATTTAGAGTTTTTAATAAACGGTTGTTGAAAATTGTTGAATCATTCATGTTACTTTTGATGAATTTGATTTGCTAGAGTCGACAAGGCTCCAAATTGTGCTTGATAGTTACGGTGTTTTTGAGACGGGTGAAACAGATAATCAAAACTCTAATCAATCCACCAGCATCAACGCAAATCGGTCTCCGGCTCAACCGTCGGCTTCTAATGGTGTAACCTATAGAGACCTAGTTGATGACTCCTTCTTTCCTCAATCGGTTAGGCAATCAATTAGTCAAACTCGGCCCGGCCGATCCCTTACCAACTAGTCCTCATATTACAACTCCCGATTCATCACTGAAAGCTGAACCAATTTCACCCATCAACTTACTATTTCAATCTCCAATTACCGACCACCATCATCAGTCACCCTCACCTAACCGCTCACCTCAACCGGTCTCCTCTCCCTCAACCGATTCCACTCCTCCCATAGAATCCTTAAGACGGGGAATCGGTCGAGGCAAGACCTACCTAGGGAAGTGAGATCAGTTAGAAATCATCCCTTAGAAAATGTTATTGGTGATGTCTTTGGACCTAGATTGACTAGAGGCCAATTAAGAAACTTAGAAGAACAACATGGTTTATTTTCCTCTGCTATGGTCTCCAACATAGAACCAAAGAAAGGCGATGAAGCACTTGATGACCCAGTGGGTAGAAGCTATGCAAGAAGAGCTTAACCAGTTTGATAGATGCAAAGTTTTGGAATTAGTGCCTAGACCTAGTGATCAAACGGTGATTGGAACGAAATGGGTGTATAGAAATAAATTGGATGAGTGCGGAAAAATTATAAGAAATAAAGCCAGATTAGTGGCAAAAGGATATAGACGGGGAGGAAGGAATAGACTATGATGAGACTTTTGCTCCCGTAGCTAGATTAGAAGCCATTAGGTTATTTCTTGCCTATGCGGCCTACAAAGAATTTAAGCTATATCAAATGGACGTGAAAAGTGCCTTTCTCAATGGTGAACTTCAAGAGCTTGTTTATGTAGATCAACCTCCCGGTTTTGAAGATCCTAAGAAGCCTAATCATGTCTACAAGTTGAATAAAGCTTTGTACGGCCTCAAGCAAGCACCTCGAGCATGGTATGAAACTCTCTCCAAATTCCTACTTAGTGAGAAGTTCGAGCGAGGTAAAATCGACACCACTTTATTTATTGCAAAGCATAATGGTCATTCATTGTTAGTTCAAATATATGTTGATGACATAATTTTTGGATCTACTAACGAAAAATTATGCAAGAGATTTGAGAAACTTATGCGAGCAAATTTGAGATGAGCATGATGGGTGAGCTAACCTTTTTCCTTGGACTTCAAGTTAAGCAAACCCAAGAAGGTATTTTCATCAATCAAGCCAAATATACCAAAGATCTAATCAAGAAATTTGGACTTGATTCCGCTCATCCTCAAAGCACTCCCATGGCCACAAATGTACACTTAGACAAAGACGAATCCGGTAAGAAAGTAGATATGACACTCTACCGAGGTATGATAGGTTCTCTACTTTACTTAACCGCGAGTAGGCCAGATATCATGTTTGCCGTATGTGTATGTGCTAGATTTCAAGGCGACCCTAGAGAATCTCATTTGCAAAGCTGTCAAAAGAATCATCGAGATATCTTGTGGGAAGCTGCTAACTTAGGTTTGTGGTACTAGAAAGATTCATCGTTTACACTAATTGGTTATTCGAATCTTTGATTTTGCGGCTTGTAGGGTCACCGGGAAAAGTACTAGTGGAACTGTCAATTTCTAGGTAACCGGTTGGTTTCACTGGTCGTGCAAGAAACAGGCATCAATTTCCACTTCTACGTTGAAGTGAGTGCATAGCCGGGAAGTTCTTTGTTCACAAATTCTATGGATGAAGCAACAAGCGGTGGACTATGAAATCCCTCAAGAAGTATGTCCTATTTATTGTGATAATACCTCGGCCATATCGGTCTCCAACAATCTGTGATGCATTCAAAGACCAAGCACATAGACATCAAATATCACTTCCTCAAGGATCACGTTGAAAAGGGTAACATTGTTCTTTTAAAAGTCCATGCCGATTATCAACTAGGCGATATTTTGACAAAACCTTTGGACATTAAAAGATTTGAATTCCTTAGAGGAGAACTAGGCATGATTGATATTCGTTAATTTATTGTGCTAACCTTGCTGTCTGTAAAAGCTCTCAACCGATCATGATGATGCCTCATTTGATTATGCTCAACCGATGCTCTTGTCCTAATCTCAACCGGTATGAAAGATACCCTAACCGATGGTCCCTAACCGATGCAAAAGTTGTCTCTCCTAACCGATCAATTTTCTTTGTCTAACCGATCATATCCTGACCGGTCAAGCCTATTGTGATGACGTCAGCTCAACCGATTGATCATCACCGAGCCGACAAGTCCCATCAATCCTATCAGCCGTCTACCGCCTTTCCCTATTCTGACAAAGCATCATTGATGTTCCCCACTCCCTCCTACTACCGTCCTTTTTGTACTTGATGATTGGTCAAATTTAAAATTTTGTGACCAAAAAGGTAACTTCTGTATCTTTCCAGTTTATCAAAAGGTTATCTTTTTGTCATTATTGCATTATGGTTTAACTGCTGCACACACGTACCTAGTTTTTATCCCACATATTTAAAATCGTGTTCAATATCTTTTTAAATATCTGTGCCATGCAGTTGAAACGTTTTCTTTATTACAAGAAACCTCTCCGTCTTCTATCACTCTCTTCTATATAAGGAAATTCAATACTTCATTCAAACTTTCCGATTTCCTCTCTCTCTCTCCAAAAGCTTTGAACTTTCAAGTATTCAAAATCCATTCTCTTTGTTCTTCGAACTCTAATCCTTTCTGGTAAAGTTTTTCTAAATACTCAAATTCTTTTAACTTGAAGAACTAGAACTATTTTCAAAATCATAACCCCACTTACATTGTTTTATTTTGAAATATGTTCTAACTTAGAATGTTTTTGATTCCTAAATCTTTTGACAGATGGCTCCCAAACCGACTAAGAAAGACATTTTCGGAGGTTACATTCTACCAAGCTTCTTCGAATCTGAAGAAGGGAAGACCCTCCAAGCCATGCTAGTTGCTTCCGGGTTGTTGCCGTTCTTGATGCCGAGAGGGAATGATGATATTACGTATGAGCTTGTCAATGAGTTCTTCAACAATGGAGTGGTTGATGATAATCCCAAGCCCGGTGTTGTTTCTCACATTACTTCTTCATTGGTGGTTTTACGTGGATTTCTCCCCATCCTCCATAGCCGAAGCGTTCCCTACTCTTCCCTCAACTGGTTCATCTTCTGTCACTTCAAAGGATATGGAAGCCGCCTGGGCCACCGTCCGTGGAACCGATCCATTCGTGACCGGTGAAGGGAACAAGAAAGCTGATTTGGACGCTGTTCACTATGCCCTAACTGAAGTCATTGACCGATGTGTGATTTGCCGGTCTGGCTCTCATCATTGTATCACCATGATACAATGGGAAGCGATGGCCGCCGTTATGCTTCAAAGGAGATTCAACTGGTGCTCCTTCATCTATCGTGTTATCCTTATTGCATTCAAGAAATTCCAAAAGGAGAAGCCCTTGTCCAGATCTAACAAGGCCAAGCCCATTCATTATCTCTTAATGAAAGCGGAGAATCCTCATGAGAATTCCTTCTATCTTTACCATTTCTGGTGGTCAGCCTTCTGTTCCTAAGACCTTTGTCAAAGCTTTCGACAAGGCCGATCAAGCAAGGATTCTTAGAGAAGCCAAACCGATGGCCCCCATTGCTGCTCCAACCGAAGCCCAACCGGCTAAGAAGAAGACCTCTCAACCGAAGAAGAAGCAGTCAACCGATATCCCCAAACCGGTCTCTCAATCTCAGCCTTCTCAACCGATCCCTTCTCCGGCTAAAAGAAAATCCCTGAACACGATGCGAAGACAGAGAACCCATCTCCTCGTTATCCGACCTAAAAGTACGCTAGAAAACCCTCCAAACCAGTCACTCCTCCTCCAGCCACTTCAAAATCAAAGCCAATCCCAAAAACTCCTTCCCAAATAGCCAAGGAAAATGCAGAAAGGAGAAAGAGAATTGAAGCTGATATTTCTTCATTCATACCCTTTATCCCCAACCGTTTACTTAGCCATGATACCTTGACCGATGATATACCTATCACCGGTCACGCCTCTAATCCCTCTTACCGACGATGCCAACCGATCAGAAATCCTACCTTCCACATTTTCCATAACAATCCATGGGCTATCTACCCTCAGTCTGCTCCCTCTCCTAGTTGGGTTTATCCTATTGATCATTTGCCGCCGTTTATTCGGAAGTTGCTTCAATTCCATGAAATCAACAAGTCTTCCGTACCGGTTGGCAACATCCAAGACTATATTGATTTTGGAAACCGACATATCGAGAAGGGCGTGTACTTCGGCGAGACCTTGCCGTCTCGAAATTTTGATCTTTCCGCTTCTAGGCGCAGTCTTATCAAGGTATACAACAAATTTTTTGATCGGCTTCCCCTCAAATGGAGCATTTGTTTTCTTAGCTCAAGATAGAATGAGGCGAGGACATGATGGTCCAAGGCTGTATGGGCTGACTTTGCTATTCTCTATGGGTGAAGATACCTTGATTGAGACAGATCTTTACGATCTGGGAGATATGAAATGGATATGGATACTCTTCCAAATTTTGACTACGAACCAGCTGCCTTGGCCCTAGAAAGAACAGCGATCGAAATGTGATGGATTTGTTGGATAATTTACTTGATATGGACAATGAATTCAAGGCGGTGGAAATATTTCCTTAGCCGATTTCTTTTACTGCGATTCGGTCCTCCTCCACCAAATGGCCTACGGTTGCGATGAAGAGATTGATGCTATGTTTGAAGATGAGGAGGAAGAAAAAGAAAAATCGAAGAGGTTGTTGAATCCATTTCCGAGTTCAAGTTCGATAATGATGATGATGAGGACAAACTGGCCGGATGGAGAGCTCGAATCAAGCTTTCACCACTCCCCAACCGATGGCAACGGTTAGAAGCTTGGGAGGAGGCATTGCGATACGTCACGGTTACTCCCTTGGGAGGAGGCTCTACCGACATCCCGGCCTCTACTCAACCGATGACACCTCCACCGATTTCAATCCCTCCAACCGTTGTATCTTACGAACCGGTTGAAGCCTCTCGGCCGATTGATCCTAATGATATCCTTCTTGACAAGTGTGGCTGTTAGTCTATTTGATGTAGAGGAAAACGGCTACAAGACCGAGCCGATGCTCTTGCCCTTGCTCAAGCTCTTCAAGCTTCAATTCTTGACAGTCAAGTAAGAGAAATTCGATCTATGCTTTCTAGCCCTCCAAGAGTTGAGGAGGAGACTCGGTCCGTACCTTCATCTTACGCTATTCCTACTTCGATGCTCTGATGGAGATTCGATTTCTTTGTGGAAGAAATTTCGGATGAAGAAGAATTTGATATCTTGGATCCTGCTATCCCACCGACTTATCTTTGATCCTTGCGTTCTTCAAAAAGACATCTTCTCTCCCTTGAATTATTACACTACGGATCTTCCATTCCTCGATCCCCTCATGGTATTCCACTCTTTGAACCCCATGAGAAGATTTCTAGCCGTCTTTGAGTATAAATTGGTTTCGATCCTCCTCCATTTTCCCATGAACTCAAAAAGTTGAAAGAAAAAGAAGTTAATGTCCCTTTCTACTGTCGAACCGTTGGCCACTGGAGAAACAAGTTCCAAAGCCCGAAACCGGTTGCACTCAAACTTCGTCTTCGGTTTCCTCCACCCAAAGGTCAATCGGTCAAGCCCTCCAAAACCGATCAACGGTTGATCACCAAATTCCCTTCAAAGCAGAAACCGCAGTCTCTCCTTCCCAATCTCAAAGACTTCGCCACATAAGAATTCAAGGTGAAGTGGCTCAACTTTGCCTCTGGACCGGATGATTGCACATTTTCCTCTCCCAACATTTTCATGCGTTATCTTTCGGTCAACAACCGTATTATTCGAGTTTTGGAGCTACGTATTGTGAGATGGTGCTACGAGGTTACTCACGAGTTGGGTTAATGCCAAATGTGCCTCAGCTTTCTATTTTGAGAAATGGCAATCCTAGGCCATGGAGCAACATTCGGCAAGCATCCCTTCTACTCCTTGCTCTCAGGGTTATTCCTTTGATTCGATCAAAGCAACATGCTCTAGCATTGGCTCCTACTGCTGCAGATCTTATTGCCTCCGCATTTGATGAAGCCCATGATGTTCAGAATGCTATTACTCTCAGCCTTGAGTCTGACTCCCTATTCTCTTACGATCCCAATGATTTCCTCGTGTTCGGTCCCTCTATTGCTTCTTCGGTATACTGTTGATGAGGAGATTACTTTTTCTCCAACCGGTCAAGTCTCTAGGATCGGTCCAGTTCATGTCAGTGATCCAACCGATTCTTCAACCGATGCCTCTACCGGTTCTCCAACTCCATCCCTAACCGGTCGCTCTATTCCCCTCTCTGCACATTTAACTGAGAAGCCTCCCGTTGTTCCTCTTTCTCCACCAAATCCTTCCCTTGCCATTCAAGTGTTCATTCCCCAACCAGTTCAAGCCTTGACAATTGTTACTACTCCTCCAACTGATCCTCCGGCTATATCGGTTAGCTCTTCAACCGATGGCTCTTCAACCGATGATGATGCTGATCCGTCCCCTGATGTTCCTCAACCAGCTCCTGAAGATGAACTCAACCGTCCTGTTGTTGTTCGTGATCTTTGTGAACTTTATGATGCCCTGGTTGTGAGTATGGTTAAGTCCAATCAGGAGGAGGAAGAAAAGAGGCTAGACAGAATGGAGCACGGTTATGCAAAGGACCTAGCTAACTATGTGGCCGATTTGTTTGATAAAGATGCCAAGATAACCGATCTTTCCACTCAGCTAGGTGCCTTGACCCAGTTGAACAAGGAACTCCTGAACACTGCCAAGGATGCCCAAACCGATCTCAAGCTTGCAACCGAAGAAATCAAGAAGGCTGAATCGAAGCTAGCCGATCAAGCCTCATTATTCGGAAAGACCAACACCGAGAGGATCAAGCTTAAGGCGAAAATGAAGTCCTTAAGAAGATGCTAGGCGACCGTGATGCGAGAGAAGTACGCTAGGAAGAAAAGGAAGAGAGATGACAAGGAAGCCAAGAAGTCGGCCAAGAAATCTCGCACTCAACCGGCGGTCCATCGGCTACTCCTCCTTCACTCCCTAAGGATTTTCCTCCAACCGATGATCCTGCTGCCCCAGTCTAGAATGTAACCGATGAGGAACTTGTCTTTCCATCTTTTGCTTAACCGGTTGAAGACTAATCAATGAGATTTTCTTAACCTCAAACTCTGTTGTTTTGAATGACTTATCTTTCCTTATTCTCTTTTGATTATTTTTGGATGTTCAAACTATTCTAACTATTTCATTTTGCAGGTTTACTCATTCAAAAATATTTCACTTTATCTTGTTTTAAATTTCTAAGCTTTCAATCTTTCTGTAAGCTTTCTTAGGTTGCATCTATGATGTTACTTGACTTAGGGAATGACACATCTAAAATATAAATATTTAGTCATTCTTTTACTAAGTCAAAAATGATGCTAACCTAGGGTGATTGGACTTAAGCAATTAGGAGGAGATTGTTAGTCAAATATATGCTTAGGTTTAGAATTGCTTAAACCCAATCACATCAAGCATTAATGTGGACCCCTAATTTTAATTAGACCCAATAGAATTTTTCTATGTATGATAGGTCCCTTAATGCTAGTGCCAGTGTTTTTATTTCATGTAATTTTCTCAAGACCTTGAAGACTTGAAGGTATGAAGATTTGCTCCCATGATATTTTCTGTGAGCTGCTCGGTTTGCCACCCTAACCGGTTGAATTCCTAACCGCTATGTCAATCTAACCGGTCGCCTATCTAGCCGATGTAACCTTCACAGGTTGCATCCTATCCTTTGCCGGTTAAGGCTTCCTCAGCAAGCTTTCCTCAAATTTCTAGCCTAACCGAAGCATTTATTGCTCCCAACTACCCAAAGAATCCCCTTAGCTAAAGTTGGTAAGGCAAGCATGCCGAATAGGCCGAAGTGACATTCCTACTGTCGAAGCTCAAAATAGATTGTCAAAATGACCAAGTACTCACATCCTTTCAACCACTCAAGGAAAAATCTTCTCTCTCCTATCTCAGGCATTTAATGCAAAGATCCTTCAATTCAAAGGCATGCACGATCAAGTCATCATTGCAATCTCTTCAAAGACAACGGCTCCTTTTCAAAGTTCTCTATAAATAGCTTCCCTGGAGCATTGAAGAAGGTTGGTGCATTTATGATTCTTGAGAGTGAGTTGCTCTGAACTACCATCCTGAAAACTCCATAGTTCAAGGCATTCAATTCAGTCCTCTTATTCACTAGACATCTCTGTTAGGACTTATACACTGTGCACCTCAATCAATAGTGTAGTGTTCCTTCATTAGATTACTTCTGGAACACATTGATTGATTCACACACAACACCCTAGAGAAATCAGCTCAACTTGTGAGCACATCTCTAGAAAACACCAGGTCTTTATTGTAGCACGATCCGTTAGTGGTCACCTTTAGTTTGGCAGCCTTCAATCATTGGCTTGCAACTTGTAATAGGTAGATACCATTAATATAGTAGTGCACTTTCACAAATCCAAGTTCTGACCAAACTTGGTAGAGGACGTAGCAGTTATTTAACACTGTGAACCTCTTCAAACAATGCGTCATTCTTCTGTGCGTTTGTTTATTTTTGTGTTGTTGTAACTGGTTGACATTCTCTCAACTGGTCACAACCTATTGACTCAACCTACTGCTCAACTTGTTTGTCTTACTTGGAAATATAATTTGTCATGTTTGCATAAGGATTTTTAATGGACTGCTTTTGAAAACTCTACCTAACCTGTTCAAAACCTAGCCTAACCTTTATTCCGCTGTGCAAAACTTATCAAACGGTTAGCAAGTGTGTTTTCTTCAACCTTTTATCAAGACTAAGAGTTTTTAAGCGAAAAGTTTTAATCAGGCTATTCACCCCCCCCTCTAGCCTGTTTCCCTCCTTTCAGGACCTAACAGGTTTTCTGCGAAATATCGTACTTTTCTTGCAGCTCTTACAGTGGCTAAAGAGCCGACTTCCTTTCGTGAAGCCATGGCTCATGATGGCTGGAAACAATCAATGCAACAGGAAATTCGTGCCTTGGAGGATAATGGCACATGGTCCATGGTGTCTCTGCCTCCTGGCAAACGGGCTCTAGGATGTCAATGGGTCTATAAGATCAAGTACAATTCTGACGGAGCAGTTGGACCAGGCTGAAATCTCGGCTAGTTGTTCTTGGCAATCATCAGAAAGAAGGCATCGACTACACAGAAACTTTTGCTCCTGTGGCTAAAATGGTCACTGTTCGGGCTTTCCTTGCTATTGCTGCTTCCAAGAATTGGGAGCTTCATCAGATGGACGTTCACAATGCCTTCTTGCATGGCGACTTAGCAGAAGAAGTTTATATAATGGCACATGGTCCATGATGTCTCTGCTTCCAAGAATTGGGAGCTTCATCAGATGGACCTTCACTTTTTATGCTCACAACACTGATTTTATTATACATTTTTCTTAATTTTTATCCAAAATCTATTTTATACCTTTTCAAATGAGACGAAAAAAAAAAAAACTATTTTCATTTTTTAAGAGAGAGAAAGAGAGAGAGAGAGAGAGAGAGAGAGAGAGAGAGAGAGAGAGGGTGATTATTATTTAAAGTGTTTACCTAAGTCAATCACAAAAAACACATTTCAAGTTCCAAAGACAAAGGTCAAAAATAATTCGTCACTTTTTATACTTATAATACTGATTTTATTTTACATTTTTCTTAATTTTTAAGCAAAATCTATTTTATACTTTTTCAAATGAGATAGAAAATACTATTTTCATTTTTTAAGAGAGAGAGAGAGAGAGAGAAAAAGGGTGATTATTACTCCTTCCGTCTCGATCCAAATGTCTCAACTTTTTTTTTTGGGTGTTTCATTTAAAATGTCCTAATTCAAAAAAGGAAAATTTTTTATTACTTTTTTATTTGTGTACCAACTTGTCATACTTACAATACATATCCACTAACTATTTTCTACCTCACTTTCTATTTCCTACCTCACTTTTCATACTCACAACATTTAAACTTTTTTTCACTCCTATATTATTTTTCTTAATTCTCGTGCATGAACCATTTTGAAACATTTGGCCCCGGACGGAGGGAGTATTTAAAGTGTTTACCTAAGTCAATCACAAAAGACACATTTCAAGTTCCAAAGACAAAGGTCAAAAATAGCCCATCATACCACAGCAGATGGCTCATTGAGCCCAACCCCCTAATAACATTAATTTAATACTAAGTACACCGTACCAACACATATCCAATATTCTAAGCGCCGGAAACGGCACGAAAACTCACCCCCCACCTCCCTACATAATTTCACAATTTAACCCTTACTTGAAAAAAAACCATCTTAATCCTATATGCATAATTAAATAGGTTCACGGCTCGAGCCTTTGCTCGTAAAACCCAACCTCCAAAATTACACCCTAATATTAGAGTTGACCAAAGGAGTGAGCCAAGTAACTCAATGCCCCGACTAGCGGGGCGTTAATGTAGGTGGCAGGTTCCGATTGAAAGTAATCGGACCTGTCATCGGGAAAACGATCGTTCTTGTCTGGCCCACCAACAATGGCTCCGGTCAAAATGTTGGGATTTGGGGATGAAGAGTGCATCATATTGAAGCCCGCTGAACACTGGATCTTTGTCGGGTGTGTGGAAATGGAGGGGAGAGATGATCCTCTGTGGTGGATCCTTTCCGGGAATCTTGGACCGTATCCCACCATGTAGGACATTTTCAATGGATTGTCTCCTAATAAGTAGTCGACCTAGTACATTTAAGAAAATAAACACAATTAACATTGTAACATTAACATGTCAGTCAACATGGACATTTATTTTGAGACAGTGTATATATATACCTGTTTTTTGGCAATGGCACGGAGGCGTTTAGGGGTAACCATGGAGCCACCACAATTGACAACCTTATGGGCGGAGGTCAAATATTTTGCGTATGTTACTAGCAAAAACGCGGTGGATGTTACATATTGCATGTTACTGTCATCCATCTTGAACAAAAGCCCACCTGTATGCAAAATAATCCATCTTAAGATATAAATATAAACATAGTTACGGATTTGAAACTGCTGCAGCGACAAATGATCACAACGTTCGGTCCGCATCATCGATTTAAGGTCCACATAGACACACACCTGGAGTGTAGGATTGGGAGGATGAGCCAGGTATGAGAGAGCATATGAAATTATCAGCATGGTCCTTGTAGCCATGTAGGGACTGCAACTTTTGCACAAGAAAAGACTGCCAGAGGACCCAAACAAACAATTTCAGATCATTATAAAAAGGGCAAACCCCGGTGCGCCAAGCACTCCCCGCCTTACGGGGGTTGGGACGGAGAAAGAAGCATATATAAAAACATAACTCCTTCGGGCCCAATGTCCATATATATGTTCTTGAAATTGAAAAATGAACATTTATTTCGGGACGGAGCAACTATAATGAAAAAAAAAATGACCTTGGAGAGAAGAATTCTGGCACCAGCATGCTTGTTATCCCACCCAAAAGTGTTATCTCCCTCATCAGCTCCAAGGGTCTGTCCATTTTCTTGAATATAGTTTAGGAATTTTGGAGCCTTTGTGGCTCTGTGCAACCAAGCAGCACCCCACAATAGTTCATCCTATATTTAATAACAGAGCTTCTACTCAAAAAACAAGTATGCGTCGAAACAAAAATGGACATTTATTTTGAGACGGAGGAGATAGTAATATTTACCTGGTATCCAGAATATGAGCAATAGAATGGGCATACAAAGCTCCTCAGCTCATTGCTGTAACTTCCTCTATACTTGTCAGCAAAATCAAACACCTAGTACCCAATAGCAAAACAAAATTCCCCCAAATTTATATAACTCTGAAAGATTTGTAGCTAGGACTGTAACCACTTGTGCGATGGCTTATGTGTACAGTTGTTCACACAAGTGTCAGCACACCTTAGTGAACTGGACTAGTAACATTTTGGCATGGTGTAATTATGGAAAAGTAGGGTAGTAGAGATGAATTGCAATCATAAAACTAAAGTACAAGAGAGAATAAACGGGAGAAATAGTGTTAAAAAAATTCCATTTTGGGTAGCCCGATTCGAAAAGAGTATTACGAAAATGACAAAAAGTCCGATTTGAGAAGGACGAACGGGGAGAGAGTAAGTGAAATACCGAAATTGCCCTCTTGGCGAGTAGTTTGGAATAGGTTGGGTCACTCTTCCTAAACACCAAAGAAGCAGCAGCAAGGGCAGCTGCAGTTTCAGCAGCAACCTCAGTCCCAGGGTTATTTCTGTCAATCTTCAACACTGTTCTTGGTGTGTCCATGTCCTCCGGCCTCTCCCAACAAGCATGATCCTTATTCGCATCCCCAACCTAATCCAAAATTAGGCATTTTATTCAAACCAAAACCATACCCAAAATCTAAAATTACCTCTACATTTAAAAATTATGACATTTTAATTCAGCCAAAATCAAGAAAATGATACCTGAACGTAGATAATCCCCGGCCGGGATGTCGCCTTGAGAAGATAATCAGTACCCCAGCGAATGGCTTCTCGAGCATTATTCAGCTCGCTTTTCATCAACCCACCAAACTCAATCACACTCCACGACAGCATTGTAGTCGTAAAAGCCATCGGAAACCCAAATTTAACGTTGTCTCCGGCATCATAGTACCCACCAACCAAATCAACCTACATTGTCAAAAACAAACAAAATCAAGCAAAATTCAACAAATCCCTTTTTGAAATTACTCAAAAGTTCACTAATTTCATCACATTACATGCAAGTCGGCGCCGTCGGAGAGACCAGAGTTCTTCCTCCATGTCATCCTCTGGTTCGCCGGAAGCTTCCCGGACCTCTGCCCTTCAAAGAAAAGGATCGATTTGGTGAGCGCTTCTCTGTAGTTGTGGGCCGCAACACGCGAAGGGCGACGAGGAGAAGCATTACAGAGAAATGTGGACAAGAGGAGAAGAAACAGAACCAGAGAAGATAAGGAAGAAGAAGCCATTTTTGTTCCGCCGGTGAAGTGAGTGGCAAAGTGGGTGCAACTGAAAAGCCGTTGGCAGGGAAGGAGTGCATTTATAAAGGCGAAAACCTACTGGGTTTGTAACGTCCTGCTTTGGTTTGGGTCCGTTGGGGTACTTTTTGGACGTCTACTAATTACTCTTTACAAGTGTAAATTAAGGATTATTAATTTGGATAATGTTTCTTATTTTTAGTTGTGGGGTACTTACAAATAATTTTCTACTTTATGTTTACTTTATTTTCAATATATAAAAATAAAAAAATACTCCATAAATCATTATTTTTAGTGTGAAAGTTTTATCTCTATCTATTTGGTACTTGGTGTTTTCAGTGAAATATTGATTGTACTAATTCAATTAAAGTTGGGCAAAAAAAATAAAAATTTATCATGTGAGTGTAGACAATATTCTCTCCATATAAAAGGGTTGTTCTACTTTAATAGGCCCGACAATTGTGCGGGTTGTGGCTATAGGTGTAAATGGTTCAGTTTGGTTTGAGCCAAATTTATGAACCGAACCACTAATTATCAATTTGGAAAAAATCTCAACTTGAACCGTGAAAAAATTCAAATCAAATCGCAATGATTTGGTTCGAATTGTAGTTTGATTTTACGGTTTGAATCGCGGTTTAAACCACAATTCAAATCACGATTCAAACCATGAAATTAGAACATTGTTTAAACCATTAATTAGAACATGATTTGAAACTACACAATTCATTGTAATGTTTATTTGAATTTTTCAAACATAACATGCGTGACAGATTCAGTATTTAAACACAACTTGAAATTGTGATATAATGTTTATGATAATAATATGTCATTTGAGTACTTGTAATGATATGTGATAAAGAGTGAATTAACATTATTACAAGAAGATTAACCAAAAAAAAAAAGGTTATGGGCTAAAACCCATGAATACAATTAGGGGTTTTCAAATCTAAATTTAAGGTGAAAATGAAAGAT
Source organism: Adenophora triphylla var. japonica (assembly GCA_022495995.1). Taxonomy (NCBI): domain Eukaryota; kingdom Viridiplantae; phylum Streptophyta; class Magnoliopsida; order Asterales; family Campanulaceae; genus Adenophora; species Adenophora triphylla. Next base: position 28,397 of record JAFEMH010000972.1, on the reverse strand, counting down.
ATACATATATACGGTTAATATTGAACGGTTTGGTGGTTTGATTTATTGGTTCGGTTTGGTGATTCGATCTCGCGGTCTCGAACTGTGATTTGGGGATCCAAATTGCAGATCAAATCGAACCACACGGTTTAACAATTTTTGAAACCGAACCAAACCACGATTACTTGAAAATCGAACTAAACTGTATGGTTTGATTTGGTTCGGTTACGAACCGCGGTTTGAACCGAACTACTTACACTCCTAGTTGTGGCGGTTTAGCGAATTGAAACGGGTCGACCCGATTTAGCCCGTTTAAGTAAACGAGTTGGGTTGAAACGGGCTGGTTTACGAGTTGAGATGGGGTCGACCCGTTTATTTTTTAATCCAGAATAACTTAAATTCATTAATTCTGGCTATTTATGGTTGCTTGTTGAAACGGATTGGGTCGACCCCCCCCCCCTCCCGTTAAACTTAACGGGCTGAGGCGGGTAACCCATTTTAATCTGCTAACTTAAACTGATTGGGTCGGGTCGAATAATTAGGGGGTTGAGTTGTACGGGTTATTGAGTAACGGGTCAAAATTCTCAGGCCTATTAAACTAATTGGGTCGGGCCGAATAATTAGGGGGTTGAGTTGTACGGGTTATTGAGTAACGGGTCAAAATTGTCAGGCCTATACTTTAATCCATTTGGTAAACTCAATTTAATTTTGAGAATTTAATTATAACAATTTAATAATTTGCATAAAATTAGGATTACTAATATTCTTAAAAATAATTTAATAATAATTTAGTGATAATTTAATAATAATTTGAGTGCGTCTGCTGAGAAACGCGTTTCTCCATAACTATGGAGAAACGTGTTTTTCATAGCCAGAAGCTTTACATTTGATAACCAGAAAAAAAAAATCCAAGGCCAAGACCAAAAGCTTCTGGATATCCAGAAGCTTTGCATTTGATAGCCAGAAGCTTTGCAGTTGATATCCAGAAGCTTTGTATTTGATAGCCCAGGAAAAGGATGTGAAATGTATATCAGAAGCTGTTAGGTGCATATCCAGAAAAGCTGTTAGGTGCGTATCGAGAAATGTGTTAGGGCATATCCAGAAATTGCTATTGAAGGTTTACGGATATCGAAAACCTTCAAATGTATATCCAGAAACATTTTGAAGGTTTCTGGATATTCATTTGAAGGTTTCTGGATATCACTTTCATAGGTTTCTGACTATCTAGCTCATTGTCGCGCGACATGTCGGGACCCGTTTCTCCATAACTTATGGAGAAACGCGTTTCTTCCTAGATTTTGTGTAATAATTTACTCCCTCCGTCCTTAAAAGATTGTCCTGTTGTACATTTTGCAATTATTAAGGAAGAGCTTCACCTTCTTGTACCTTAGTAAATTTGCACTAACATTCATGCCTAAGTTTAGAAATGAAACATACTTTTTGGAACAAGTCAAAATGGTAAATGGGACAATCTTTCATGGACGGAGGGAGTATAAATTTTATTAGTATCATTATGTTATGAAATTTATCTGCTTAAGTTTATCCAAGTTAATAGTAAGGCCCCGTCTTGTCGAGCGTTTTTGTTAAAACGGAGATAAAAAAACTCAGCTTTTTTTTAATTAAGCGTGTTAGTCAAGAGTTTTAGACAGTTGAATTTTAAAAAGTTGGGGATATTTTGGCCGCTCAAAATTATAGCGGCAAAAAAAAACTCCATTTTAAAAAAGCTCCGTTTATTAAACTATGCACCAGACGAGCCCTAAATCAGACTGCTTAAACTTGACTAGTTCGTAATTATTTATTTATGATTTAAAATTGTTTACCGTTACTAATTAGTTTAAATAATTAAATTATAAGCTGACAAATAAATTGGGCCTCAACCTATTGAGTCTAGCTGAAAAAAAAACTGGCTCCATAGTAAATGTGGCATTGCGGCTAATCGCTTTCCCATTAAACTGTTCCAACTTCCGCGTCTTCTAAATGAGAAAATGAATGAGGTAAAAAAATTAGAGCTCATGATACGAGTTGGCAGATCGGGACGGGTATAATCCGCCAAAACTGCATTAAATGGAGTTGGATGGGGTGGTTTGAATTTTTGACGGATTGAAAATACGTTATTCTAACCCAATCCAATCAGGCTTAGATTGGCGTGTCAAGGAGGTCACGTGGGTCAATTTAAGAAATGAAATTTAAGCTTAAATTGTGTATAAATTAATACTAAAATCATAATGGTCAAACAAAAACAAAAGAAATTTCACTCCAAAAATAAAAGACACATAATGCATAATTTTCTCATTGTCTTGTCCCTTTGTACATCAAAACCAAAATAAAAAAAATAAAAAAAAAAACACGAAAACAACGTAACTACATTAACAAGAACCCTATTTACATAAGCACTTCTTTTTTTTCTAATTTACTCGTGTACTAAAAACCAGAGAGAGATGTATGTGGATCGGAGATAGTAACGATGGCAACGAATTAGTGGTCGAGGTGGAGTGCATCCGCGGCGATGAAAACAATGACTAGGACGGCGACATCTCAGTAGAATTTCTTCGTTTATGTTTTCTCTACTTCTCTATTCTCTCGAGTCTCTCTCGACTCTCTCTCACAATCTCACACTTCACGATAAGACTAATAAGTAGTCCTATAATTACCATTCAAATTGAGTCGTTTTGTGACAAAAAAACATAAAAAAAATATATTTGGCCCGTCCTGCCCCAAACAAGTTTTAGCCCACACACGTATGGGTCAATTCGAATTTGTCCACTTTTATTTGGATTACTAGTTTTAAAACTCAACCAGCTCCTATTGTGAATCGGGACAGGCTAACCCAACAGTATCAACCCAAATTGATGGTTTTAATAAAAAATGCTTGTAAAAAAAATTATTGTACTTGAAACTGGACAAGCGATGGAATATAGTTACAATTGGGTCAGAAATAAAGGAAAACATAAGTATGAGCGCATATGCTTTAGATTAGATCAGCGATGTATTATATTGGAAATTTTATTTAATAAATTGGTGATAAGAAGAAAGGGAATGTGATTGAGTAAAATTTATTTTTAAGCATGATGCTGTAAGAATTGTGTTGGATCAATTTCCGTCCAATCAATAAGATAGATTTTTTGGCTTTTGACTTGAAAACAGAATCCACGACTAGTCGGAATGGTCTCCGGCGAATACTCTCGGGCATGAGAGTAAGTATGAAGTATTTGAGAACTGATAAAATATAATGAACAAATGTATTCAGAATATAAAATAGCAATTACCTTGGAGTGGTTGATATTGTCATGTATTTATAGGCTTTGCCAGAGTTGTAATTGTGGTAGGATTGTATGAAATCCCTATAATTATGAATCAGATTTGCAGAAGATATCTTGTCCATAAATAACTCCTGTTTTGTAGGAATCATGTTAAGAAAAGAATAGTAGATACGTCTGAATTCTGTAGGTCGACATAGTATCGTAGGTCAAGGTCACCTGTTTGGATACAGGTCGACCTGACTGATTAATAGGGTCGGGTTATGCCCGAAATAGAATCTGGATCGTATGTCGGACGATAACTAGGTCAGGACTCTGTAGGTCGGACAATGAGCTAGGTCGACTGACCTTGCTGATAGGCCTTGGGTATAGTAATAATTGGGTAGACCACTGAGAATGTGGTGGCGATAACATGTAAATAACTGGGCTTGCACGTTGGGCCTAGGCCGTCACTTTTATTCTGTTCAAAGCATATTGTTGAATATTCTAGATAAAATAGTTCAAATCATCAAATTCTCACTTATAAACACAAATAAAGAAATACAATTCAGAAAAATGTTAAATATGTTTTATTTATATTTAAATTAACCTTTTATTTAGGGTTCATATCAGATCAGGTCGTTATTTTGCGGATCGACATGGTTCGTGTCAGGTCAGTCAGGTTTCAGTCGAGCCGACATGCCCGATTTTGAGGGTGTGCAAGGAGCCCAATTGCATAGGGCCCATAATTTTATAGGGCCTCATATTTTTCTCCATTCCTTAAACCTAGCTCAAATATGCTAGTACTAAACATATAAATTTTTATGTGATATTATGACAAGTATTGTTGCTAGCTTGTTTGAATAACTTTTATTATATACATACTTGAGGTGTAAGAATCTAATCCCTACAAACCAAACCCTAATTTTCGAATTCAATAGAATTCGGTTAAATTGCTATCACTAAATACTCCCTCCGTCCCACGATAATATGCAAAAAGATCTCTTTTGGACGTCTCACGATAATCTGCACTTTTTTAAAATGGAAATGAGATCAACTTCTCTCTACTCACAACACTTTTCAAATTTACTATTCTCTCCACTCATTCTCTTTCCTATTTTACTTTTACACTCACAACACTTCACCTTTATCACTTTTTATTTTAATTTTTGCATCGACACAAAAAGTACATACAATCCTGGGACGGACAATCCTGGGACGGAGGGAGTATAACATAATGTTACTTTTTCCTACTTTTAGGGAATTAAAAGCTTTAGACAGGTAGAATAGAATAGTGGTAGTAAAAAACCCAGCAGATTTTGAACAGAGATGGGACAAATTTTGTTGTCGGGTAAAGCTGAATAACAAGAGTATGGGTCACAGATAGTTTAATGTAACTGAGTTCAGACAGTTTAGAGTTCACAAAAAGGGTCAAAAACAAAAAAGGGGCCATTTCTCGCAGAGATTGGTCAAAGAAATTTTGAGGACACTCATCTTACACATAATACCAATATTACCCCATTCTTCCCTCCCCATTTTCCTCCAAAATTCAATCCCATATTTAGTTCCATAACTATTTGCCCCTTTTCCGAGACAAGATCACACGTGTCATTTTTGTATATCACATTGTGCATCACAAATAATTTAACGATTATGAGTCATTATATGACTGTCATATCATGACATCATCATTAATGCATAACATTTGGATCACATGTGGTACAATATATAAAAATGATACAAGTGATTTCGATTATCTTTTTCTATCTAGTTTCATCTAATTTTTTCATTCAAGAAATTTCATAATTCATTTTTCATGGCATTATTTATTCTTCTTGTTTGGTTATTTTCGGGACATGATTGTACCCGAGTCATGGTCGAGGCTTGAATCAACAATAATGTTGTGTTTATCTTTTCTTTTTTTGAATCGGAATTACGTATTCGATGTTAGATTATGTACATCAATAGGTATAAAAAATACATTATATAACATATTTTTTACATTATAAGGCACAATTTTTACTGTCTTTATAAGATTTACATAATTAGGTGCAAGGCGAGATTTTGGCTCGAAATCCCGTCTTACACCTTATCATGAAATGAAAATCCAGATTAAAACATTTTCGAGCATATCTTACGGTTTACCTCCGCCAGCCACTAAAGGGTCGGTGGTCCAGGACTTAGTTTGACGAAGCTAAGAACCTGAATATAAAAAAAAAAAAAAAATCCAGATTAAAAATAAATAAAAGGTAACCTCGAAATTTTACAGTCAATAAAGTGTACAGTATTGTTAAGCATGGATAAACTCGGTCTTCCAGGAAGAGAGAGAAGTGTGTGTGGTGGCAGAAGTGGAGTGGTCCGTGGAATAAAATGTGACACATAAAAAGAGGCCCCACCTTGTCAAACTTTGACATTTTATTATTACCAAGTGGACTATACTCCCTCCCCGTCCCGGACCTAGTTGCACATTTTAACTTTTGTACATAAATTAAGGAGAGAGTATTATATTGAAAGTGTTGTGAGTGTGAAAGTAAAATAGGAAAGAAAATGAGTGGAGAAAATATTAAATTATAATGGTATTGTGAGTATAAAAATAATGTAGGAGAGAGAATGAGTAGAGAGAATAGTAAAGATTCCTTTCTATTTTAGAAAATGTGCACGTAGGTTTGAGACGCCCAAAATGACAAAATATGCACGTAGGTGTGGGACGGTGGGAGTATTACTTATTATTCTCGGGCTAATAATAAATATTATATATTTTATTAATTTAGAATAAATATCAAAAATTATTATAAATAAAATGTATTTAATATAATTTATCATTGTATAAATACCGTTTACAAAAAACAAGTTATTTAGGAATGGCACACTGATGAAATAAAATTTTACGGTATGCGATGACGCAACTATTTTTGGGGATCTCACTTGTATAGGAACATTTGTTGTCATGTATATTGGCTTTTACCTAAAACTCAACAAATACAGTAAGCACCGTTATAGATAAAGTTGGAGTTTAATTCAGCTCAGGCCCTCGAGTGTGAGAGTAAGATCTCTGATTGTTTATAACTGAGAATAAGACTTGTAATGTCTTATTGAGTTGTGTGTTTAGGGTTTAGATAATGTGGCTTACATATAATGATTTTGCACTTACCTTGTTCATGGGGACAAATGTTGATATTTATAGTAAAAGGGAGCTGCTTGGTGATGTCAGCCCAGCCCTGGATGATATCTTTATTTTTGACCTAGGACACGTGTCCGCACATGGTGGACTCGTACAATAAAGTATGATTTACTGCAGAGTGATGTCGCTGATTGGACACATACATAGGAAACAGACGATAGTTGGCACCGCGCCTTATTTGCGTAGTGGGTGCTTGAGCCACCATTCAATGCGATGGGGACAAACCGGCTTCTTGGTGTCAGCGTAGGTACATGCATTTGTCTGACTCGCTTTGGCTTTAATCGGGAGGCTAGTGAAATAACCGGGAGTCTGATAGGAGATCGCGGTCAATATGTTGACCGCGATCAACATGTTTGACGCGGTCATTGATATCGCGGTCATGACAGCCGTGGTCACCTTACTGACGGTCTATCTGCTCGCGATCTTGACTTTGCGGTATAGTTGTATGTGGTTTTGAATCTGGCGGTATATGATATGCCACATCATATTTGATATTTGAACAAGATCGAGCTTTGGACCAATATGATATGATAGATCTGAGCTCATCAGTATGTGAAATTTAGGGTTCAATGATGCCTCCTGACTCAATATAATACTACCTCCGTCCCAATCTAAACGTCTCATTTTCGGTCAACTGACAAGTTTGACTTAGACATAAATGCAAATCTAATCATCCTATTGAAAATTTAAAAATTGTTATTGATAAATAAATAATTTATTTATCAATAACAATTTTTAAAATTTTAATAGGATGATTAGATTTGCATTTATGTCTAAGTCAAATTTGTCAATTTTCGATCATTGAGACGTTTAGATTGGGACGGAGGGAGTAGTAAGGAAGAAAGGAATTACTTGAATGACCCATTTTTTAATAATTATGAATTTTAAATAGTTTGATAAGTTAAATTAAGAACATTTTTTAATATAAAAACGCAACATTTGTTTTTGAAAAAAAAAAGAAAAAGAAATACTCTCCTCATCCCTTTTGAAGGGGCACAAATTTCCTTTTTGGACGTTCATTTGAAAGGGCATAACCCAAAAATGGAAAATTTTTTATTACTTCTTTATTTGTGGGATCCACATGTCATACTCACAATAAATATCCACTAACTATTCCCTACTCCACTTTCTCTTTACTACATCACTTTTTATACTCACAATATTTATTTCACTATACAGTTTTTCTATTTCTTACGTCACTTTTCTTAATTTTCGTGTGCAAGACATAAACTTTGCCCCTTCAAACGGGACGGAGGGAGTTCAATTTTTCTATTAATGAAAGATGAGAACAAAGTTGAGGTCCATGTTTTCTTCATAGTGGACAGTTATGCTGAATTATGCATCATCCTCATGTGCTTCTGGGAAATCCATGTTATGTTATACTACCAAAATCACATGGAATAAAGTATCTCTTCATGCCCTGTGGGTTCTCTCTCTCCTTGTAAACGACAAGCAAAAAAAAAGTTAAAGCTACATAAGCAATAAATTGATTTTCTTCTCAGGCAACGGCAACGGGCTCGATGTGACAGCATCTCCCTTTGTAACGATCAAGGCTCGTAAGCCTTCGTCCCATAATAATAAGGTTTTTCGCTTTATACAAGGAATAAAAAAAGAAAATGTTGTTGTTATGAAATTGAAAAGTAAAGTAGAAGATTTATACGAGGATAAACAAAAAGTAAATGTTGTTGGTACGAAATTGAAAAGTGACGTTGATTAAGGAATTTTTGTTGCGCGAATGACAAGTGCATTGTTTATTAAGTAATAAAACAATCGAAAACCTTAATCTAAACAGAACAAAAAGAAGTAAGAACCTTATTCTGAAACGTATTCTGAAACGTATGGAGTAATATAGTTTTTTTTTTTTTAAAGTTAGAAAAATGAATGGAAGTGGGAATATTGAATTTTAGCTATATCCTCCCATTACTTGGGGTGCATTATTTTATGCCCTTTTAGATTCTGAGAGCTTCTTTCAAGTGTTTCTTTTAGCATGACTAATTTATATGGTTGCTTAACCACTTCTTTTATATATTGTATTTATTTCATGTAATATTATACATACATATATATACTACTTCTTCAATTTCAATTTTTTTTATCAAAAGAAATTTTTAATAATAATTTTTAATTAATTTAATTATTTTAATGAACATCAAAATTTCTTATGAACATTAATATTTGTAATTGATATTATTTATAATGGTGTATCAATAATAAATTTTAAATTTTTATTTGAAAAATCAAATTAGTCTAAATTTATTGTTAAAATATACTCCCTCCGTCCCAGACCAAGGGTCCTCGGGGGGATTTCACGCTTCTTAAGATTTTTTTTTAAAGTAGGTAGAAAATTTTAGGAGAGAGAATGTAAAAGTTAAATGTGTGGTAGGGAATAGGAGAGAGAATGTAAAAGTTAAATGTGTGGTAGGAAATAGGAGAGAGAATGTAAAAGTTAAAAATATTTAATAGGAGAGAGAATGAGTGGGAGGAATAGTAATGGTTTTTTTGTAAATATATGGAGATGATAAGGGTATAAATATATGGAAAACTTTCCATTTAAGGAAAGGGACTCTTGGTCTGGAACAAACCAAAAAGGAAAGTAGGATTCTTGGTTTGGTACGGAGGGAGTATTTGTATTAATAACATTAGTTTTGAGAAAAAAAAAAAGAAAAAAAAACAAGGATACCAAAGTCCTCCACTTTGTATATAACAGCTTATAACAGCTGGGGGATAAAATTGATAAAGTAGGATAAACTCAAATAATTCTCTTCCATGTGCAAATCTGAACCCACAGAGAAAGGAATTTAAAACCCTAATTTAATTATTTATGAAAAACCAATAGGATTATATACTGATAAATAAATGAAAGTAGTTTTTAAACGAGTCACCGAGTGATAAAGTCGGGTCTCATCACGAGAACTCCTAGACCATGTGTAATGGTGAACGAATTTTCGCTCACCAAGTGAAAACTGGTGGTGAGCAAAAATTCGCTCAACTGCTGCAATGGTTATCGAATTTTCGCTTTGACCCCTGAACGAAACTTTTCGCTCAAAGTTTGAGCGAAACTGTGAGCGAAATTGTGTGCGAACCCAAAACGGATTAAAATTTTATTTTTTAATTTTGATTTACCCCAAACGACGTCATTTATGCAATATATAAAAAAAATTCATAATTTTTTTCCGCATATAAATAGAGTCTAATATTGTATAGGTTATTCACCGAATACATAGCACGCAAACGAGATCTCCAAAACAAAATCGCACACCTGGCTTTCAAAGCAGATTTGATTGAGCATATTTATGCGATCAACAACTTTTAATATTATATGTAGCATTTTATCTACTATTGTCATGCTTTATTTTCATATATAAGTTTTGTTTTAAGTTATTAATTTTATGTATTGAATGTTTTAAATATTAAATTGATGTTTATTTATCAGTGTTTGATATAAAAAAATGTAATTACAATAAAATATAATTTAAAAAAAATAAAAAAGTATTTTGTAATGTGAACGAATAAAAAAAATTCATTTATATCACTAATTTATAAAATAAAATAAATACTCCCTTCGTCTCAGCCCGGTGTAAACTTTTGATCAACTTTGACCAACTTTGACCAATAATTTAAGGCCATAATAATGATCCTAATAAAAATTTAAAAATTTGTTATTGTATCACGCTTAATAATATTAACAATAACATTTTTTTTGGATTTTTATTAGGATCATTATTATGGCCTTAAACTATTGGTCAAAGTTGGTCAAAGTTGACCAAAAATTTACACTGAGCTGGGATGGAGGGAGTATATTTTTATTAATTATAAATTTTTTTGAGCGAAAATTTCGCTCACCACTACAGGATATCAGCTTCTGTGAGCGAAAATTCGCTTAAGCAACAGTTTCGCTCATCCGATGAGCAAAAATTTTGCTGACCATTATGCATGCTCTGCGTTAGACTACCCACAATGGTGGGTTGAAAGGCTGAATGAAATGGGGTTAAGCTAGCTGTGTGAGTGCAATGGGAAGATGAAAAGGAGTTGAATGGATTAACGGGATGAAATGTTTCATCCCGGTTGAAACACTCTTTTGCCCTTTTTTTTTTTTTTTTTTTTAAAGTTGCCACATGTCAAGACCTTATTGGTCTTGACTTTATCACTTTTTCACCCAATTATTTAAACTCAATTATCTCATAATAAATGATTTAAAAATAAAAAGAAAAATTCACCAAAATTCATCATTTTTTTTCCTACAAATTGATATAAGTTTCATTTGATTTGGACAAAAAAAAAACACTTAGTTTTCAATTTGGACTGAATTATTACCTAGTAAATTATTATTTTTTTTAATTTTTTTTTCACCAAAATTCATCATTTTTTTCCCTGCAAATCGATATAAGTTTCATTTGATTTGGACACAAAAAAAAAAAACACTTTGTTTTCAATTTGGGCTGAATTATTACCTAGTAAATTATTATTTTTTTAATTTTTTTTTTCACCAAAATTCATCATTTTTTCCCCCTACAAATCGATATAAGTTTCATTTGATTTGGACACAAAAAAAAAACACTTAGTTTTCAATTTTGGCTGAATTATTACCTAGTAAATTAATTGTTTTTTTAATTTTTTTTTCACCAAAATTCATCATTTTTTTTCCCTACAAATCGATATAAGTTTCATTTGATTTGGACACAAAAAAAAACACTTAATTTTCATAAAAATAAAGAATATAAATAAAATAAAATAAAAGTAGTGGGGTATAGAATGATGAGTTGGAGGGAGTTGAAATTTAATTTAAGTTAGCCATTGGAGTGGGGGTAAATGAAATGGGTAGATGAAATATTAGGTGAATGAAAAAAAGTGTAAAAAGTTTTAGATGAAATGAAAGAGTGGGATAAAATCATTGTGGGTAGTCTTAGAATTCGATTTCTTCACTTGACTCATGACAAGAGATATCGAAATAAATATAAGAATAAATAAGTAAATGAATGTAAGAGTAGAATTGATACAGTTGGGGCATGTGACCGGAGCAGCAGTTATCGCATCATTATATCTTGGTTTACTTGCCCGTGATCGCCGGGCATCTTTATGAGATTTGATGGGATGTATCAATATCATGTGTTCTCAGGGTTCGACTTTAAAGATAAATCATAAATGGTATATTTGTTCATAGGTTTAAATAATGGGTCAATTGCATTTTGTTCCTCACTTTTATTCATTTTGTAATGTAGTTTTTATAATGTATTTATGTTAATTAATGTCATATTTTTTTTTATTTTTTTTAAGATTTCAATGTCATATCTTATATTATATCTTTTATGATTTATTTCATTTCGACGATAAAATTGACAAGTGTTAGTTTTTTAACGAATTCAAAGTCATGTAATTTGTTCTGAACATTTTGATAACTATTTGAGGAAATGTGCGAAACCAAAGGTGGATATTGTAGAAGTGTAAATAGATCGGTTTGGTTTGGTTTGATTAGGTTTAGATCAATTTATAAATTGAACCACTATTAATTGATTCGAGAAAATTTATATCGAATCAAATAATGAAAAAATTCAAATCAAATCGAATCAAATCAAACCGCTATGATTTGATTCGATTTTGTTTAAATTGCGCTTTAATTATGTATTTCAAACTGTGGTTCAAACATTAGTTAAGAACGCAATTTAGATCGTGATTCAGACTATGATTTAAACTACGGTTTAAATCGCAATTTAGACCGCAATTTATTAATAGATTTGTTTTAAAAAAATCATAATTACGGAGTAAGAGCAAGAGATGCGGGTTTGAAGAGGAATGTCAGACTAAGAAAGAGGCTAAAGGAATAAAACACACTATAAAATATTGACCGGGGTTTGTTGTGTCATAATGAAGATAATAAATAATGATACTAATAATGCATAAAATACAAAATCGTGGTTAGCAATTAGTCTAAGTAAAGTAGTTTTTTTTATTGATCTAAAATATACAAATACTTAGTTAATATATGCGATATAGTGGTTTAGTATAGAGGTTTGATCTGATGATTTGTGGTTTTGTCCGTTGGTTTGTGATTTTATTTGACGATTTGGTCTCACGGTTCGATTTAGTGGTTCGTTCTCAAATCATGGTTTGATTTGGTTTGGTATGATCTTGCAAGGTCAGATCACAAATCAAATTGAACCATTTAATTTACCAATTTTTATAGTGAACCAAATCATTCATGATTGAAAACTGAATCAAACCACATAATTTAATTATATCCAATTTTAACACAGTTTATATCGAAACACTTACTAATCCTAAGTTATGGGGTTTAAATAGCGTGAGTTTCCTCTTCTTGTTAGATTAATTACAACAACCTAGCATCCAGTCACTTTTTACTCCATATTATTTCCTCTGAAAATGAATGTTGAAAATGAATGTTTAAGAAAATTAAATTTATTTTAATAGCAAATTAGAAATTTTTGGGTATTACGAATCTATGCAATATAATACTCCCTCCGTCCCACCTCACTTAAGAAAATTTTTCATTTTGGGTGTCCCACTTCACTTAAGAATTCTCAAAATGGAAACCTTAAATCACTATTCTCTCCACTCATTCTCTCTCCTACATTATTTTAATACTCACAACACCATTATAATTATTATTCCCTCCACTCTTTCTCTCTCCTATTTAATTTTTCACACTCACAACACTTTTTCCACTCATTCTCTCTCCTAATACTATAATAATATTCCTTAATTCCCGTGCCATTTCAAAATTTTCTAAATGGGCTGGGACGGAGGGAGTATTACGTTTGTTACTAATGTATTATGGATTGACAGCATAATACAAACATATTTTTCAATTTGTTATAAATAATGCAATTTTTTTACTATTTATTAAACTTCAATGCAATGTAGTTGTCAATTTTTGCATTATTTGTAACCCAATAAAAAGTATTATGTTTCGTCATATTGTTAAAAATGTACATGTTACTTTGGTGTAATTGAGGATGTAGTATATGTCATGTTTTACGAATAATGTACTTGAACATACCAAAAGTGTCGAGTCGGGCCAAACGAGTAAAGCCCAATCACAGATAACATTGGCACCCACATTCTCAATGAGATTGATCCAATCAGAACAAGGCCCACGGCCCATCTCACACATCAGTCGACTAAGCCCATGGTCCGACTTACAGGTCCCGACCTAACTTAGTCCGACCTCATGATCCATGCTACAATTCGGGTACGAACCATGCTACTCTGCAGACGGTCGGGTCGACCATTCCACGAGTGGCGACCTCGACCTGCTCCGGCCAAGTGACGACCTGACACTTGCCGGCTTATTTGGTTAATCAATGCTCACAACTACATCCCTACAAATCAGGGACCGTTATAGACATGTTCCCACGTCCAAGTAACTGCCGCTATAATCTCGGAGGACATGTCGCCTCCCCAAAAATACATCACTCTTGCCTATAAATACTTCATCACTACCAAACGGTGGAGGGTAACTGCCATTTTGTATTCTGAGTTCATTATTCAATACATTTTGTGCTATATACAACTGTGATCTTACTCTCACGCCCGAGCGTCTTCGCCGGAGACACATTCGGCTAGTCGTGGGTTACATTTCGCTGTGTCAAGAAGCCAGGTGATCGGTCTGCCACGTGGAGGAAGATTGATAAGCACATTTCTGCGGCATCGACGTTTGGTTCCATTCCGAATGGGAATGGGCTTTAGACTTGACTTCGAAAACTCCATCAAACCTCGCAACAATGGTGACTTCGAAGGACACGTATCCGAGGCTTCACTTGGGCACGATGAAGTGAACAACAACAACAATGCAAACATTGGAAAACGCAGATTTGCCTCCTCCTCCCCTCCTCAACGACATCACGCTAGGGCGACACGCTCTAACGGCGTGGCGATGGCGAGGATTGCAGATGCGAGGAGAGAAAAGCGTCACATGGAAGGACAAGGAGCTCCACCTCTCACCCAAAGCGTCTGGGCGAGGCTAATGTGGGAAGCGGGGCGTGTCCCTCCACTAATCCCATGAGCAAGAAAGAAATGATCTTTGGAGCGAGCCCAAATTGGCCGACTTAATAGCCGTGGAGGAGCGGAAGCAGCCGACATACGCTGCGAGAGAGTGGCACCCGCTCGGGTTTCTAATGGGCAACGAGCCGGGAGTGCTAGGCCAAATGAAGGTGTGGGACGTAACGGTGAGGACAGAATGGTACGTCGAGCTCCCACTATAGTTCATGTGCCGAGTAATGATTTAAGAGCTAGCCTCAGCGTAAACAGAGAAGCGGGGAGGCTCAATCGATTTGAGGACTCGGTTAACGGCCCAATAGAAGCAGACATGTTTCCCGGCCCGTAACACGAGAGATCGGGGTCTCAAAGAGACGAGTAAATGGGCATAGAGTCGCTGTGAGAGGGGAAAGGCGCGGTCGCCACATGGAGATCAGCAGGCGCGGTCGCCGTCTGGCTGGCCGAGAGGCGCGGTCGCCTCAAAGAAGTAGAGGCATAGATCTCCAATAAGATCGAAAGGACCAATTCTCGCGGGGACGAAGGAGTAGGCGGGTGACTCCCCCGAAGTGAAGGCGAGAGGTCCAATCTTGCTCCCCCTCGGGAGATGAGAGACCCGATGCCGAGAGAATGGTTGTTGATGAAAAAGAAATTTGAGCTTGATGGGAGGAGGAGAAGAAAAAGAGACGGGAAAGGTTGAACGAATTGACTTTGCTCTTCGACCTTTTCCAAAGAAATCGAGATAGTCGACCTCCTCCTACTTTCGGGTTGCCTCTTACGGAGAAGTACTGCGGGTCGACAAATGCCGGGAGCCACATATCACATGGAAGCCACTATGTGTTTTGTCGCCAATGATAGGGACGACAGCATGTGCAGCTCTCCTAAGCACACTTCTTGGGGCGGCCTTAACTTGGTTCAATGGTTTGAGTCGGTAGTATCACCACTTGGGCATGCTTGAACAAAATTCTTAGACCGCTTCTCATTGCGGGAGCTCGGAAGATAGCAGTCGCGATACGAATAACTTGGTGCGGGGTAAGAATGAAAGCTCGATGAGCTATTTCACCAAGTTCAAAGAAATGGTTGATAAGATAGAGGAAGACCTCAGACAGAGAGGTAATAAATTGCTTCAGAAGTGGTATTTCCTCGAAGACATGGACTACGAGCTCACAGTCCGAACAGTCACAACTCGACGGGAGTTGTTTGAAAAGGTGTATAACGTCGCTCTGCGAGGAAAGGAAAGAAAAAAAGAATGGTAAGAGCCCCAAGGTTGAAGTCGGCGACGATAAAAAGACTCCAACAAGAATGGGGGAACAATAAAAATGGAAAGAACGAGAACTAGGGCGGCAGAGAAGGTGCCCGAAGCTTTCACTCCTCACGGTGAGTCGAACGGAGATTTTGAATGCTTTGTTGAGCTGGCTCCTCCAGTCCCAGTGAATCCGAGCAACAAGTTTAGGAGGGACAAGCGGCAAATGCTGCGACTACCACAAAGACACTGGTCATCTCACAGAGGATTGCTTGGGATTAAAGCGTATTATCCGAGAGAATGGTCGACCGGGGAGACTCGAAGCTTATGTGAAGAGACCTCAAGTGGGGAGGTGAGCAGCGACGGGTGGACAACAAGGACCTAGGCGGCCCTAGGCGGAACACAGGGGTCATCACTGAACAAGCGAGCAACACGGCCATCAAGCACAAGATATTCCGGCTCAATAAGGCCCCACATGTGCCTCCCGGGAAAGTAAGAGATGAGGCGATCGGCTTCTACCCCCACGAATTGGCAACTAATATGGCGGCTAGGGAGCAAGTTCTCGTCATCCCAGGTCTCATTGATGGATGTACGACGAGCGGACTCTTAGTCGACACGGGGGCTGCAAGGATATTTTGTTTTACAAAACTTTCGAGGAGATGGGTCTTAATGATGAACGGTTGGAGAGATATGATGGCGAGGTTGGAGGGCTTCACCAACCACCGAGTTGATGCTAAAGGCCGAGATAGTGCTCGACGTCGACCTAGGCTGGCGCCCCCTCGGGATTGTCTCGAAGGTACAATTTATCGTAATTGATGTAAATAGTGACTATGCCGCCATACTTGGAATTCCCTGGACGGTCGCTCTTGGAATGGTAGCATCAATTCCTCACCGGCGAGTAAAGTTCCCCACACTTTGGAGTGGGTTGCGTCTGAGCACATCTCGTGCTTATACGGATCATGTTACGAGAGAAAGAAAGAAAAGGGAGCTGGAGATTGAGGCTGGCGATGGTTACTTGAAGGTGTCTCGGTCGATCACAAAACTACCCATTTGTCAGCAATCACCGATGTGGTAGAGTCGACCTATCGCTCAAATGACGAGGTCATGCTTGAGTCGACACGTCACTCTAACACCACTCAGGTCGATTCGGATGTAGTTATGGTCGATCAAGTCGTCATAGGTGACCTATGCCTCCGAGATAGACAATAACTCGGGGGCCCCTACCAACAAGGTTGCGGACAAGCTTGATGATATGATAGGCGAGGAGGCTCCACACTTGGGAGCCGAGGAAAGACAAAAGGTCGGGGAGATCATAGTGGAGACTCTACAATTCGAGAGATGGACCCGGAGAGCTAGAAGGCGTGGATGAGCTAGAGTCGGTAATCACCAACCCTTCTTACCCCGATCAAAAAATTCGAGATTGGGAAGCTACGGCTATCGGTTGAGGAGAGCGAACCAGCGAAATCATCGAACTACTCAAAGAAAGTAATGATGTCTTTGCATGGAGGGTAGAAGACATGAGGGGAATCAAGGAGGAGGTCGCTGTTCACGGGCGGAAGTCGGCAGGCCATAAAGCAGACCCCAAAAGTTGAGAAATTTTGCTCGCGACAAGGAAGAGGCTATCAAAGCAGAGGTACAAAAACTTTTGAGTGCGGGAATAATCAAAGAGGCCACTCATACAACGTGGTTGGGCCAACGTGGTCGTGGTGAAGAAATCGAATGGCAAGTGGCGGATGTGTGTCGACTTCACTACTCTCTCAATCTAGCTTGCCCGAAAGGATAGCTATCCTCTTCCTAGAATTGACAAGCTTGTTGATTCCATTCTGGTCACTCTACACTCTCGGTTTCTGGATGCCTACTCGGGATATCACCGAGATAAAGATGCACGAGGATGACATAGTGAAAACGGCATTTCAGGCGAGTGGAGGCATCTCTTTGCTACAATATGATGCCTTTTGGATTGAAGAATGCGGGAGCGACCTATCGGAGGATGGTGAACAAAGTCTTTGCCTCGAGATTGGTGAAATATGGAGGCCTACGTTGATGACATGGTCATTAAAACTAAGGCCGGGAGTCACGTGGTCGACCTAAAGGAGACATTCGCCAATTTACGAGCAAACGACATGAAGCTCAACCCGGTAAATGTGTGTTTGGAGTGGCGGTGGCAAGTTCTTGGGATTCATGGTATCTCGAAAGGGGCATAGAAGCTAATCCGAGAGAAGATAAAGGCTTTGAGTCGACATGAAGGCTCCCACCACTATCAAAGAGATGCGGCGACTTAATGGAAGGGTAGCGGCTCTTGGTCGCTTCATATCAAAGTCGGCAGTAAAGGTCTCTCCCTTCTTGAAAGCATTGAGGGGGACGAAAAGTTTTGAATGGACGACCGAATGTCATTCGTCGTTCCAACGGCTAAAGGATTACCTCGCTACTCCACCCCACCTGCTAAGTAGCCCGACCCTTTGGAGAAACTTTTGTTTGTATACCTATCTGCGGGAGACAAGTCGGTTGTTGCGGTATTGATTAGAGAGGATGAAGGGCTTCGAAGCACATGTACTATATCAAAAGCTTTATCGGATGTGGAAAGCAGGTATTACAACGGCCGAGAAAGTCGCTTATGCTCTAGTCGTAGCTTCAAGAAAGTTACGAGCTTATTTTTAGCTCATCCAATCGTGGTTGCTTACCAATGCTCCTTTAAGAAAAATACTGCACAAGCCGGAGAGTTCGGGTCGACTACTCAATTGGTCAATTGCCCTCACCGAATTTGACATTGAGTATCGACCTCGAAAGGCGTTGAAAGCTCAAGCTCGGCGACTTCTTGGTCGAGCTTACGTTCACCAAGGAAGATGACGAGCGGCGAGCTCCAAAAGAAAAGGGCAAAGGGAAAGAGCCGAGTCACAAGTCGCCATCACTCTGCCCAGTCGATTGTTGGAAGGTCTATTCGGACGGGTCAAAGCAACCAAAAATGTCGGTGGAGCTGGAATTGTCTTGGCCGAGCCGTGCAGTCCTGGGGACCGTTTACGAGGAATCGCTAAGGTTCAAATTTGACGCTTCCAACAACCAAGCCGAATATGAAGCCTTGATTGCGGCTATCGAGTATGCCAAGTGTTTTGGAGCGACTAAGATCATGGCTTACTTGTGATTCGCAATGGTGATAGTCAACCAGTCGAGGGCGAGTATGAGGTGCTCAGTGCCACATTGATCAAATCTTGCGTCTTGGTGAAAGAAGCTGATAAAGGACTTAGAATGCAGGAGATTGAAAGGATTGGAAGAGAAGATAACGAGTGGCCGACCTCCTCTCGAAACTAGCTACTTCGGATGAGCCACATGAGGAGCCCATCTCCTTCCTCGAGAATCCCGGCCTATGAAAGAGTGAAAATTCAATGCATGGATGATCCCACAAGAAATTGGACTCAGGGGAAGTGTTGGATCGAGGAAATAAAGGCATACATTGGAAGTGGCGAGCTGCCAGATGACGAGAAGAAGGCTCGAGCTATCAAAAAGAAAGCTCCAAGATATGTCATTCAAGGAGGTGACTGTTTAGGAAGATCCTACACTCGACCATTCGAAGTGCATCCACCCTCGGGAGGTCGCCCCTATTGATACACGAGGTACATAGTGGAATTTGTGGTGGACACCGGGGCGGGACCCTTGGCGACAAGTTAATCACTTTGGGTACTATTGGCGCATATGAGTGCCGACACTCACAACTTTGTTCGGCAATGTGATCAATGCCAAAGATTTGCTAACTTACCTCACGTGCCAACAACCGAAGCGGACTCCGATGTCGCGGCTTGGCCATTCGACATGTGGGGTGTCGACTTGATTGGACCCTTCCACTCCCGCCCCGAGGAAATTGCAAGTATGTGATCGTTGCTATAGATTACTTCACTAAATGGGTTGAGGCTAAACCATTAGCTCGTATCACGAGAGGAAAATGCTATCAATTTCATTCATGACTTTATTTGGTGTCGATTTGGTTTTCCTCGAGCCATAGTATCGAACCTGACGGTCGCAATTCTCGAGGCTTTCGAAGCGAGAGATGAGCCGAGTAGGAATCAAGCATTGGCAATCCTCGTCGCCTATCCTCGAGGAAATGGACAAGGCGAGGCGGCAAATAAACTTGTTCTATCTTCGCTCAAGACAGGACTCGTAGGTCGACGTAACAATTGGTTGGACGAACTCCCCTTGCTCTTTGGGCGGTTCGTACAACCACTCGGGCTACGGAAACCCCTTTGCTCTCACGTATGGGTCGAGGCCACGGCACCCGCCGAGCTCGAGATTCCCTACGGCTAGAGTGACCTTCTTTGATCAAGAGCGAGAATGACACCCAACAGGTTGATCGATTTGGACACGATCGACGAGAAGCGAAACTTGACCTACCTCAGAATGGTCAATTACAAGCAGCGGACTAAAAGTTATCACGATAAGAAGGTCAAAGCAAGGTCATTCCAGGTTGGAGATTATGTGTTAAGAAAGATTGAAGCAACGGGTAGAAGGACCCAACAGAACAAGCTATCTCTGGCTGGGAAGGTCCCTATGTAGTCACTCGAGTCATCAAGGAAGGAACCTACATGATAGCTCCCCCGGAGGTGACGAGTTGAAACACCTTGGCATGCACTCATCTCATCAAATATTACTTCTAGCTTTTAGTTTTCAAGTTCAAGCTTGTGTTAGTCCTAGTTTCAAGTTGATGTAAGCATGTTTCCTACTTCAATGAAAAACGCAGTTATTCGATCAAACATACTGTCACATTAACGTCAACAAGCTCGACTCTTAGTCAGCTTCGTTCTAACAAGCTCGATTCTTAATCAGCTTTGTTTATTTAAACAAGTCCGACTCTTAGTCGACTTCGTTCTAACGAGCTCGACTCTTAGTCAGCATCGTCCTAACAAGCTCGATTCTTAATCAGCTTTGTTTATTTAAACAAGTCCGACTCTTAGTCGACTTCGTTCTAACGAGCTCGACTCTTAGTCAGCATCGTCCTAACAAGCTCGATTCTTAATCAGCTTTGTTTATTTAACAAGTCCGACTCTTAGTCGACTTCGTTTTAACAAACTCGATCCTTGGTCAGTTTGTTAGATCTAGCTCGACCCTAGGTCAGCTACAATAATAATATCAGGTTCGACTCATGGTCAACCTTGTTCACAGGAAAAGTTAACCAAGTCTGAGGTCGACTAAATCAACAAGATTAGGTCGCCTCTAGGCTCAAGTTGACTCATTTACCCTATCTATATCTAGCTCGACACTCACTTCAACAAGCATACAACATTCATGAATCAAAAGTCAGCTAAGATTAGATGCGATAAGTCTCCCAAAAGCGGGCCAAGACTTAAGAAAAATAAACTTACAAAAATATTTTGCCTCCCAAAGAACTGGGCCAAGGCATTCGAATAATGTTAAAGCAAAAACAAAAAGCTGTTTGGAACTTGTTCATTACAAACCCAACAAAACAATTCGGGAGTCCCGACCAGACATCGGCTTGGTCGTCGCAGCTACTCTACCCTCTTCCTCTCCTTGTTCTGAGGGTCCAAAGGTTTACCCGACTCAGAATAGATTTGCTCATCTACTGTCTCCATGGCCCGGCATCGTCAAGCTCCGCCAAGACCACATCAAAATTTACATCAAGGACAGGGGGAGCCTCCCATTTCTCGCGGTGATCTTCTTCATCTTCCTGGGCAATAAAGGCCAAGTCATTCTCGAGATAGGGAACAAGCGAATGACCTTGACGAGCTGCCATGTCGTACCGAGACTCAGTAAAACCAACGAGCTAAGCTCGATGGTAGCGTAGCGAAGGATCCACCAGAGCTTCGACGGGCCATGTGCCTTTTCCCAACATCGAGAAAGTCTTGGGCTCTAGCCACGATGGCATCATAATACTCATCCCCGCCTTGAACTTCTCAATTGCGGCTTCGGTGGCCTCCTTATTAGTCTTCTCGATGGCGGCCTTGTGGTCTTTACGGCTCTTCTCTCTCTCAAGTCGATCTTTGTTCATGCAACTCGAGCAAAAAGGCATCCTTCTCTTTTAAAAGTTTGTTGTGACGGTGGCCGGCTCAGTCTTGGCCTTCCCAGCTCTTTCTTCTCAACCTCCCTCTCGGCCTCCATTTCCTTGAACTTGGACTCGCGGCCTCCCAGGTCGGACAAAGCCTTGGTCTTCACGGCTTCGTTGGCTTCATACGAATTGTCCAGGTCATTATACTTCTCTTTCCATTCCGCAAGCTCTGAGCCTTTTTGGAATAATCACGGAGGGCTTTTCTCTCCCTCTCGATGGAGGCCCTCCAAGAGCTCTTGGCTTGTTCAATCATTGTAAGATTACGCATTCCAAAGGAAACAAAGAAGTATTAGCTCGAGGTTAGTAGATCGAGTAAAGGAACGGACGACTAAGCGAAAGAGAAAGTGGGAAGTTACCTACAATGAGCCAACCTGAGCCGAGCCGAGAACTCCTCGGGGTGCATGCCCTTATCGGCCCAAGTGAGCTAGCGGACCCGTCCACAGCTCTTCTCACAATCACCGCCCAAGTTCATGTCCGGGTAGCTGCGACTCAGGCAATTTACTCCTTCAAGAGAGGGAACTCACTCAGCCTCGCATCCTTTCTTCAATAGTTTCTTGGTTGGGATAAGAAGAAGTGCGGGGAGGTGGAAAGCAGGTTGGCTCGAGGAGACGAAGGCATTCCCTTGTCGAGATCTCAACCTCTTAGACCTCGAGAGGCGTGATCATCAACTTCGGTTTCCATGGCGTCGTCATCAATGTTTACGACATCCAAGGACTGTTCTCGCTCGACGGCATCGGAGGTACCTACGTTGGCATCGGTAGTTGGGTCGGAGCTGCGTCGGGCTGCACGGATCTGTTGGATTCATTACCTTCTGATCACGCTCAAGGTATGACTGCTGCTCAGCAAAGGATCTTCTTCATCTACCCCTTCCATTGGCACCATCCCAATGTTGTCCTTTGGAAGCTGACTGGTCCTCAAAGCGGCATCCCTCGCACAGTGAGCACGAGCATTGGCCTTCCCATGGTCCTTCCTCGCTTTCTTCTTATCAGAAACCCCAACAATACGCACCATATTTGCTTCTTGCTCGGGAGTTAAAACTACACGACATCGAAGAAATCAAGTGTTAGCTCGGCAATTCAAAAACAGTTTTACGAGTAAACCATTGACGAGATAATTGATACAACTCAAAGCAGTTCTATGTACGAGCTAACTAAGTTCTACATACGAGCAAGTAATTTGATAAAGTTGCAATTCGTAATAGTTCTATGTACGAGCTAACTAAGTTCTACATACGAGCAAGCAACGGACGACCTAAGAGTTGCATACAAATACAAGATAACAATAGACGAGTAAAGGATTGCAAAACAAGATCTTACCACCGGCATGCTCCCCGTTATCCTTGCGGTAATTTTACGTCTTCTTGCAGCGCTGGCACAAATTCCCAAACCTCCCCAGAGAATGAGTAACCCAGTCGGGATATATTTGTCCTCTCAACACAGGGACAAGGGGCTCTACCACTCCATCTCCAGGCATCATCCCAGCCTGGACGAAGTTATACTTGGTGGTGATCAGGCTCTCCCAGCTAATGGGTCTTCTCTCGACTAAGCGACACAAAGCCACATACAAGTTAAGATGCCGGGTCGGCTCCCAGTAGCTTCCCTCATCTATGGTTTCTGTTTCATCATTGGGTGAGGAATTCCCATCCTAATCTACTCTCTACCACAACAACATGCGAGTTCCACCATTTATGCTTACTTGGGAGGTTGGTGAAGAGCTTGGGAGATTTAGGTTTAGAGGGGTATTGATGCTCGAGTCCTCTCCACTATACTTTATGCTTGAAAAACTCTTTGAACACTCTCATACAAGGTTCATATCCTAAGAATCTACACACCATGTAAGCATACAAGGACCCTACAAGTATTGGCTCGGCGAAGGGGAGAGCATTGGCACATTCTAAAAATTCATTTATGAAGGGATCAAGAGGTAACCTAAGGCCGCCTACAAACCGACCGTAGAAGAAGGCTACCTTAGTGGCATCCGAGGTAAAGGACGACCTAAACAACTTCATAAACTCCCTGCGGGTATAAATGGTCACCCTATAATCTTCCTTACTTACCTCACAGAAATCCCAAATCATACCGTACCTGTAGAGGCGGGTTCTTCTTTCCACGTAATGGCCCTTGGGGGGACATAACCCCTCTCATTCTTTCTGGTATAGGTATCGTCAAATGCATCAACAATTGGGACCTAGGAGGAAGTAGATGCGTAGCTCGCTGAGTTGCCATATACTGCGTACAAGAAGGAGAAACGGGAGTCGAGCCTATGAACAATTTCGGTCGACCTATTTAAGGGCGACTGGAGCTCCACGGAAAACCTATTCTATTCCTAAGGAAGGAGGGCTTTTGGACGTCCCTAACATAAAACAAGGTGATATGGTCGAAGCAATTCATGGAATAAATGAAAAGCGACAACAATTGAGCCGTCAATCACCACATTCTCAATTTCTCCTACAATGGGCATCCTATCTCGGTGTAATTGAACCCTGACTAGTCAAAATGGAGGCGCACTCATCTAAGGACATCACTACTCCACTCACCGTTCACATTCTTGCACCCTACGGTTAACGGTGCGGTAGCCATACCAAGCTCTGGTTCGCTACTAAAGGTCCTAGCCGTGGCGGAAGTGAACCTGGCAGAAATTAAAGCCCTAAAACAAAAATACAAGGGAAATACCTCAATTGATTGAAGAAAGGAAGTTCGTTCTTTGGCCAGAAATGAATTTAAATCTTCTTTGAAATCCCTTGATTATCGCTAGGAGAAGAAGAAGTTCTAGAGCGGTAAAAGTTCTAAACGAAGAGGAATTTCTCTATTTATATTTTCCTAAATTTGGAAGGGAAAAGAAAATCAAAATTAATTTTCCAAAATTAAAGATCGAGGCGGTTTTCGAGAAGGAGTTCCAAACGTCGGAAGCGTAATCATTACTAAAACCGGCGCTCCTTCATCTCCAACCGTTCATCACCAACGATCAAGATGTTGCCACGTCATCATAGTCGACCTACTTCAAAGACTAGCATCGACCTCCGAGTAGAGCAATTTTTAGCAAAGAAATCTTCTTAACTTCCAAGTCGACAAAGTCAACTCGAAAGTTGGGGCCACTGAACATACCAAAAGTGTCGAGTCGGGCCAAACGAGTAAAGCCCAATCACAGATAACATTGGCACCCACATTCTCAATGAGATTGATCCAATCAGAACAAGGCCCACGGCCCATCTCACGCGTCCAGTCGACTAAGCCCGTAGTCCGAATTAAAACTTACAGGTCCCGACCTAACTTAGTCCGACCTGCATGATCCATGCTACAATTCGGGTACGAACCATGCTCTACCCGACAGGTCGACCATTCCACGAGTGGCGACCTCGACCTAACTCAGCAAGTGACGACCTGACACTTGCCGGCTTATTTGGTTAATCAATGCTCACAACTACATCCCTACAAATCAGGGACCGTTATAGACATGTTCCCACGTCCAAGTAACTGCCGCTATAATCTCGGAGGACATGTCGCCTCCCCAAAAATACATCACTCTTGCCTATAAATACTTCATCACTACCAAACGGTGGAGGTAGCGCCATTTTGTATTCTGAGTTCATTATTCAATACATTTTGTGCTATATACAACTGTGATCTTACTCTCACGCCCGAGCGTCTTCGCCGGAGACACATTCGGCTAGTCGTGGGTTCTGTTTTCAGGTCAAGAAGCCAGGTGATCAGTCCTGCCACGTGGAGGAAGATTGATAAGCACATTTCCTGCAGCATCAGTACTATTTAGTGACAGCTTAATGCAATATTCTTTTTGATTTTATTTCAAATAATTCAACATGGTTGAATGACATTAAATTTAATTAACAAACTAAAAATATAATCTAGTTACTAATTAAACAAAGCCCCTTTTTCTTCTAATTCTAATTGAATATTCCCACACCGCCCACCGTACCACCCTCCATTATTGACCCCTACTCCTCCTTCTCCTCACCCTCACCCCACCTCCCCAATTTCCACCCACAATCTAACTCGCTAATATATATATATTTTTTTCTCACCTACACTTCAACCCCATCATCTTCCTCCCCCACTCTCATTCCTCAAATATACGACCTTCCTCAACACCCAGCCCTTTCTCATACCCCGACCTCAACTCCACCCTTGTCGGATGTCCCTGCAATTCCCTTATCCTCACTCCCCCATCACCCTCTTTCATGATGCAACCCTATGTAACTCTCCTTTCTCTCTTTCCATCTCACCATCAGATCGATCCATTCAAGTAGCTCCATTTTTTAAGATTTTCTTCAAAATTACAATTAATATTCAAATAAAATTGTAGATTGTATCAAGAATATGTGTTTATGTTTCTTTGAGTTTCATTTTTTGAGTTCGATTTGGTTTCAATTTTGATTTTCTTGAATTAATGTTAATAGCAGTCGAGTGAAAATGGAGGCTAAAAATGGAAAAGTACCTGAATGTTGTTTGTTTCCAATCTATGTTTGCAGTTGGGGTTTTGTTTATCAAAATTTCAGAATTTTAATAAAAATTGAACTTTTGGATCCATTGTTTCATAATCTGGGGGTTTCAAAATGTTGAATAGCTGGGAATCGGGAATTGAGAAATGGGGTTTAATGGAGAAATGGTAGTGGGGGAAGGATTTCGTCGAAGGTGTGTGGTAGTGGTTGGGATGATGGTGGCCGAATACGAGAGAGACATTGGCAGTCGTTGGGTTAGGTAGAGGGGTGGTGGGATGGTTAACAACTGTTGGTACATTAAACATAAGTTAGTTTTAATGAATGTTGACATTTTGGTTAAGTTTTTGACGTTGTTAGGTTGATTTAACGCATATTGCATTATATGAAAAAATATAAGATATTACATATTATTAAGTGGTCACTACTAGATAGTGCATTGCATTAATTGTAAAAATGAAAAGGTGCGTTGCATATTTTGGTCGTTCACCCGTCGTGAATTTGTAATTGTTCCATTTTATTTTTTAAATATTTATTTTGATACATAGGAAAAAGTACCCATAGAATATGTGAAAGCAACCCTCACAATGGGCTAGTGTTTGAGACCATTAATTTATAAGCCCTATAGAATGTTTCAACTATAAAACCATCACTAGGTTCCACCTTTCTGTTGGGTTTGTAAATCTTGTTGGGCTTCTAGACATAAAAAGTTTGCTTCTATTGCTATTATGGTTTGTTATTTTTTATTTTTTTTGGGAGACTAAATTAACACAAATCAATATTTAAAATATACTAATTCTTTAAAATCAGTATTTTTGAATAATTCTTTTAAAAAACATTGACTAGTCAACTTAACACTTATTACTACCTATAAGTCTCAAAATGAATGTCAAAAAAAAAAAAAAAAAAAAAAAATTAATAAATTACACAACAATTTCAAGAATTACATAATGATAAGTTAAATAAAATATTAAATGAGAGTAAATCTTTAAATAAAATAAGAAAAGGAGTTAAAACTTGAATTAAATCCTATTCTTTAAGTTGTCAATCCAAGAAAGAATGGAATTCCAGTATTATTCAGAAACTCCCCACCTTGAATAAAGGGTTCCAAAGTAAATTGTAAGGCCTCCGTCGAGCTATTAATAACCCGATAACCCGGCCAAGTAACCCGATTACTAGTATTTGAACAGGCTCCGCGGTTCATATACTCCCCATAGTACAAAGTACTTAAAGATGCATTCCCATCCCATTCCAACCAACCCTTGGGATCAATCACTTCCTCTATCTTGCTTTTCATCCCAACCGTCCGCGAATAATTCTTCCACGGCCGCCCTAAAACGACCCAGGAAAAAGGTAATGTTTGGCAACAGATTCCGATCCTGCGGCCACTTTGCAGTTCAAAATTGAAATGCCCGTGTTCTGGTTAGGGTCATCTCGTCCTTGGGCGGTGAAGATGTTCTGTTGGTTATCTAATGGTTTACGAGCGTATAGGTTTGAGTTCTGGAATACTACAGCAGCGTTGCCAAATATGAAATCTACAGTACCGTAAATGTTGCATTCACGATAAAATTGTCTGAGGGAGTGGACGTAGAGGGTGTCTTGGTAGCCAATGAAGCTGCATTGGTAGAATGCCGAGAAGTCTGAGCCGCTTCTTACGGCTACGGCTTGGTGTTTTTCCGGACCGGCGTAGTTTTCGAATGTAATGCCTTTGGCTATGAATCCACTTCCTACCACAGCTGCAAAATGGTACATGGATGAAACAAGGTGATGTTAATCCTTATTGATTTGAAAAAAGGCGGGAAATGATTATTCAAAGTGAGCCCAGAACATCATAACCCAGCCCAAGTTATGGGAAGGCTTATTGAAATAAAGTGATTGATTTGTATGAGTGAAAAATTCTGATTGTTGTGAGAGTGGGAAATAAAAAGCCCAAGAGATACAAAATTACACATAAACTCACGCACACATATACTCCTCCCCCGTTGCTCTTATATCAAAGATATAAGAGTAAAAATATTTTTATACCCAGATATAAAAATATTTTTTTCCACAATTTTTCATCTTTTCTTAAAAATAATAAAAAAGACTTTTATTTTATTAAACAATTTTCTTCTATACCTTCTTTTACCTAAATACTATATAAGATTAGAATTACTCTTATATTTAGGTATAAGGGTAAAAATACTCTTATACCTAGGTATTATAATATATATTTTTTTCACAATTTTTCATTTTATCTTAAACAATCTCTCTTTCTATACCTTGTC